>CAWZYM010000026.1:0-440000 GCA_963966185.1 Rhabditoides inermis | reverse complement strand
GGCGCTCCCACTGCGTGGTTCGGAGAATGTGGTTGACGTAGAAGGTGCGGCCGTTCGCGTCCTCCCGCTCCTCCCAACCTACAACCAGTAATAACAAATAGGAACTGTTAAAGTAGAAGATGGTGAGGTGTGGTACGTACCCTCGGGAATGTTGTCGTTGCGGACGCTGGCTACGCCCTGTAGGTCTGCTGCCGACTCGGAGGGAGAGGCGTCTGCCGGCAGCCAGTGCAGCGCGATGTGCAGCGCCCCCGCCGAACGGTGCCGCCCACCCTACACAGCACAACACAATGCACACACAATAAACATTATACACATAGATTTCAGGATGCTCACCTTGAGCTGATAGACGACAGCTGGTCGGGTCTCGTCCGGCACGTCTTCACTCGACAGATCCACCTCCACACTACCCAGAAGATGGTCGCGACGCTGAAATCACGTCATCACATATGCAAATGCGGGCTGGACACCTTGATTCTAGCGGATACTAGCGGTGTGCCGTCTCGAGTGTAGTAGTAGCATGCCATAGCGTGAGATCGCTCGCCGAGTGATCTATTCTCGCTTCGCGCTGCCGGGACTGGTTCCACCCCGCACTCATTTATTTTCAACTCTCCAATTCTGCCATTCACAAATATTGTACACAAATATTGTCTCGAGCGTGCTGCGGCGGGGAATCTGTCTATTGACGCTTCACTACGCGACTACATGCATACAGCTCGAGTGCAAACATCCCTAGACTACACAGATCGATGTACTAAACATCTATGTGCACTTATATGACCTCATTACACATATGTGCATTATCCGGGCAGTCACAATTTGCAATAGTCCTCCTCCAATTCCCCCGCGATGCGTTTGCATGTCCGCACTCACTCTTTTCACTCACAGCACCCTCTAGGGTCCAAGAGTCCAACCCAATCCCCCTCCGCCCCAATATGAATGACAAGTGTCCGCAACAATGACATGCCAGACACACTCACTACGCAGAGACGTCATAATGGAAAACATAGAGACTTACGATTTTGTTCTCGTCGTATACGTGTATGCGGAGGCAGTAGTGGCGGGTGACTCGGAAGGTGAGAGACTCATTCCACACTGGGTTGCGCGTCTCAACACACAAGGTAAACACACACACACATTAACATAAACACGGACACCTTTCTGCGCGTCTCGAGCTGAACCTCGTCCACCTTCTCGCCCTCCCCGTCCTCCAGTCGCAGCAACACGTACGGATCACTGCAATCAATCGATAACCACGAGCGCTAATCGATATCCACCCACCACACTCCGAACAGATCTCGCTTGCCGAGCTTCTCTCCCTTGACTATCCGGATGCGGAGTAGCTCGGCTTCCTATGAGGGGGGGGGGGGAGTGAGAGAAAAAGAAGGGGGACTCACCGAGTGACCGGGTTCCAACCCGTGTACGGCAGACCGCATGACGGCTGGTCGAGAGGGGAAATGAAAGGAATCAATGCCTATGCGTGGTGAGAGGAGGGAATGATGCGACGACGATCAGCGCATGCCAGCGTCCACTGCAAGGGTGAGATAAGCCAGGAAAGGGAGAGTGAGGCGATAGTACACACGCACACACACAGTCGCTCTTCTTGCCCACCACCACTATACGCCAGCCTTCTATCGATACAGTCATATGACATTTTCAATTCCCGAGCGCGGGAGAGTGAGAGGGGGGGGGATGCGATATAAAACGGAGCGTATGTCGCCGCTCGATTCGACAAATGTCATCGATATTGGCGGATGGACAGAGCCAAGTGTCGAAGAGTAATCGCCCCGCACATACAACATTAGCAGTATTGAAATTCGCGGGCGCGGGTGTTGTCAGGAGAACCTGTGCCTACTAGTACTCGGGAATTACTGCTCTCTCTCTCTCTCTCTCTCTCTCTCTCTCTCTCTCTCTCTCTCTCCTTCTCCCCTCTCTCTCCTTCTTCCCTCTCTCTCTCTCTCTCTCTCTTCCACTCCATCTATTCACAATGGAAGAGGGATCAGAAGGATCAACTCGCTATGCACGCGCTTCTAAAGGCGAGAACGCGAAAATGGAAAACTGGGTACACGCTGCGCTTCAATTGTAGCATAATACACCGCTGACAGTGCACAACGGAACACTACGACCTTGTGACGTCACAAGGAGACGAGAGATCGAATCGAGAGGTGATTCACAAGTGCACCCAAGAGATGAAGCAGTGAGAGTGGCATGACAACCACCCCTATGGAAGCCTTTCCTGTAAGGGGATGGAAGGGATCTAATATCCTGATAGAAGCAGTGCTGGTATGATGATGATAGAAAGTGTAGTGTTTTCGCAGAGCGGTCGCTAGTTTCCCAGCCGAGACTCCAAACACTCAGCCGGTAGATCAAATAACCGATAGCCAACGCGCCTCGCATAGTCAACAGAGGGCGGAGAGGGAAAGACCGAATGGGGAGACAAAGCATCCACCTCCACCTCCGCTCCACACATAACTAGTTAGAAATTACGAGTCAGCGGCAGCGCAAAAAAAAAAGTCTTGTGCTGTCTCTTGAATGCGAGTGGTTGGTGAGGGGAGAGAGTGGGAGAGTGAGTGTGGTGAGTGGAGAGACGCAGGCGGGCGAAGGACGCACGGCGATCGATGGGCGAACGCGCGCGCGCTGCTCTCTCTTCTCTCGCTGCTGCTCTCCACTTCCGCGCGCTACCACAATTCACACCATATCGCACTTCACACTATCACTGCACAATCCTATTTAGAACTATTCGTGATATGGAAGTTCTGACATGTAGTTCAATGGGAACTGATATCAAATGTCGTATATTTGCAGCATACAATGAATTGCACATAAATATAATTATGAAAGTATGATGATAGATATGAAATGGTAATGAATAAGTTTCCATTCGGGATGCGTATGAATGACGCAGTGGTGGTGGTGCGAGTGAGAGTGCGGCAACGGGCGAACCACTGATAATGCGATGCGAAGGATAAACGGAGTGTAATCGGCTGAAACCACACACACAATTCAGAACGTCTGAGGCGGTGAAGAAAGAAATGAAGGTGTCGAAATGTTCCCACTGATAATGAGAATTCCTCTATTCAGGAGGATTCACGAGAATGAATACGTGTTCCTTCATTATCTGATACTACCTGAATATCTGAAGTAGTGGCGAGAAAAGTCATTGTGTATAAAAGAATTCTATTGATAAGTTATCCATCCACGCGTTTATCTGACTTCCAAGCTACAACCATTTATGTACTTTTGAGATTTATCGACACATAACCTTGTTGACGGACATGTTTTTCTTGTTTCGTAAAAAAAAAAAACACTCTACTCTTTCCACAAAATAATCCTTAGGATTACGATAGCGAAATTCGATCACAGTAGTGTCGGTCCTGACCGTCCACGCACTCTAGCCATTCATAGAGAGACAATTTATTATTCATAGATAGAGTGATAATATAATAGATAGAAAGTCGGCGTTTGTAGGTAAGAATCCCTCATAAGCATATAGATTCATGAGCTCAAAGAGCGTCTATAAAAACAGTTTGAGATCCTGAATCCAGTACATTGAACATCTGCCCGCGCTATATGCACATCGTGCACTATTCACAATCTGAGACAGGTGAGACGCATTCAGAGCAATTTACCGTCACCTGTAGGAAATTATCGTACCAGACGACCGTGCCCTTTCTCCACATTGATCACGACAAGGTGTTCCCATCCCATATATGATTTCCCTGTTCAATTATAGTCAATATATATTTAAGTAATGTTGTACTGTGTATTATGAATATCATTATGAATTTTCACCAATCCTGGATCGGATATTCTCTCCCACTCAATCTTAATTGTTCGGCTGACTGCAAGCCAAGAGGTGGGAGGCTCGCTTTTCACAATAATTACAGCAAATGCATATAGCCTGCGCCAGAACGATAGTTTTCGATCTACCTCGCTCGCAGTTCGAAACACGGTGCCCTAACCGTCTGCCTCTATTGTTTTGCGCGCTATTGCCGCGAGCTGACTCTCCGTCTTCCTCTGATTTACTCCATCGCACGCAATTTATTGCGAGCATAGAACTATACATATACATGCACCATGTAGTCTTTCTCATCATCTTATCCGCAAATATCTATGAAAAGCAGTAATTCGAGGTGTTGCAAGGAGTTCGCAACTAATGCGAGTAGTTCGAGAAATAGGTAGTTAGTTTGAACGGCAAGGCAACAACACAGATAAACGCGGGCTGGTGGCGCCCAAGTGGGCTGGTGGCGCCCCACTGTGGCCCCAGTAGCGCGCAAGTCGAGGGTGCCCCATTAGCGCCCAAGTGGGGCGCTAGTGGACCGAGTGGGGCGCTAATGGGAGAGCAGTACGCTACGGACTATTTTCGAAATCATATCAGCGGGAAAGTCGAATTTTGTTCTTTTTTTGAAAACATTTCAATTTTCATATTTATTGTCATGTGTTATTAATTGTTTTTACAGACGACGTACGCAGTGGCTGTTATTAAGTGCGTTCTTTTAGAGTTTAACACTGCAAAGTATATGTCTTCGTAATTCGTAAAGTAATTGTTCGTGAGATGACAAGATCATGACTGCCGCCATCTGTGCGGACGTGGTGGCGATGGCTCACTTCGGAGGCGGCGAGATGGCGCAGGGACCGAAGGGTCGACGAGCTCATCTCGCGCACCTAAGCAGCACCGCGCGGAGAAGGCGGCCGCCAAGGACGGGATGGTGGAGAAGACGGACAAGCTCGACGAGATGCTCAAGAGCATCATGAAGAAGGGCGCATTCGCCATGCGACCCGTTGGTGCGGCCAAGGACAGCTGAACATGCAGGTGCGGTTTTTTCTCGTTGGTTTTATTTAATTACTTCGTTTATGATTGTAATATATAGTCCTTCGACCCCCTCCGGAGAGTGAATTTCTTGGATCGAGGGGATATTTTTTTTTACCTTAACCTATGATTGTAATGTACGTTGTTGCTTTCAGACGAACGCTCGTCAGCACCGCTCGGCGGACGATGACGAGGCTATCGTCGACCACAAGAAGATCGAGCGGAAGAAGAAGGGATTCACTGTTCAGTTCGACGACGACGGTCAGCTCATCTAGAAGGGAAAGGTGCGATTTGTTTACCTTCTCGTTTATATTAGAATAGAATAGTTTATTCTAGTTTATTCTATTCTATAATAGTTTTTATTATGACATACAAATCGAATAATGGAATAGTACAGCTATGGTATGTTTCTGTTACAGGTGGAGAAAGCTTCCGTGAAAGGAGTGCGCACGGATTCGGAGGAGTATGGATCTGATGAGGAGGATTCGGACGAGGAGGAGAGCGGCAGCGAGAACGGAGACCTTGACGACATGCTCGTCGGAGACGAGAGCGACAACGAGCCTGGAGAGGTAAGGTATTTCATTTATCATGTCATGAACATTTCTCATGTCTAGAATGACGAGGAGGAGGACTTTGAGGACGATGGAGTTCCGGCTCCCAAGAAGAGCAGGGTCGCCGATCAAGGTAGGCATGGTGAGTGGGCGCATTCGAATGGATTGCTTGCAGACTCTGACGTACCGTTTGTGTTGCCCATGCCGAAGAACTATTCGCAAATGAAGAAGCTGTTCGATCAGCACAAACCCATCGACACACTCGTTATCATCGAGAGGTGTGGAAGTGAGATTCATATTTGTTTGGATGTTTGGATTTGTTTATTTGTATTTGTTGTCCTCCGCCGCTGAGTCTCATCTCTGATTGATTGCATAGAAATTGCCATATCTATAAAATATGAAAACTTCAGGTTGATGAAGTGCTACCACCAGTCGTTCCAACCCGGCAACAAAGCTCTGCTGGTGAAGCTGTTCCTGCTGTGTCTGCGCTACTTTGACGAGACGAGCCAGCTGGCGCCGTCGGTGGATGTGCAGACGAGACTCGCCTTCCTCCACAGAGGACTCTACAAGCTACTCAGGGTGAATCAATGACACGTCTATGCATACTTATTTAATGCTTGCAGCTTGACATTGAGTTTGGTACGCGTTGCATTCGCGCGCTGCTGCGTCAGCTGTGTGGAAGAAACGCTCGGCGGACAAAAAGGTGGAGGAAGGGAAGGAAGGAGAGAGAGAGAGAGAGATGAGGGCGCGGTAGGTGAGTATTGAAAGTGGGGTACATCGACGTGCAAATAGTTGTATACTGACCGCTACTTTAGTCGCAGCGCGCGCCCGTCGGCTACTCTGTGGTGGCGGCGGTGCGCCTCGTCGCCGCCATCGTCGCCGCCGGCGGTGCGCCTCGTCGCCGCCATCTACCCTGTCACTGATGTGTGGCATCCCGTCTGCACGCCCGCCTTCGCCCTCGCCACTGCCGTTCTCACTTCGGTCCAGGTGGGTTGGGTTGGAATGTCATCACAAGGTGGATTCCATATTTGTCATATCCTAGTCGCTTTTATTTCGTGGTAGATAAACACTAGTATGGGATTCATGTTAAGATCACGTCTCTGACGGTGCTTGCACGACAACTGTTTATTGCTACTGCTTTATGCGAGTATGTGGAGGAGCGCAAGAGGTGAGTGGAATGAGAGAGGAGGAGAGGGAAAAGTTCCACAATGATGTCTGATGTGTAGGGTGATTCCCGAATCGCTGGCGTTCCTGACGTGTGCTCTGCTGTGTGCAGTAGAAAGTGGCGACAAGGAGCGTGCACCGAGCAACGTCTTCCCCATCTCGGCTCCGCACAGACATCTTCTGCTAGTCAACGAGGTTTGTGAAACTTGAGGGATGTTTTCCCCACTTGTTTGCGAATTAGTGAGTCCCTGTTTGGATTGTTTGGAATCTGTCCGAGTTCGAGATTTGAGTAAGCGAAGCGAGCTCACGAGCTTCCTCCGCGCGCTCGTCGCACTCACCCAGAAGATGGTGAATATTTTGGCGGTCGTCTACTCTGCTCATTCACTGGCGTACAACGCGATGGTAAGTATTAATTGATCGGCGTTGTGATGAGTTTGTTGCAGTCCCATGTTGACTCTGAGGACGATGACTTTGAGGACGACAAAGTGCCGGTTCCCAAGAAGAGCACGGTCGCCGATGAAGGTAGGCATGTTATCTTGGTGCATTCGAATGGATTGCTTGCAGACTCTGACGTGCCGTTTGAGCTGCACATGCCGAGGAGCTACTCGCAGGTGAAGAAGCTGTTCGATCAGTACAAACCCACCGACACACTCGTTATCATTGAGAGGTATGGAATTAAGATGTTTATTTATTTTGATTATGTATGATTGATTGCATAGAAATTGTCATGTCTTTGATTTTTTTTATATTTCCCCCGGGGAGGTGAGAAAAAATTCTCTTATTTTTGTATTTTTTCAATCATCGTGATTTTACAGGAGCATCGGAGAAGAGTCGCGCAGTCTCTCTGAAGAAGTTGCGTCACCTGATGCTCAATTGGATGGAGAATGTGAACAATGCGCTCACGCAGGCGATGTAAGTTGGCAGTGGTTGGGCTGCGCGCACTATTAATGGAGAGAGAGAGACAGAGAGAGAGAGAGAGAGAGAGAGAGAGAGAGAGAGAGAGAGAGAGAGAGAGAGAGAGAGAGGATGCGTTGGTTCGACAGTGCGCACTGAAACATGCGTTTACTCATATTCTCGTAATGATTTCTTTGCAGGATAGACGTTCGCAGGTCCTTCCCGATCATCAAGGACGACGACTGCTGGGTGCTGGCTCCTGGGAGGAACAAGCCGGGTATGATTTTGGGTCTGCGAGCTTAGTATTTATTTATTTATATCCTTTGCAGCGTGATCACCGTACTCACCCACTACTCGACTGCCGATTCCCGCCGCATCCAGATCAACATCTACATGGTTTCGGATCTTCTAGAATTTAATCTTGTGCCATCTGTCCAATGTTGTTATTTTCTCGACGTAATATTGTTGCAATGTAGCCTGTTCATGATATCATTGTTTGTTATCATAATCTTCTATGTATCGTTTTGTTTGGTGTTTCAAATCGATCGTTTGTTTAAGAATTGTTTTGTTATGGTTCCCCTACAAAGAGTACAAAAATAAAGTATATCAGAATGACCTTGGATTGAAGCCAATTGACAAAAGAAAACAAAATAAAACACCAAATTCACGGAGAGAGCTACCAACGAGGCGACTCGCCATGATACTAGCGCGTCAGTCGTGCCCCAGTAGCGCCCCAATCGCCGCACTGGCGCCCCAGTCGGACGCCACTAGCGCGCATACAACCGCTAGTGGGGCTGGAGTGGGGCGCCAGTGGGGCTCTACTGCCGCGCTAGCGGAGAGCAGTTATCTTTGCAGTCAGAATGTGTATCGCAAGACATTTAGGGGTAGTTTGAAATCAATTCAGAGTACATGGTTTGAAGAGACTAACTATTATTACTAATGATGTTTATACGGCGTAATAAGAATATGATATATAAATATTGCGGTCTTGTTTGTGTGAGCGTTGTGTGATAGTTGTGCAAGCGCGATTTCACACTACAGGTTCTCCCGCCGATTTTTTGTTGATGTGACAAGTTGCAACAAGTTTTTGTTGTTATTTAGCGAAATAAATCACCCTTTCATACTAACTGTTAATGTATTTGTTTATCCATACGTACTATCTTCTCTAACTTCATCATCTGCTACATCGATTTAAAAAAAATATAGATCTTGATATATATTATGCTACTCTGCAGATTTCTGGCTACTGATACTGGACTGTAACTATTACAGACCGGGCTATTTCGAAACACAAATACGAATGCGTTTTGATACCGCTGTGATATCAACATTTTTTGTATGATCATAGTTCATTATTATGTATCCCTTTTCATCCCGTTCTTCAGAATATGGCGTGCGCCAAGAAGGAGTATTCAAGCCGACAGCCGAATGTACGTTTCATTGATTCACCAGCGCTCTGTCTCATGTCGCATGCATAGATTGAGCTCCGAAGCAACTTCTACCCGGTCGAAGTTAGCCACGAGAATATGGTGTACTGCTACTCGATTGAAGTGAGTCTGCAGCATGCGGGCCGTCGTCCTCTTATCCTTACTAAGGGATCCGAGTAAGTGCCATTTATTCCTTGCAATCATTACAGTGTGATGTTTGTAGCGCGAGAAAGATATTGCGATATCGCCTTCTCCACTTCCTGGTGCTGGAATGTCTCCGCCAGAAGACAAAGTTTGTCGATGAGTTCAACTTCGCCTTCGACGGCATCAGCATGAACCACATGTACTCTTTGCAGAAAATTGAGGTATGGTTAAGTGGCCACTTTTGAATGTTAAAAAAAATATTTTATCAATTCATAACGTTTTCTATCTCAGGAGATCTGTGTTCGTGTTCCTTCTTCGGTGCTCGATCCGTCTCGACTCGACGAGGCTATGCTGCGCACCAGCGATGCCGATGATGAGGAATTCCAGGTGGGCTATTGAGTGCTTGCAATCTTTACTGCGCCGGAATCCGTTTTATTTTGTTGTATGCCATTATTTCTGGTCTGTTGATTTCTTGTTGTTCAGATTGTGATCAGCCCCGTGGAGAGTGAGCATGGCAGTGTGTGTCTCGGAGACTTCGGCGACGGCAGCGGCCCGCGTGCCCTTGTCATCAAGAAGGCCCTCAACGCCATCGTCGCCCAGCCCCTCTACAACACGTGCGTATCCCGAGGCCATTCTCATAACATACATGTCTTTCAGGCACCTAGTGTGCAATCGTCTGGCCTTTTGTGATGGCCCGGGCGAGGCGTATGGACGAGGGTTCGTGAAGCGTTCGGGAATGGACAAGGCGGTGAGAGTGGTGGAGGGAGCCAAGACCGACACTGGACGCCATCCCCAGATCGCCCTCAACGTTGACGGTGAGCGCTGACATTAAATATGCACATAATGTATGTCTTACAGCCAAGACGTCCATGTTTTACCCCAGTTTGTCTTTCTACGATGGGCTGTCGGAGCTGTTTGGCCGACCTTTGGAGCAGATCAACTGGGACGACTCCGCACTCTTTCACGAGGCCAACGATTACGTCAAGGGTATGAGCTTGCTGAATGTGCCATGGTATGAGTGTATTGATGTTTTGCGCAGGCGTGGACATGGTTCATCAGCCGCCGGCGGATGCGGACGGGAGGCTGCCGAGGAGGGAGGTGTATGAGGTGAAGGGCCTGACACGGAAGCCGGCGCGAGAGTGCAGCCAGATGATCCCCAAGGACGGAGACCGAGACAACCTCGTCGAGACATGTGTCATCCAGATGGACAGGTGGAGGGAAAGCAGGTGAGAGTGAGAGACGAGAGTGAGACTAGAGTGGAACCACCCTTCCTCTTGTAATGGAATTGTGAGCATTTATAATGACTGAAACGCTTCGCGTTACATCTGTATGTAAGTGCGTTGACAATATGTGCATGCAGGCGGTCGCTGCACTCGGCGCCGTGTCTGTTGGTGAAGAAGGGCGTGTACGACTGCTACTATCCCCTCGATCTCTCCCTCATCCTCCCCCACCAGAGACTCCCTCTCGGACAGAAGTTTATCAACCTGGTGAGTTCATCGTGCTTCAATTTTTACCACCTTTCGCTCTTAAAAAAACCTTGTTAGATTATTGGGTCTGTGCATCACACCTCGAACAATCTCATACATCATATGTTTTGTTGTAGCCGTGTGCGATCGAGCCTGCGTTGCGGTACCGACTGATCGGCGAGCGTGCTTCCGAGATGGACGTGTTCGACTCTGCGTGGCTGCGTCGCTTCGGGGTGCGTGAAATGAAAAAGAGGTGGTCAACAAACGTTTTGAGAATAGCTACGGACGACTGACATTGGTTTAGGTGCGAGTGTTGGAAAGGGCGACGACGGCGGCGATTCGTCTTCCCATCGACCACATCTCGGTGCACTTTGCGGGAGATGCGCGCGCCCGAGTCGATCCCACCACGGTAGCCCCCCCCCTCCCCTCTCCTCCTCTCATCTGTCTATGCCAGTGTGCGTGGAGGACGGAACGGCAGCATCGCTTTGTCCACCCTGCCAAGATCCACTCGCTGACTGTGTTTGTGGACGCGGAAGGAGTGAAGGACATGGGACTCGTCAAGGAGTTCATCTCCATCCTCACTTCGGTCGGCCGCCAGAGGGGCATGCACATCGCCACCCCTTCGATCGAGACCCGAGAGCCGGACCAGGTTGGGTAGTCGATGAGTTGATCGAGGAAAGGAAGACCGCGCTTGCAGGTGATGGAGCGTCTGAGCGAGGAGTGGAAGCGTGCAGGCCGCGACGAGAACCGTCTGCCCACCTTCATGTACATCAGTGGAAAGCAGACAGACGACCACGGTATGGTGACGGTTGACGGATGAGCGAGATAAATGGGTGGTGTGTTGCAGCCTACCTCAAGTATTGTGAGTCGAGGATGCACGTGCTCACACAGCACGTCACACTCGAGCTGGTCAAGGAGGTGGCCAAGAAGAAGCAGATGGTGACGGTGAGTGCGGACGGAGGGGGTGAGGTGATGTATGATGGGTTGAGGCGGGCAACATTCTCGCCAAGCTCAACGAGAAGCAGCCAGCTGGACACAACTGCTATGTGGATGCGGGGCCAGTGGCGTGAGTGCGAGCACAGGGAGGCACAGCGACCCAATCAACAATCAACAACCAAAAGAGTATTCGGAATCGCAAACATGATTATGACATGTACCGAACTTACTCGAAATCACTCATTCGAAACTAATCGGTCTCTTGTAAAGGGACGGAGTGATGACGTTAAAATACATTGCAGCAAGTCGTTGTGGTTCAACGGTCGCCGTATGTTCATCGGCCTGGACGTGTGGCATCCGACGGGCGACGACCGCGCCAAGGGAAACCCCCTCTGGCAGCCCAGCGAGCCGTCCACTGTGGGGGTGAGTGGGGTGATGGGGAACGGCCTTGACTGGACGTGTTCAGATCGCTCACAACGGTGGACCGTTCGACCAGAAGCTCGTCGGAGACTTCTTTTATCAGAAGACGCGACAGGAACAGATAGACTCGCGTCGACTGGAGGAGAAGATGCGGGCGATTCTGGATGGGATGGAGAAGGAGGGACGACAGCCGCCGGAGGAGATTGTGGTTCTCAGAGACGGGGTCAGCGATGGACAGATCAGCATGGTGCGTGATAAACTGGGGTGTGGACATGTTAGTTTTGATTTGTAGGTTCTGGAGTACGAGGTGAGTTCGATGGAGGCGGTTGCAGAGGAGTGGGCGGATGCGAGGGGCATCCCTCCGCCGCACTTCCTCGTCATCCTCTGCCAGAAGAGACACATCAAGCGGTCAGTTCGCCTCT
This sequence comes from Rhabditoides inermis, assembly GCA_963966185.1. Classification (NCBI taxonomy): domain Eukaryota; kingdom Metazoa; phylum Nematoda; class Chromadorea; order Rhabditida; family Rhabditidae; genus Rhabditoides; species Rhabditoides inermis. The sequence continues at coordinate 427,769 of CAWZYM010000026.1, read as the reverse complement.
CGTCTTCCTATCTACCCATCCATCCTTGAGCTTCTTCCGCGCTGACCATGGCCGTCTGGAGAACCCTCTGCCGTGCACGATTGTCGATTCGACTGTGGTTCGCGCGGATATGACCGAGTTCTATATGATCACAGCGCGCCCCCTGCAGGTATAGCATATAGTTACTCGCTTCTCTACCGCGTTCCACTCAGGGCACTGCGAAGCCGGTGGAGGTTGTTCTGCTGCGCAACGACCGCGGCCATTCGATCGAATCGATTGAGGCCATGCTCGTCGCCATGTCTTTCATCCACGAGGTACTCATTTCGAAATCTCTTTTTTTACGCTCTGTTCAGATTACTGGATCGCCTATCTCGGGTCCGGTGCCGATCCGCTGTGCGGATGAGATTGCAGAGAGGGGAGCTGATCTCTACAAGCAGTTCGTCAAGGTTAGAGATGGGTTTTGGAGAGGCGAATTGTTGCATGATCACAGCGTAGGAAAGATATTTCTTTTCTTGGTTTACTCTCTCTGCTTTGTCAATTCCTCGTTGTTTTCGTAGTCTTTCCATGTACATGATTGGTGTTGTACTTTGTGTGATTGATTGATTGCAGTACATGGGCATGGAGAAGTACCGGTTCGCGTCTGCGGAGTCTGTGTCGGCGGCTGAGCAGTGTGTGGGATACGCACGCGGACCCCTGCGTCGTACACGCGTCAACGCTTGAGCCACATCCACGCTACTCACCACATACAACTAGACACTCATATCCTTTTCCATCCATTCACTTACCATTCACTTCATTCACTTCATATCCATTCACTTACCTGTTCATTTTGGATCGCTCGCGTTCTTTTTTCTTCTGGTATCGTAAGATTCTTTATCATACAATTTTTTTTATCATGCAAGCGTACTGTATTACCATGTACTTCGGTATGTTCAGGATTTTGTTATTCTTCTTGTCTTTCACTTTCCGCGCTGTTTTCAAATACTTTTTTCCCTTTTTCTATTTCTAATGGTTCAGATTTCTCGAATTTCATAATCTATGATGTTATGTTGAGGTTTATTATCAAAATAAATAGTTCGAAATTGTATAGTATGTCGTCAATCAATCATGGAATATGAACTATTATTCTTTGAACCTATCTGTTCGATTTTTCGACCAAACCGTAGCCAGTCAAGACTTATTTCAAACAATTAATTTTCGCGCGCATTTGGTCCCAGGTGGAACCATTTGAAAAATCAGCGGGAAGAGAAATCAACATCCGAACGTCGCTGCCTTTGAAAGCATTTCACGTGAGAATTGCGTTATTCTTTTCTGAGTTTCCATACTGTTTCTATAATATAATGTGGCGTGATGTCCCTTAGTGCCATCAATTCTCTTTCGTGCGCATTTCCTTGCTGTAACAGAGTCTGTTTTCAAAATTTTTACTGTCTGAATGTTCGTTAGCGAATCATTGATACATTTTCGATTAAAAATGTCTTCATTTACTACTTTTTGTTCTCGTTGCAGTGTGCGTGTGGAAATGACAGGAGTGGAGGAATTGCATGTGGACTGGGACTCGGTGCAAGTGCCGCAGTATCGCTACTTCCGCAACTCGAGCGCCGATGTCTCCCACAACGCTACCGTCGTCTGCGACAACTTCTTCAAACAGCGTGTGTACCACTATTGTGTTGAGTGCTGCTGTGACATGATAATAACTACGCACAAAGCCGTTTTGACACACGTGTGTATGTGCGACCTAGTTACTACTCAAGGCAGTATATCCGACAATCCTTGTACATTTCAGAGAGCAATCCTATGAAGATTGCCCTCCTTCGTGTCGATGAGGAGGACAAGGAGAATACGGTTAGATATTTTTCGTGATGTTTGTGTATTAACTATTTGAGGCGTCGACGTCTGCTGCGGCTATGCTCGCTCAGCCCGCTCCTGCTCCCGAAGTGGTCTCCCTCGCAGACGAGCCCCAGCCAGTTCAGCACCACCACGACACGATGGATCACATAGACGAGCCGGCTATCAGCACTCCCGCTTCGGAGGAACTGCCTCTCGCGGAGCCGGTGGCTGTCGAGTCTGACCATACTACTGCCGAGCCTCCTGTTGATGAACCCGCACCTGTTGTCAACGTTGATGCGGATGTCGAGCAAGTGACGAGTTAGTTTGTCATTTGATTTTGTTGTTGTTGAGGTGTTTGTGTGTTTTCAGTCGAAGTGAGCGAGATGACTATGTTCGGTGGCGGTGGCGAGCGTCGTCAGATGCGCCGGTCGCAGATGAACAGACTCGCGGCACAGCAAGCTGCTGCTGAGAACACGACGGCTGCTGAGACCGACACCAATTCTAGTGAGTAGCCTTGCTTACTCATATTTTCTTGTGCACCCTAATGTGTCGCTTTGTAGGGCGCGGTATTCGCGCTCCCTCGCCGGGTTCTCGCGTGGCGCGTGGAGTGTCTCCTTCCTCTGCCAGACCGGCGGCCCCTCGTGGAGTGTCTCCGTCGACCAACCGCAGCGGGCGTGCTCCGAGCGTGGAGCGTCCGTCTGGCATTCGTGCCCCCTCTCCCGCGTCGAGGATTATCCGTGCCCCCAGGTACATTTGATTACTGTATGAAAGTTATAAGATGTTGTTTGATCAGCCCTGCCGGTGGCGTTCGTGGCGTGCCTCCTGCCTCCCGTCCTCGCACTGGCACTGCCCCTCTCCGTGTTACTAGGGCTCCTAGGTACATCATATTGTTATTTCATTATGGTTCATTTGGAGAGGAAGCGCGCGCGTATTAGTGCTTGTCAATAAAAAATAATTACAAAATTACATGTTGTTGTGTTTAGTGTGGAGCGCGTGGCGGCGGCTTCGCGTCCTGGAGTGGTGCGTTCCCCTGCTGCGCGCGTTTCGCGCCCTACCGGAGCTGCGTCTTCGCCCGCACAGAGGGCTCGTCAGGCGAGCATGGACCGTCGTTCTGGAGCGGCTCGCGTGCCTGCTGGCCGTGCTGGTCCGCTTCGTGTCACTTCCGGTCCTGTGGCCACCAACTCGCCCCGCGCTACCAAGTGGGTACATTCATATTCGGTGGACACATTAGTGTTGGAATATGCGAGTGATGGTGTGTTGCAGCGCTGCGGTGCGTGTCGGTCCGGTGACTCGTGCTCGCAGCAGGGAGCTGGCTGCCGGCAACGGGGCTGCAGTCCGCCCCGCCGCCTCGAACGCGTCTTCGTCTGCCCCTCGCCCGCCCCTCGCTGCTCCCAGGGCCTCGGTCGGTGCGATGCAATGTTGGAGGAATGCGTTGATGTGTTTAGCGTGAGCGTGCTCGCCGTGGTCCTCTGGCTGGACCTACCGGAGCGGTGGCTGCTCGTCCGGACAGCCTAGATCGCCACCTCTCGTCGCTGACTGCCACTCGCTTCGACCAGTCTGTGGCCCGCCGCGATGGCTCCGTGGGCTCGGTGGGTGGCCGTGGTGCTGCGACCCCGACTGGCACTGGCACCGTTCCTCGCCCGCGCGTTTTCCAAAACGGCGCTGGATCTACGAACCGCAGCGCTATTCCCGGACTGCGTAGCTACCCCGCTCCCTCGGTTAGTCGCCCCATGTTGCGTTTTATATAAACGTGCTTTCAGGGCCAGACCCCGGCCCGTCATGTGACGATTCCGCGTCCGTTCCACCTGCGTGGACCGACGGACGGCGGACAGGCTGAGGCTGAGAGGAGGAACTCCGGTGGCGCAGGTGCCGCTCCCGCACCGCAGGCCAACTCTTCAAGGAGGGTCGACGTCGCGTCGCTTGTGAGTTAAGGGGCTCAATGGAGGCAGTGTGAAGTGAAACTTATTTTTGTTTTGTTGAGGTGGCTCGTCTGGCGCAGCCTCGTCGTAGCCATCAGCCGGTGCCTGCGAGTACCCCGAACAGGAGCGGACAGGTGCCTTCTGGAGGAGTGGTGGGCGTGCGTGTGCCTATGGTGCGCCTGCGCAGTGGTTCTCGTCCGTCGCGCCCCGTGTCTCGGCCGGAGTCTGCCGCCTCTCGCCACTCGCGTCCCGCGTCTGCCATGGACGATGCCCAGCTCGACCAGCCTGTCCCCGCTGAGCCCATCCCATCTAGCCATGTCTAGATGTGTAAGTATATCCAGCATTACAATATATGATACTCGAACCCTGCTAAGGTCTCTGGTTTTTTATCCTGATTTTACGTTCTTGCTCCGTCTGAACGTGACTATCTATCCCGGTTGAATGTTTTACTCGATGTATGTATTCGGTTTGCACAGTTTATAAAGAAATATGTAAAGTTGTGGTTACACTTGCTATAACTACGAAACACGAACAAAGAGTGAATACGAGTGCAATTGAGTACCAGCTTAAAATCTAAGTAGCATTTTTTTCGGATACGGAATACTGTATCCTCTAACGAAATTTAAATTTCCCGCGTACGTTATATACAGAAATTGTGTTATTTGTACACCTTCGCATGAGGAAAATATTTTCTTTCTTATCCTGTCTTCAGGATTTTCGTTTGATTTTTGCCTTTTATAGTGTTTTGCGTTACGTTAAAAAAATTAATGGATATAAACCTGATAAGTCAATACCTATGTATATTAATTTCTCGGTGTTCTTTTACGTATTTGAAGAATGTATTCATTAATTAAGATGGTGAAGCGTGAATGCGCTTCACCTCCCCGGCCAGATGAGGAAAAGCGGACTCGGATGGAACCGCATCTGATGATGAAGCAGGAGCCGCGATGGGAGAAAAACGACGAGAGCAGCCAGCTCGAAGCGGACGAGAAGTGGCTGCGGCAGATTGCAGAGATGTGCGGCACGCAGCTCATACAAGGTGATACATGTGTTTCTTGCATTGTTGATTTGTTTTCAGACGACTTGATTGTTCGTTTTGCGCGCGTTTCGCCCCTCTTCGTCAGCGCCGACAAGAGCACGACGTTCGTTTCTTCGTGTTTGTGTTTTTGTTGTTGTTTGTTTTTAGTGTCAACCCTTATCGCACTATTCTCGACCAGCTGGTTGGTTGGAATATGATTCCACCCGGTTGTGAGGTACGTTTTTATGAAATATGTCATGATTTATATAACTTCTTCAGAAGGGATATGGAAGCTCTGATTTTCCTGGACACGTCTCCTCTCTCTCCTGCATTCTCATCCCTTCCATCGAAAAGTTTGCAAGTTAGTCACGCTGTCATGTTATGCTTTAATATTTTTTGTATAGTTCAATTGTTTTGTTTAGCTATCACGGACCCAATGAAGACGCAGTGGAAACGCGCAGAGATAATGGACATAGGTTTGCGATTCTGGCGCCGCCCCACATCAATTGCCCCAGTACACTTCCCAGTAAGATGATCGATATTGATTGGTTGATTGGTTATCGATTGATTGCAGCTGGCGGGTTCGATGGAGGGATCGACGGAACAGGTGTGTCGCAAGCTAGTGGAGCGACTCGCATGGGAGAGCAAATCCGACATGCTCATCGAGAGAAATGAGAAGGGTGAGTATGGACAATTGTCAGTACCTTGTCTGGTGTTTGCAGGATGTGTGCGTATTCAGTTCCTCGCCTATCCTCCGGAGTTGGTCGGTTCCAGTGAATTCGTCGGCATGGAGTTGGTTCAAAACGATTTTAGTTTCGCTGATTATCACATGATTGTTGCAGTGTTGCGTTTAAGACGTTCGTGTTCGGTCTGTGCGAGGTCGGCTTGCTACCGCCCTGGTTCGAACTCATCTACTTACTCAAGAAGGACGTGAGTGTTTTCTTCTTCTAGGTATATCTGTGTTACTGTGAAGATATAGTCGATATGGCGCAAGGAGATCTCGCACGCGGTGGTGCTGTACGTGGTGAATCGACTGCGCTGCGACTACCTTCAACAGTGTGAGTGGCTAGCATCTGTCCGTGTTCTCATATTGTGTTCCAGTCGCGGGCCGTTTCGTGAGCTCGTCTTCTCCGTTAGGAGAGCAGCGCAGTCGACTGCGTGAGTACTTCCAGCACAAGTGGAACAAGGCAGTGGTGCGCGTCGACAACAGGATCACTTGCAAGGTACGCATACGCAGAGTCATATTATCGATGAATGTGTGATTGCAGTACTCGCTGTCGTTCAATGTGGAACACACCGACGGCAGTGCAGTGTGGCCAGCAGGCGCGCCTCCGATTCGCGATCCTAGAGTGGAGAATAGGGAGAAGATGTCTGCCTCTCCCTCCTACTCTTCTAGTACTTCGGAGAAGAAGGCGAGTACGATTTGATTGGGTGGTTTAAGTGGACGTTTGCAGTCTGCTGGTGTTCAGCCGTCGCAGCCTGCTGTCCTGACGCCAGCACCAGTGTTTTCTCAGCTGCCCCCTCCTCCCAAGCGATTCGCACTCTGCCCCATTGCACAAGGCCCTCCCAAGGTCCCCAAGGAGAAGAAGTGAGTCAAGCATTCCTTGATCATTATCTTATCCAGGATCAGGAATGTCCGATTGGCGAAAGAACATGTGATGAACGTGAAGCAAGAGCCACAGGAAGTGAAGGAGATACTCGATGAAGGCGATATGTGTCCAGAAGAGGAGGACACCAGTCGATTGTGCGTCGAGTCGTTCTGCGATGCAGCCGGATGGACGCTTGTCATCGAGGTACGCTAGATACAATATACCTGTCTTCTATATAGTAGTGGTGTGGTTATAGCGCTCCCCGTGTGGAGATGTGCTGTCGTTGTCGGTTGATGGTACCAGTGCGTTGCTGGTTGGCGGTTCGGCGTCGCCCGCTGCGGGCTTATCTGCCTATGCGGACATGATGCACAGACTGCGACACTCGCAGATTTTGCCCCACTATTTGTATGACAAGGTCGGTCCTCTCAATTAAACAAAACCATCTCTTGTTCAGTTTGTCGAGACGGACAAGCATCCGGCGCGTCAGCTGCGCGCTCTTCTCTCCATTATCGGAGACCTCATCGAGCGATTCAACGTCAACGCCAAGAGTGCGTGAGAAGTGGTTGAATCTTCTCGGACTTGTTTGTTGAATGTTGTCTTTTCAGTGAAATGGCGTCGTCAGATCGCTCGAGTGTCGCTGCATTTCTGGCGGATTCCGCATGTGATTCGTCCCGTGTCTATGACAATGGTGGATATTGTCAAGTGGGGCAAACTCAGCAGGAACGACGGCTGCATTGAGTTGGATAAGTGAGTGAGAAGGAAGGGAGGTGTGGTGACAGATGTTGCAGGATCGGGTCGTATCTGGGTCGGTTTCTCCTTCCTCGAATGGCTATCCGTGCGAACACGCGACTCATAGAAGGCAGAAACACGAGTGAGTCTAGAATGTAGTGTACAAGTTGCATAGTGAATGATACCGGCGCACGTTACTGCGTTAACAGTAGTAACGGATATTTGTCGTTCAGGAGGAGATACGCTGTTGTGGTTCCGTTCCATTTCACACCACAGACTTGGAGTGACGACCGGCAGGGATGAGTGAGTAGAGAGTGTATGACACTTGACACTGTATATCCTGTGCCGTTCAGGTGTGCGTATGAGGCTCTGTTCCTTCTCCTTCGTTCGTGCGGAGTGCATTCGATCGGTGGCAGCGGAAACTCGCTCTCCTTCAAGTTCAAAAACTGGCCGCCCAACGAGCAGGTGAGCGACCCTGGGTACCCATTGTCTTCTCTTTCACACGTCAATTGTTTACAGATGTTTGTTGGTGATCTGAAGAAAGCGGGCGCAGCTCTTGCTTCGATGGAGAGTGAAGAGGAGGCTGCGGATATGACGGGAGAGCTGCGGCAGGTGCAGGCTGGAGGAGGATCGGGACGGGGAGGAGGCATCCGCGGAAGGGGAGCAGTGACCAGGGGCAGGGGACGAGGCCACTAGACTCACCTACTACATACTCGGTTACGGAAGTTTTATCCTTCCATAATAATAAGTACGTTGGTCTACTTGAATTTGTTTGGTTAATTGTATAGCGAGCGATAAAGTTTATTCACACAGGAATGCTTATGCTTATAATTAATGCATGAGATGACCATGGTTAATAAATAATTTGTATTGATTGTATAGAACACAAAAGTGATTGAGGTAATACGGAAACCGTCAGTTTGCAACGCCGTCCGCCTAGGGAAGATGCGAGTCCTATGTGTTCTCCTTCTAGCGATCGTTTGCGCACTTGCATATCGATACGAAGAACAGATCCCGCGCTCGTACTACGATGACTACGTTTATCGGCAAGTGAGAAGTGTTTTTGTACGTTTACGCTTCTATCTCGTTTAGCAGACGCCCGACCTACCCCGTCTACAAGACGCAGAATAGATTTAAGGGAATCGATTGGCTCAAGCTGTGTGAGACGCTTTCTGCGGATAGACTAGCCATACTTATCCAATATTTACAACAAATACACTGCGTGGAAATGAGATTGATGACGAGTAGTGTCTATGCGGACTCGTTGGTGAGTCCGGCTGCGGAACGCATCTTGCGATGCGCCTCCTTCTTGCACAACTCGAGATACTCCAGCTGGGAAGACGAGATGGCAGACAGATACTCGTCATGTTCCTAAAAGGGAGAGATGAGAGAGGAAAAAAGAGAGGGAGATATGTACCTATCTAGGTGTAGAGTAATAGCGTACCTCCTTGTAAGTGGGTGTGACCAGCTTGTTGATTCTATCGGTAAGATGGTTGATGGCTTCTGTAGTCCGAACCATCCGCCCATCGTCGAACATCGATTCACATCCCGTCTCCGCAGCTTCCACCAACTACAACAACATATTGTGGCCTTCTGATATATGTTTCTTTTCTCGCGATGCGATATTTTATTTATTCATACATACCGCGTGACTGGCGCGGAGAATTCCATCAAACTCCTTGTGCCTCTCGTTCTTCTCGAAGTGATCGATAAACTGAACATTTAAATGGTTGAAATATGTATAGGTGTAACTATTGTTGATTGATTTGATTACATTATTGATGGTAGTTGATGTGACTCACTTTGTTGATCTCGTTGCGCACCACTGGTGTATGATCGAATAGATGTTCTCCGATTAGCTGAATCTCATTCACAACCGATTGCGCCATCTAAATTAACCATAATAGATTATAACTATTAAGAAAAACAATACAACAAACACGATGATCACGATACGATACAACGGTGAGACCTCGGAAAACGTAATGGTGAAACAAAGCTTTCGGTGACACCAAACGTAGTCTGACGTCAGCAGCGAACAAAGAGAACGGATACAACGCCGAAAAGAGAGTGCGTTTATCGGATTAAACTGAGTCTAACTTGCGCAAATTGAAGCGAGGCGAGGCGACCACAACCCTCGCGTGATATAACAACGCTCGGTGCGGTCAATACGGAGGCGGGGATTTTCGAGCGAACGAGCGAGCGACAAACTACATTTTATTGTTATTCTTTCGTTTTGGCTTGTGTATCTTGACGAGTTTTCAGCTGATCACGGCTCGCCCGTTATGCCCGGAGGCTTTTTGGATTTGCTACAGTGTGCTCTTGGAATGAGGCCTTCTATCTCCATTGCGAAGCCCATGCAGTCGCCGCCCGATTCCGAGAGTGAGTACTATTTCTTGCTGCTGAGTTTCCTGCGCTGAGTGCTTTCAGGGTTGAGGAGGAAACGGATTGAGCCTTCGACGTCGTCGCAGGATGAGTTCGTGGTGCAGGACAGCTTCGAGGATGAGGAGGAGTTGGAACGCGGGCCGTACACTGACTTGGAGAACGAGAGTCCCACGCAGCCGCCCATCGACAGCCAGGTAAGCGTGTATCCTAGAGACTGAATACAGTGTGTATCCTACAGACGCTCGACGAACACGTATCCATGGCGAAGCGCCAGCGACTCGACACTTTCGCCCGTCTTCAACCACTCGATCAGTTTGTCGACGTCATAGGTATTATTCATGTTATGATCAGTCTTTAAGAATGTGTTGTAGATCTATTCGCCGACTTGACGACGGTGGGCCGTTATCAGACTGCATCTGTGGACAGCGCATTTGGCCGGATGCAGAAGCCGATGCCAGAGAGCCACGCCATGATCAGCAAGCGACACTTCACCATCGAGCGGGTTCGCAGCGAGGTCGTCGCATTGTGATTTGGCGTGTTCTTTGTAGGTTGACGCGACGTGCTTGCTCACGGATCTCTCGTCGTACGGAACATTCATCAACCAGGAGAGCGTGGGTCGCGGGCGCACGCGAGAACTCCACCACGGAGACGTCATCTCGATCGCCAAGCCCAACTTCTTCACGTTCATGTACGACGAGGACCGGGTGACGGAGCACCCCGTTCCGCTCACCCGCAAGTACCTCGTCACAAGTCACGTACTCGGCAAGGGAGGATATGGAAAGGTAGAATATTTCTTTGTTTTAAGTTCTTTCCCGAACGTAATATTTGGAGGTTGTTCTGGCGAAGATGCGCGAGAACACATCGCTGCGCGTCGCCGTCAAGATGATCCCCAAGAGACACGTCTCCATCACGTGGGTTGAACTGCTAATGCTAGTCGACTGTGTTTGTTGAGGACCTCGCAGACGTCGGGTGACGACGTCTCGCATGAGGTGGAGGTGATGCAGGACATTATCCATGTGAGTTGGATTACTGTAATTTTAAACAACCGCTCAGTTCATATTGGGCATTTTCAGCCGAACTGTCTGCGCTTCTTCGACTACTTTGAGGCGGATATGATGGCGTACATTGTGTTGGAGTGAGTGTTTGCGTGTTCATGGTCTCATGTCTCATCGCCTACTGTAGGTACATCAACGGCGGCGAGTTGTTCGACCGCATTGTGGATGCTCGTCGCGGTGGGCGGGGCCTGGGCGAAGACCTCACCAAATACTACGCCTGCCAGCTCATCGACGCACTCCACGTGAGTGGGCGGGGTCGGACGGGGGGGGGGGGGGCTGAGCGAGTGATGATACAGTTTCTGCACTCCCGCGGTATCACCCATCGAGATGTCAAGCCAGAGAATGTTCTGCTTGTCGACAGAGGAGACTACACTGTGTGTAAGGTGCGATATTATCACAGTTTTATATGTCACATTTTTTGAATTGTGATTGCTCATAGTATTGTTTTCAGCTGTCTGACTTTGGTATGTCGAAGCGAATTGCGTCGGACTCGACAATGAAATCATTCTGCGGAACGCGATGCTACATGGCACCCGAGATGGCAGAACACTCTGAGTACACACACGCGGTCGACATGTACGTCTCTTTCTCCCCTCTCCCCTCTCCCCTCTCCCCTCTCCCCTCTCCCCTCTCCCCTCTCACCACTCCCCTCTCCCCTCTCCCCTCTCCCCTCTCCCCACTCCCCACTCCCCACTCCCCACTCCCCACTCCCCACTCCCCACTCCCCACTCCCCACTCCCCACTCCCCACTCCCCACTCCCCTCTCTCTCCTCTCTCCTCTCTCCTCTCTCCTCTCATCCCCTTGTCAGGTGGAGCATGGGAGTGATGCTGTTCACGTGCATCGTTGGCTACCCGCCCTTCTCATCCGACTATGGAGACCTGGAGATGCAGGAGCAGATTCAGACAGGTGGGAATGGAAGGGGGGGGGGGTGATGGAGTATCGATGCAGGTCGTCTGGTGTTCAACCGTATGTGGAAGCTGGTGTCTAGGGAGGCGCAGGACTTTATCGAGAATATGCTGTTGGTGAATGTCGGTCGCAGGGTGAGTGAATGGTATGAGGGAGGGGCTTGCCTGTTTGTGTCTGATCTCATGCTCTGTCAACGAAACGCCTGCTTCTCTTGTTTTGCATGTTATTGCTGCGACCCTCCGCTTTCCTCTTATCTAATCCACAGTCCGCCACTTATTGTTTTTACCATGTGTAACCATTTCCTTTTGTTTTCCTTATGCATTGTAGCTGACGGCTGGGAGGGCTTTGTCGCACGAGTGGCTGAATGATGCGCGCGTCGACGAAGCGAGGCAGATGGTCAGCAAGCACGCGGTATGCAGGGGGCGGGTACGGGGCATTCGGGATACTGTACTCGATGCTCAATGTAGAGTGCCACAAACTGTTTCAGGAGGAGCTCAAGCAGAAAGCGTGACTCACCACCGACAGTCTTGTTATCTGTTGTCTGTATATTATTGCCGTTACTTTATATTTGACCATCACGATTTCCAAAGTCGTTTTGATTCTTGTTGAATTCTGATTCTCACTAATCTGCATACCTACTCATTTATTTCCGGTGTATAACAGTGCAATTTGAATTCTTTTGTTATGTTTCCTCTTGCACACTGCCGGTTTCTATGGGTTCCCCATTCCATGTGCTACTCCTGTGAATCTACGGATCTTTGATTTGGATTTTAGAATTTGTTTTTTGTCATGTTGCATGTTGCTCTTTGAAGATGATAAACATAGTTTATTGGGAATCATAATTCTTGTCATACATTTTATGCGTTTGAAACGCTGTGACATACCTGATATTAAGAATGTAGTGAGTGAAGTGGTGAATAATAACTTGATTATAGATGGGTGATGCGAGGGAGGCGTTGGGTGTGGAGGTAGATGGATTGGAAGGGGAAGGCAAGCTCGCAACTCTCTCTCCCGTTGTACTCGACAGGATTCGCGATAGGAGGGATGCACGCAAGAACCAACAACAAGAGACTGGTGGGGACAGAAAGAGAGACTTTGGGGACAAGGATATTGCGGAAGGATTCGATCCGAACGCCGTGCCAGTGGCTGACGAGGAGCTGCTACATGACGACGATGAGGGAGAAGAAGAAGAAGAGGAGGAGGAGGGGGAGGTAGAGGACACGTCTCAGAGGGCCTTCTCGCCAGATGTCGACGACTACCTAGAGGAGCCAAGTGTCATGGATGTGGTGGGTACTGTAAAAAGCGCACTGTGCTGTTTATTTATGTGTAGCGCCTGCAAAACGGCGAGTCATACAACGTGGGCGATTGGAACAGCGATGAGCTGCGCCTGCTATACGACGCTGTGCGACAGTGAGTAACTATTGCTGTACCTTGATTACTGTAGTCTGTATCAGGTACGGTACTTCGAACGAGGCTCTTAGCTACATTTCGGCGAACACGCGCGTCGCACTCACTCGCAACGAGCGTCAGATCAGGTGGGGGGAGGGGAGAGGAGAGGAATCAATGGAGCGAGTGCAGATCGAAGGTGGACGACCTTCGTTCGATGAACGCGGAGCACCGGAATGTGCGGATGCAGGTGGAGAAGGACCGCTTCATGACCGGAGACCCGATGCGCGGATTCGAAGACGTGCCCCTGCCAGAGAACGGACGGTGAGTGGAGGGGGCATGGGGAGGCACAGGATGCGAGGGAGGCGTTGGGTGTGGAGGTAGATGGATTGGAAGGGGAAGGCAAGCTCGCAACTCTCTCTCCCGTTGTACTCGACAGGATTCGCGATAGGAGGGATGCACGCAAGAACCAACAACAAGAGACTGGTGGGGACAGAAAGAGAGACTTTGGGGACAAGGATATTGCGGAAGGATCGATCCGAACGCCGTGCCAGTGGCTGACGAGGAGCTGCTACATGACGACGATGAGGGAGAAGAAGAAGAGGAGGAGGAGGGGGAGGCAGAGGACACGTCTCAGAGGGCCTTCTCGCCAGATGTCGACGACTACCTAGAGGAGCCAAGTGTCATGGATGTGGTGGGTACTGTAAAAAGCGCACTGTGCTGTTTATTTATGTGTAGCGCCTGCAAAACGGCGAGTCATACAACGTGGGCGATTGGAACAGCGATGAGCTGCGCCTGCTATACGACGCTGTGCGACAGTGAGTAACTATTGCTGTACCTTGATTACTGTAGTCTGTATCAGGTACGGTACTTCGAACGAGGCTCTTAGCTACATTTCGGCGAACACGCGCGTCGCACTCACTCGCAACGAGCGTCAGATCAGGTGGGGGGAGGGGAGAGGAGAGGAATCAATGGAGCGAGTGCAGATCGAAGGTGGACGACCTTCGTTCGATGAACGCGAGCACCGGAATGTGCGGATGCAGGTGGAGAAGGACCGCTTCATGACCGGAGACCCGATGCGCGGATTCGAAGACGTGCCCCTGCCAGAGAACGGACGGTGAGTGGAGGGGGCATGGGGGAGGCACAGGATGCGGAGTGAAGGCTGGTTGCAGGTGGCGCAAGGCACTGGCCAAGCTGGAGAGGCGCTATCCCATCACACACAAGTACGACCTGGCGAACGAGGCGATCGAGGAGGTGCTGGACTCGCGCGGCGCCCGCAACCCCGAGAAGCTAGTCGGTCTCCCAGTCGATGCACTGCAAGAACAAGGGCGAGCAGGCGGTGGTGAGTGGGTGGGAGAGGGGGAGGGGGGCAGGAGACATGTTGCAGGTAGATTGGAAGAAGATCAACGCCTACATTGCCAGCACCTTCATCCACGAGTCGGAGAAGCGGCACGCGGCTATGCCCCATCTCACGCCTATTGGTCAGTCGGACACTGGTGGACCAATGGCATTTGATGTGTGTTGCAGAGTCGTGTATCGTGTTGTCTATTGTGGATGAGATGGAGAGGGAGGCGGACGGAGTGGAGGAGGGCAGGAAGAGACTCATCCGGGGCATCTACAAGAACTGCATCTCGGGCGACCAGCGCAGCTTCGAGCCTGACGTGCCCGGCAAGCTGGACAGTGTGCTGCAGGTGAGACCCCGCCAGCCAGGTCTCGCATTCCACCACGAGTGATGTGCTAACAAGATCTCTTGTAAATACATTTGCCTTTACAAGGCGATAACATAATTTCGTGTAAATACATTTGCGTTGTCAATAAGGTGAAGTTAGGATAGGTTTTGTCTGGGAAGTGAGAGGACACTGATGGTTGCAGCTGTGTCTGGATCCTCTGCGTGTACGGGACTGGGAGAGACTGGCGCCGTTCGAGACGATCGACCTGGCACACATGGAGGCAGAGGCAGACAACAACGAGAAGGTGGGCAGGCTGGCAGTGTGCGCATGACATGGATGTGTATTGCAGAAGCCGCCGGCTCCTCGCCCTCGCAAGCGCAAGTCTGAGCCGGCAAAGAAGACGGCTCGACGACACGACGACTAGGCCCCGGAGGAAGAGAGGGAGGGATGTTGATGTATATTCTATCACTAACCATTGTTATAGATTGTTTGTTGGTTCGTTGATGTTTGTGTGTAGAAGAAGTACAGGTTATGTTGATCTATCATGTATGGTAAATAAATGTGTATTTTCGAGAATTCATTTATTCCGCAACATTTAGTCACGATAGGATCAGAAGGAACAATCCCTTTTAAACATTTGCTTCTTCTTTTTGATCATTGTTCGGTGAGTAGGGAGAATCAGATCCAGTATTTTTTTTTCAAGGAATAAGGAGTAGATCCAGTATTTTCCCAAGGATCTGCATTGAGAGAGGAAATCTTTTAAAGGGAGTGTACACTCTGAATTTCGAAGTTGAGTTAGCACCGGGATGTGAAAATATGTTGAAAATGATGTACTTTTGTCAATGCAACTATGTGTCGGAGATACCTATAAGTCGATGAAAAATTCTGTTGAACATTGAAAATTGGCACCAATTGGCACCAATTTCTGCATTTCGATACATTTTGCGCTCAATTTTCACCAACTTGCAGACATTTTCAGCAAATAGTTGTATTGACAAAACTGAGTCGTTTTCAACATATTTTCTCATCCCGGTGCTAACTCAACTTCGGAATTCAGAGTGTACACTCCCTTTAAGGATACAGGTCTGCGATTGCGTACCAGTACAAGTCAGGTCGGCAAAATAAAATGTGTCGACAAAGCCACACCATACCGACCGCTCTATCTACTAGGCCACTGCCAGCTCTTTCACATCATGTGCGAATGGATTCACCAGCCGCACAAGCAAAATTTGAAACGTCGCTGCGGCCTTTCTGTGTGTGTGTGTGTGTGTGTGTGTGTGTGTGAGAGAGAGAGAGAGAGAGAGAACACATTTTATTCACTTACACATATTCTAATATTCTTGATAGTTAGACAATAGCGAATATTTGCCGCTACCGGGAAATTCAAAATAGCATCGTGCATCAAATTACTTAAATCCAAATCTAATTGCAGTGGTAGTGTAGAAAAGTAGTCTCAGATAATCGAGAGAGATGTGTCGATGTTTGTGATGAGTTGGTGATGTTGTTGGTGATGAGGATGTTTCAAGCTCATGTCTTTTTCCTCTCGAGAAATGATAACGAGCCACATTTCAATCTGGCGCTCTCTCCATAGATCGCAGAAGTTTGTATTATAATTTTCAGTTTTTATGAGGAGCGTCGTTGAACTAGGATCGAATTCGAACCAATTTGGTAGGTCACTTGAGTAAGAATCCTACATACATAATTCGACGGTTATATATTCTGAATGAATGTTTCGTTTCCGGTACTACTAAATCCTATAACCTATATTGTATGAACTCAGCTCAACATTTCATGTCAGAAACATTATGTTGTCTAATAGTTCTATACTAAACTCTTGAATAGCGAAAAAAAAAATTAATTTCACATTCACAGTTCCTTCCCGCATTGGTGCCACCATGCCCAGCTAGTGTAGTGGTAAAGATCTGCCTGGCAAGATTATGTTCGCGGGTTCAAATCCCGCTCGCCTCGCAAAGTTTCATTGAAAACTTCATTGAACGGGTTTTGATCTTTCTAATGTTTTTTTTTTCGTGAAAAGCATGAAACTTATTTGCGAGCCCACTATTCTTTTATACGCCGATGCGATGTGTTCCATTAGCGAGAAGGTTTGACTGCCAATTAGCCTTTCTCAAGTTCGAGTCCACACACCACACACATGATTTTTATAACACTTTCTGGACTGATATGGCAGAGACGATAATTACGTCTTAGTGGTAAAAACAATAAGAGAATAATTTGGATTGCGACTTCGACTCTCTATGGGTGTATTTGTGTATTATAACTTAATTCTTAATCAGCGCAATTTCCTTACTTAGAACTGCGATGGAGAATAAATTGATATAAAGTACCTCTAATTACGAAAGGAGAATAATTCGACATGCATACTACTTATTCTTCTTCTTTTCCCCGCGGCGTGCGGTCGGGTCTTCATTTTTCCCCGCCGCCGCCAGGCGCATCGACAAGAATCCTTCCCAAGACAACCATCGAGCCGGCGGGAAGTAGCTCATGTGGAAGCAGTTCAGGCGCGAGGAGATACTATGTGCAAAGCAAAGGAGTCTCCGGCGCTGTCCACATCAACAATGGCACTCTAATGGTCTATGGAAAGAATATCGATCAAGTATCGGAGAATTATCGATCAAGAATCGTCTTCCGCCACTAACCTCGTCTGCCCAACTGTCTTTCCCCCGGCGTTAGCCCATAAGATCTTGGCCCACTGTATGCTTCCTATCCTATAATGGTGATTGTGATTGTCATATTCAGCTATAACGATTCCGGATAAACACTTGAACTTGAACTTGAACATACTACACAGAATCACGATAGGATGAAGAAATAACTTCTATGAATAATAATTTCTGTTCCATTCCACTTGGATTACAATTTCATTATTTTTATCTCGCAAGTTTATCTGGTAAAATTCCTTAGAACTACAATACAAATAGTCTACAGTTTGTTATGATTATGATCAACAAAGTAACCTCGAAAATGAATTTCTCTTTTTTCACGAGAGACATTTGAGTGAATCGAACCAGCCAACCTCTTGCCAGGCGAGAACGTCACAACCGAACTAGTAAAAGAAGTGCAAAAATGTATTGTTTAAAAAAATTGTGACGTTCTTTCAACTCAGATGATGTCATTAGAAATAGTTAACGAATACCTATACTTGTCAGTATTGGGAATATCGGAATGGATACCATCTTCTTCCCTTTCTCTGAATCTCCCTTTCTCTCACTCACTTTCTTCCACCCGCGTCGAAACGAGGTCGTTGTCTGTTTGTCCGTTGAACATCTGGATGGTATGGTCTATACAGTTTCAAGTCAATTATTTGCAATTAGGCTTTTAAATCGTCAATACCGACGTACGTTTGCTCTATCTGTTCCATATCAGCCCTGCACAGTCAATATTATACACAAAACATGTACTTTTATGTTCAGTTCTAGTATGTTATTAGATTGATAACATGATTAATAAATATTGTGAAACTTAAAATGTTAAAGTTATATATTAGAGTTATATATTATTAGTTTTATATACTAGATAAACTCTTTTTATGTTTATTGATTGTAAGTGCCCAGTCAGAAATTTTACTAGAAAACATTTAATATATGAAAGTTATATTTATATTTCGTTTAAAAGTTTAAATTACAAGGTTCAATTTTGTTTACGAAGAAAAAAACAACCTTTCAATCAACGTTTTTATCCTACGTATCGTCCGACATTACGTATATGCGGTCTGTCACATGGTGACACGCCAGAAATATTTTAGGTTGTTGTGCATTGTCTTGTAATATTCTTCAATTTTGTGATTATTATGTTTATATTTGTTTATATTTTGTTTTCCTATAATGTTGTACTTGTTCTAATTCGCAGTATTTCAGTGTTTGGAGCGTAATACGCGGCTTTTGTGTCCGCGCACGCGTCGTTTTGTGTGTACATTATTATCTTTTTAGTTGGCAGAATGGATTTATTTGCCGTGGTTCGACTGCGGCAAGGACAACGCACGGATAATTTATGTCAACTGCTGGTAATTTCTCATTCATTTTTATCACATTGGAAATTGTTTGCATGCAAATTTATGAATATCAAAATCATCATTGTGTTGTTGTTGTTGATTATGTCTTGAAAATGTTTACTTTAATATAAATATTTTTTGTATAACATTAAAAGGTTTATTCCATTAGTACTAACTTATTTTTAAACGACTTGTGAATTTCCTGATAGTTTTGAAAGAAATAAAACTTACCCAGAAAGCATATGTTTCAAAATTTAGAAATTGAAAAACATGCTTCGATATTTTTATAAATTGAAAAACATTGATATAAAGATTCTCTACACACATAAACAAAGATGTCGTACAGATTAAACTATCTGATTCTGTACCGAAATTATTTATCTCAATTCTCAATAGTATTTTTAATCACACCAATTTAATTTTTTACCTAATTTTATCTTGAGGATTAATAAATTCTGTTCCAGTTCGACAATGGGTTCGCGGAGTGCACTATCACACCTGACCCGTCGCTGATCTCTTGGTCTCCCATTCCCGCCTGCCAGGCGTATGATCATGTACACAACCACACGACATGTCCACCCAGCACCATGCCACAGGTGGGGTTGTTAATATTTCAATAGTAGTTAGTAGCTTATCATTGTGTGTGATTATAATGATTGTTTAGCTGAGGGACGCGGCGATATGGGATGATAGTTTGGCACCGGGTAACCCTGGCGGTAGCCGCAGCGGAGCCGAGTCGGAGAGCCCCCAGAGCAACGCTGCACAAGTCAACGTCAAGAGCGAGATACGCGATCCCGATGTGAGTTATTCCGAAAAATATAGGTTATTATATGCTGAAAAATGTTTTAGAAAATTACTGTGTTTTATATACTTATATAAATGTTTGCAAAATTTAGTTCAGGAGATTTACCCACCTATTGTCGACGTGCCCCCGTCCTCGTTGGGAATTCCGGAGAAGAAGGGCCCGGGGCGCCCGAGGAAGTCCGCTGGACCCCACTTCCACAAGTCCACAAAGGTAGACTTTTTTCATATTTTTTCAGTTAACAAAGTTTGTAATTTTAAAGTAAGACCGTGTTTAATGATCATTTCTATTACAATCTTTTTTTCAGACGAACCCGCGTGTTCCGCGCGTGTACACTCCTTCGTCTCCAGTGGTGGAGGAGATCACTCGAGAGGAGAAGAAGAGGCGACACGAACAAGCTGTTCAGAAGAGAGAGGAAAGAGTGGTATGTCTTTTCCGAATTTGAATATAATGTTAAAATGTTTTTTTGTTCTATTCATCATTATTGTATTTCATGATTTCGAATAATTCAATATTTCAATAATTTTAGGCTCGCGTGGAGGAGGCTCAGATTACTCCTACGCAGAAGAGGCGAGAGAAGAAGGAGGAAGCGGCGAAAGAGACGACTGTGAAAGAGGAGGTGCCGTCTGTGCTGGATGTCGTGTCGCCCTCCCCCACCAAGAGAGGACCCGGAAGACCCAAGAAGATCAAAGAGGTACCACAATATCTTTGGTCGAAGTTGCCACATTTTCAGAACTTGGATCCTGATCTCGATCCGAACTTCCTGTGGCCGCCACCTGTCGATGTCAAAGACGAAAAGGCAAGTGGCTATTGAAAGTGGTGGCATTTATGTGGCTGTTTGAAGGTGGTGGCCAAGGAGGAGGAGGAGTGTGATAGGAAGAAGGAGAGGAGGGCGCCGCGTGTGTCGATGAGCTCCGACGACGACCACGCTCCTCTGTCGTCGTTCGTGGCGGGTGGTGGAGAGGAGGTGCGAGGGGCCAAGGCGGTCAGCAAGCTCGTCGTCCTCCCATTCCACTCACCTAGGACCAATGCAGGCGGCGAGGTAAGCTCGCCTAGAACCAGCAATAAATCATTTGTAAATTACATAACATTTTAGTTCTTTTAGTTTTTTTCTAATTTGAGTATGCGTTTTGTACTGTTTTTATCGTTTAAATTATTTTTTCAGGCCAGTTTTTCTGTGGCGGCATCTTTGGTTTCGCAGCCCATCCCAGTTCTCTCCGCAGCCTCACATATTATCAAAAAGAAAGTGGTGAGTTATAGGATGTTAGGATCCGGATAATGAATGGATTATTCCCTGATCTTTTTTCCACGTTTATACCATTTTAAAAAATATCTTCGTTGACTAGAACGGATTTTCAAGATCAGGGAATAATTTATTGTCCGGATACATCCATTAAAGGATTTATCCGGACAATGTATTATTCCCTGATCTTCAGGATGGGGTCACTTTCGTTTTCTTCAATGAAGACGAGTTTTGAAGTTCTGTTTGCACAATAGTTAAAATTACGATCAATTTTTCCACGTTGATACAATTTCAAAAGAAGGTCATTGACGAGAACAAAAGTGACCCCAACCTGAAGATCAGGCAAGATTAATTACATTGTCCGGATAAATCCTTTAAAGGATGTATCCGGACAATGTTCCTTGATCTCCAGGATGGTGTCGCTTTCGTTCTCTTTAATGAAGCCGAGTTTTGAAGTTTTGTTTGCGCTGTAAAGTTGGTAAAAAAAAATACAAACAATGTTTCCACGTTTATACAATTTCAAAAAGTTTCATTGACGAGAACAAAAGCCATCCTGAAGATCAGGCAAGATTGCATTGTCCGGATAAATCCTTAAAAAGAACTTTTTGTACAGATTAACATGCATTGGTTTCAGCCCACATACTCTTTGAATGGAAAGCGTCTCGGTCGCCCACCTAAGAATCCGAATGCGTATGTGACGGAAGGAGAGAGTACGGTGAGTGGATGGGATCGTACTTCTGTCAATGTGATGTATTTAGGCGGACGAGTCGTCGTCGTCGTCGACAAGTGACAAACAAAACAAGGCCAAGGGACTGGTGAGTATGTACAGGAAAGTTCAGTGAGCAGCGATAAGTACAATGTCTCGTGTAGATCCGAAAGGCGCTCAAGTCGATTGGTGTGACTCGCAAGCCCGTCACAAACGACTTTGTGCGTTTTATTGCTTTTGATTGATACACTTTTTTTATGTTTAGGCGGTGTCGTCTCCGAAGCGTCTTTCTCGCAAGTCGGTGGTGAATGTGGAAATGGCTGGAGAGGGAGAGAGCAGTGGATCGGTGGCTCCTGCCGCTCCCTCTGCCACCGAGTCGCCCCGCTCTCCCGCCACGCGAGGCGGCAGTCGCTCTCCTGTCAAAATCGGAACACCCACTCCCTCCTCCTCGTCCTCGTCTGCTGCTGCCGCTCCACCCGCCACGCCCAAGGACAAACTCATCGTGAGTTGCACCCATTCGCTCTATTTAATGCATCTTGTTCAGCGCGTGGTTCATTCGAATGTGTCTGCCGGTTCTCCGGGACCGTCCACATCTGGAGTAAGTGGAACAGCCACTTCGGAAACGAGAGAGATCAAGAAGAAGAAACTGGGCCGTCCTCGAAAGCGACCGCTCACTCCGCCTCCCGTCATCGACAAGTTCGGTTCGCCCCTCAGGGTGAGACTTGTTTTTCATGTAGTGTTTGTTATATTGTATTCGTTTAGATGAATGGGATAGCGGAAAGTGATGATGAGGACAAGCCTCTGATGAAGTTCCGCAAGGGAGAGCCTACCAAGGTGGGTTGCATTCATTTGTTCTATGATTTGGATTCTTCAGGATGATGACTCGTGGAAATGCCAAGATTCCAAGTGCGAACAGAGCTTCAACGAGTGAGCATATTTACGTGGTGTTGAAACATTGTGTGTGGTTTCAGTCGGGCCAAGTACGTGGAACACGTCGCGAAGACTCATCCCGACATAGCTGTCGGTCACCTGTGAGTCATGCTTAAGTTTAAAAAACTTTAAAAATATATAACTGCACATTTTCACAAACTTGTTCGAATTTCTCCTCGTTTGTGACTAATTTTCGTCGCTCGTCCTCTTTAGCCGCACTTGAAAATTGTTTTGTTATAGTATCGTGTTTGTCTCCTCTTAAAACTGTGTCTTCTACAAATTTAGATATTTAATATGTGTAATTCATATGTTTTTTTAATCCTCATTTCAGAGCGATTCCCCAGCCTTTCAAATGAATAAATGGTGCCACATTTGTATGCGTATAGAATTTAGCCCAGCTCATGGATATTTTGTATTGTCACTATATTTTTGTATAATATAGCCAGCTAAATTTATATTGATCGCTTTCTTCCCGATTTGTAGTTGCCTTATTGTGAATTATTTGTGCTGATATTTGGTGTCTCGTGTACAAATCGTCGAATAGAGCTACCCTAATTCCTGATTTGCTCCTTTTTGTGACCTTTTCTCTAATACAATAATAATCACATTTATTCTAGATTTTTAGACGTAAGTCTGGTTCCCCATGTGTTGTGTGTTTTCTTTTTTCCGAAAGTTTATGCCGTCTTCATTGCATTTTGATTGTGTATTGAGTTCCTCCCAGATATTGTGAGAAAAATAAAGGTTTACAATCCGAAATTTCCCTAGATTTTTAAGCACATAAATTATAGTGTTAATTTTCACTGCTATATCTTCGTTTTAGTGCAATCATTTAGATTTTATCTTGGCGATGTTGCGTATTGTGTATGTTTGTTTGTTTCAGAAAATGGCAGAGGATTTCGAGAAGTTCTACACGGATGTGAGCAGAGAGAGAGAGTGTGTGTGATGTGGATATCATGTGCATGTGTCTGTTTCAGCTGAAAGAGACGGAGAAGGCGGACTCCCAGCTGACGAACAAACAGCAGATCGACCGCCTCCTACGACCCGGATCCACATACCTCAATCTCAACCCCTTCGAGGTACACAAGGCCATAATGCATAAGATAGTATCGATGTATTGATTTGAGGTGCTGCAAATCGACCCGGATACGGACATTGAACAGGCTAAGAAAAGATACAAGCGTCTTTCCGTGCTCATCCATCCTGACAAGAACCCCGAAGACAGGGAGAGGGCTGACATGGCATTCGACAGTGAGTGCGGGGAAACAAGGATACTGTAGATATACAGTAGAATCGGTACGATATTACTGTATGTTTGTTTTTGAGTGAGTATGGTCCATTTTAGTTGTGAAGAAGGCGATCAAGCAGATGGAGAACCCGAAGGAACTGGCGTTGTGTAAGGAGAGCTACGAGGAGGCCAAGGCCAGACTCGCCATCATTGTGAGTGGAACAAGGGAGAGGGGGGAGGGGGAGTGGATTGAACATGACATTATACCTGTTATGGGTGGTGTATGTTAACAATGGAGCTGCTTATTTTGACTAACATGTTTTTTTGGCTGTTGACTGACACTATGTTTAGATAGGCGAGAAGCGTCGCAAGGCCAAGAAGGAGGGAAAGGAGGAGATCGAGGAGGACGAGCCGGCCGCCTACAGGAAGGTACGGTAGATGGGGGAGGATACGGTAGGTAATGTAATGGACGTGTTGCAGGCACTGTGGATTGTGGTGACCAAGGTGTTTGCGGACAGGGAGAAGAAGAGGAAGGCACTGGAGGAGAGGGCGAATGAGGAGAAGTGAGTGGAGAGAGTGTGGGAGAGAGGGAGAGAGAGAAAGAGAGAGAGAGATGGGTGCGTGTTTAAGGCGTAGGAAGGCTGAGGAGGCACAGGAGGCTGCGGAGAAGAGGAAGCTGGCAGAGGAGTTTGCCAAGAACTACGAGGTACACAATCTCTCTCTCTCTCTCACTCACTTTTTCTCTTTTCCCTTTTTCTTGCAGGAGACCCGTGACGAGCGTCGTGGTTCGTGGCGCAACTTCCAGACGAAGAAGGCCAAGAAGGAGGAGGCTGGTAAATCATTCAAGGGAACCGCCTTCCGCCCTCCCAAGCAGAGGCTCGGTAATGTTTCTTCTTCTTTTTTTGAAAAGTATTATTGTTATTGTTATTTATTTCGTTTTCAGACTCGTCCAAGCCGACCAAGAAGTGATGTGCTGTCATCGCGTTTCCTCTGATTGTGACTATTGTATGTTACAGTAGTTTGTATGTTTCAAGTGTTCTCGTTCGCATTGATCTGTAGAAATTGTTGTTTACGTGCGTTTATTGTGTATGAATTATTTATTTACACTTTTTTGTTATTCATCACGCTATTGCATCTTATTCCTAATAATTTCCGGTTATGTTGCCGATAATTATTTCACTTTGTGGGTATGCATGTGGTGCATATGCATATTGATTGCGGGGTGAGAGAGAGGGAGATTAGCCATTGGCTATTGGACGCGCGCTGCCCGCAGGAAGGAAGGAAGGATAAGGCACTCCCCTCTCTCCCTCCCCCTCCCTCTCTCCTGTCCACTGCGGGTCATTTAGCGAACAGCTGTCCACTTTCCAACCCGCTCGTTCCTCGCGCGTACGCAAAATGTCGTTGTTTACCATTATTATATTTTATAGGAGTTGTTATGGTTATTAATTCATTTATATTTTAGTGTGATGCGGGCATTTTTGCCATTGTTGTTGTGTCTGACAGTACCAGCGTTGTCGGCTAATGTGCCCTCCTCTGTCATAGAACTGAATGACCGGTTCATGCAGGTCAAGGGAGAGGGATACTGGTTCGTCGAGGTTAGTGGTATCTGTATTTGTTTGTTTCATCTGAACAATCTCGTTTTTCAGTTCTATGCTCCATGGTGTGCGCACTGCAAGCGACTCCTGCCCATCTGGGAGCATGTCGGACATGCCGTGAGTGCCATATTGATTGATTATCGATGTATTGATTGATGAGTGTGCTCTTGAGATTGCCGACAAGAACATGCCTGTTCGAATGGGCAAGCTGGACTGCACTCGGTTCCCTTCTGTCGCCAGTCAACTCGGAATCTCCGGATACCCAACTATCATTTTGTCAGCCATTTATCATTTGTTTGTTGTGTTGAATGGAGAGACCAGAGAGTGATGTTTGTTATCCAGCTTCCGCAACGGGAAGGAGCTGCACTATGAGGGGGAAAGAAGCAAGGAGGCCATGCTAGACTATGCACACAAGGTATTCATCAGCCCTACCATATTGATTTATTTTATTCCTAACGAAACACGCAATTTCCAATTTCTCATGTTGTTCTAGTGTTGAAATGTTTTTTTAAAATCTTGTTCAAAGTAATCAGTTCCACTATTTCATACGATAGACATCAAAATGCTTAGACATGTCAGTTTTTTCATATTTACCAAATTTTGGTTGAAAAAAGGTACCTAGAGGCGAAGCAGCCAAATTATTCCGTCCAATCGAGAGCGTTACCACTATGCTATCGATTATTTATTCGATATGGAAATTATGTGTCCAGTAAGACGAAATTTTACTCTTCATGAGTTTGATATAGTTCAGTTAGAACAGGGCATCATATTTCACCGTATGAGAAATGCTGTATGTGAGCTGATTAGATTCCGAATATACACAGTATGGACTGTTGATCACAGGCGAGCAGCCCGGTTGTGGAGAAGCTCGCTAACGCCGTCAAACTCAACGATGTGAGCCATATTTTTTTATATTTAAAATGTATCAATCAAATATAAGCTATCAAAATACATCAATCAATGTATCATGTTCACTGTGTTGATTCACTGTTGTACAGGTGCGTCGCTCTTCGAAGTCTGATCCTGCATTCGTGATGATTGGGGAGTCTGCGGGAGAGGGAGACGACATGTTCATCAAGTACACAGAAGCCGCCGAGGCACTCTTCGCAAAGAGCAGGTGGGAACTCGGAGACGTTATAGCTGATGCCTTCTCAATCACATCAATATATTGATGGCAACTAGTTGATGCTTACGGTAGTGTGTTACGGATTTGGAACCGTGGCTCTCTCTAGGTTCTACTCGATTCCCGCCGAGTCGGCCCCCTCGAACGTGAAGGAGACGGGCGCGCGGGTGGTGGTCTTCAAGGACGACACCTTCTTCCCCTACAAGGGCGACGGAAGTCAGTATCTCAGATCTTTTCTTTTTTCATCCTAGACTTATTGTAATGACGTGTAGGCGACCTGTCGTGGTGGACGCAGTCTGAGCGCTGGCCTCTGCTGCCGAAAGCCGTCCCCTCGAACATTGCCGACATGGCAGGCAGCGGGAAGCTGCTCGTGCTGCTAGTCATCAACCAGGTACACACTACTGCCAGAGGGCGGAATGATGTGTGTGTGTTATAGATTGAGCGTCTGAACGCGACAACTCTGGTGGGAGAGTTCTGGGTGGAGGCGGTTGGAGCGGCACTGGCTGCGAGACAGGATGTGGGTGGAGGGGAGGGAAATGGGGTTGATTGTATGGCTGTGTGTGTTTGCAGGAGCATCTCTCGTCGCGCTTCCAGTTCGCATGGCTCGACGGCAGCGACATCGCCAACAGTATCGTCATGGGCACCATCACCCAGCCAGGTGGGCTCACTCTCCTTTCCCTCCCCCTCTCACCCACTCCCAATCAGGCATGCTCGTCTTCAACCACTCCTCCTATGAGTTCTACGAGTGTCTGGACGCGGCCGAGGAGGCCACCAAGGACAGCATCATCCAGTGGCTGAGAGATGTGAGTTGTCTGTACTCTGTATCGATCCGATTATTGATTGGTGTGTTGAGGTGGCGACGGGGCAGGTGGCAGTGCAGGGCGGGCGCGCCTGGTGGCAGAGGACCAAGAGGATCGTGTGGGAGGTGAGTGAGGGGGAGAGGAGGGGAGGGATTATGATTCTCTCTGTCAGCTGTACACGAACGTGGCCAACATGTTCGCCACGCAGCCGCTCCTCTCCAGCTGTCTCTTCGGAGTGCCCATCGCATTCCTATCCATCATCACCTACAGGTGCGTGTCTCGTCTCGTCTCGTCTCTCTCGTCTCTCTCTCTCTCTCTCTCTCTCTCTCTCTCTCTCTCTCTCTCTACCTCCCTCCTCTCAATGTCCATTCTTCCAGTATCTGCTCTGCCGACTTCTCCGTGGAGCGCGACGAGATCTACCCTGATGAGGAGGACGAGGAGGAGATGGAGGAGAGTGATGTGGGCGAGGAGGACGAGCACAGACTCGTGCCCGACCACGACAAGCACGAGTAGACTGCGTCGCACCCCCGGCCCCAACCGCTGCGTCGCACCCCTTCTTCATGTGTTATTTGCCCCTCGCACCGTCAGTACAACTGTGTCAATAGCGAGAGCGTACTATTTTGGAACGCGTTTTTGTATTGTATTTTGTATGTGTTCTAGTCAGTTTGTCTCTGAGATGCGGCTCAACTCACCAACTATCATATTTGTTTTTTGTTTTGTTGTAATAAGTAACTGTGGTTTGTACATGCGAGATCTCGTTACTGTTTCTAATTGTACTGTGCGAGAGAGAAGATAAACGAGAGTGACTGATGGTGTGTGTGGCGCAGTGTGGATGTGTTTCTTGCTTGTCTCGCCCCGCCCCTGCCATCTCCTCTCCCCGCCCACCGGCTGCCACCAATGGCATTCGCCCCGGCTGCCGCCATGCGAATCGCCCTCGCCTCCCTTCTAGTATTGTAAGTCGCTATTACTGTATGTAGACTACCGTACCCCTTACAGAGTACCGCTATGTGCGGCCGGAGTGACTCCGGGATTCGATCTCAAGCGCTACAATGATTTCCCCGAATTTGAGAGCTACCTCGAGAACGTGAGTAGAGTATGCATGTTGACATTGAAAGATGTGTTCAGGTTGCGGAGATGAACCCTGACTTTGTGCAGCTGAAAGTGATCGGAAGATCTCACGAGAAGAGGAGACTGATGGGAATCAAGGTGCGAACCGTATGGGGCTGGCGATGAAACATATTGTTGTAGATCGGGAAGCCGTCGGTGGACAAGAAGCCTGTGGTGTGGCTGGACGGAGGAAACCACGCGAGGGAGTGGCCCGCCTTCCACACTGCTGTCTACTTCATCGAACAGGTGCGTGGTTCCGTCGTCCATGCCTTGTTGACGTCCACTCCTCTGGTCTGTGTCCGTCGTCGACCTTGAAAGACTTTCTAACTGCGTTTGTTTTTCCTTTTCTCTTTCCGATTCTTGCCATGGCTCGTCGGTTTTCACACGAATCGGTTCTCGCTTCTTGCGGAAGGCCCCACTATCCCCAATCCGCCCTCTCCCGCCCTGCACTCTCTCGCCTTGCCCGCTCTCTGTCTGTCTCCTTCTCTGTCTCTCCATTTCTCACACACTCTCTCGCTCCTCTCCGTCTCGCAACGGGTTGTCGTGTTGATTGCCGTGTCTGGCAACACAACGCACACACAATCGAAATGCTGATCACTGCTTATCCGGCGTGCCGATCTGTGTGGATCGCCCCGAGGGGGATTACGACTGCCCCTCAGGCAATCTGATCGGGCATGAAGAGCCTGTTCTTATACGAAACATGGACATGGAACATTGAGAGTAAACAAACAAACAAATAAACAAACACCACGTTGAAGCTCGTGAACGGGTACAAGTCGGATCCGATCATCACAAACTACATCAACATGCTCGATTTCTACGTTTTCCCCGTCCTCAACCCGGACGGGTTCATCTACAGTCGCAGCAGCAAGATGAGCACGGTGAGAGAGAAGGAGAGAGAGAGAGAAAGAGAGGGAGAGAGAGAGAGAGAAGGGAGGGAGGGTGGGAGAGAGAAGGAGAGAGAGAGAGAGAGAGTGCGTGAGTGAGAGAGAGAGAGAGAGAGAGAGAGAGATTCTCTGCAGATCCGTCAATGGCGCAAGAACCGCGCTCCCGAGAACTGCACTGGATCGACCGCTTTCAAGAAGGAGGTGTGCTGCGAGGGGGTCGATCTCAACCGGTACACCCACGCTCTCTCCCTCTCCCTCCCTCTGCCCCCCATTTCCCCTTCTCCCTCTCTCCTTCTCCCTCCCTCTCTCTCTCTCTCCCTCTCTCCTCCTCTTCTCACTCCCTTGTTTCTAGCAACTGGGACCTCGGCTTCAAGCAGAGCAACTACCCCTTCAACAACGCCTGCTCCGACGAGTTCCAGGGCCCGCACCCGTTCTCCGAGCCTGAGTCGCGGTGAGTGGAAGTGGGCGGGGCTGGAATGGGCGTGGCTTGCAGTGCGGTGCGCGACTTCATCACCGGTCCGGAGGTGGGCGGTCGCGTGCACGCTCTGGTGTCGATGCACACACATGGTCAGCTGTGGATTCTGCCCTACAACCACCATAAGAAGACTTACCCCGAGGACTACAAAGAAATGGTCAGTGCTTGGGATTCATAAAATTGATCATCATGTGGATGTTGGTGGTTTTCAAATAATGCATCCTTTTCCGTCATCTACCACATCTTTTATACATATATTGCAGGAGGATCTGGCTCTTCGCGCGGCGGATGCAGTGTATGCGTATAGACAGACCAAGTACAGGGTCGGCACCGCAGCCGACATGCTCGGTCAGTCCCCCCTCTCTCTCTCTCCCCCTCCCTCCCCCTCTGTCAACTCCCTCTTTGCAGGCCCCGCCACTGGAGGCGCTACCGACTGGATCAAGAAGAACACCAACACAAAGTACGTGTACGTGCTCGAGCTGCCGCCTGATATGTCGAGTGAGTGCGCGAGGAAGGGGCGGAGCGACTGTGGGCGGAGCCTAATCTCGTTTCTTGCAGGCTGGTTCGCGTTCCAGATCAAGCCGCACTGGCTGATTCCGATTGGAAAGGAGACGTGGCTGGGAGTGAAGGTGATCATCCAACAGGTGCTCAAGGACCACAACCTGCCCCACTAAGCCCCGCCCCCATAGGAACGGCTCCCCCGACGGGTTCCCTACCTACCCCATTTTTTGTACATATGTTTGTTTCGCGCTGTTTTTATATGATAAATAATGTTTTTTTGTCGATCTCGAAAAGTGATCTCATTCTATTGTCACCGTAGAACCGGCTTCTCGGTGCACACTTTTGTGTTCACTTCGCACCTTCATTTTTGATCGTCTCGTCTCAAATCACAAGGCCGTCTTACACCCACGGGCGAATTCGAATCGAAATGCAGCCAGCGCGGTACTGGAGTAGGGTTGGGCATAGTGGATGGACCCGGTTTTCGGAGGGGCGACGGAGAGGCTAATCGGAACCTGTTCAAGTCGCCGCAACATTAGCATGCTGGAAACGGAAGGGGAGACAGAGAGCAGATCCGCATGAGAACTGATTAAGAGCGGATCAAATTGTATCAACAATGTTGATGGCAAAAAGAACACAACGCGATTCAAGTGAATTGGAAGTGGAAGCTATAGGAACGTCTGGATAAAGTTCTAGGTGAACATTTCACCGTCAATGTGCGGATAGCAGAGCTGGGACATCCGACGCCACTCGTCGCGCATAGAGTCGTCACTGAAAGGATCAGAGTAGAGAGATCCATGCACTACTATACACTACACCACATGTATGCTGCTGTTAAATACCATGTACTTACATCAGATCGACAGACTGGACAGCTGGATCGCGGATTCCGTGCGTCTCCCTGCAAACACACAGTTATTGGAGGAGGGATGAGAGGGGCGAACCTGATATGCCTGGTCATGTTGCAGGACTGGTGCATGCGATGGCGACAGCCCGGCACGGGGCAGCCATATCTGAAAGAGAGGGGGAGGGAGAGACAGAAAGTGAGAGAGGGAGAGAGGGGAGAGAGGGAGAGAGGAAGAGAGGGAGAGGGGAGAGAGGGGAGAGAGGGAGAGAGGGAGAGAGGGAGAGAGGGAGAGAGAAGAGAGGGGAGAGAGGGAGAGAGGGAGAGAGGAGAGAGGGGAGAGAGGAGAGCAAGGGGGATGGACACGCGACACGCATTCGACACCCGTCCCACCTGTGTCTACTGCAGTGTGTGAACATGTGGAACTTGCGCTTCTCGATGTTAATCGTCGTGCCGCACAACTGAACGAGGCTCTCCTCTCTCTCTCTCTCTCTATCCCCCCTCTCTCTCTCTCCCCCCTCTCTCTCTCACCTGACACTCCACAACCGATCCGGCACTGCTATCTCGTCCCCTCTTTCTTCCTCCGGCCATTCTGTATGCGGCGGTTCTCTAGAATCACTTGCATACCCATTTCCTCTCTCAATCCTTCACTCACAACAGGTGATCCTACTTCGACTCGCTTCGATGGACCGCCAGCCACTGACGGCAGCTCGTGGGCGACGTTCATCTGAACACAGACAATTGACAAGAATCAGCTGTTAGCGACTCGCTAGTCGCTCAGCTGTTGGCGACCATTGATGATAGGATATGCGCACTACTCGTGTGGTTACTGGTGCAGCAATCTCTGCTCGTGCGGCAGGCTCGACCCACACAGTATTTCTTCAGCTTGTGCACGAAAAGTGTCGATCCTCTCCTACCTCCCACGTAATCACTATGATAGATATGAAAGTAAATAGAAAGATAAGCTAAATGTATCTAGGCAAAAATCCCACGAACGAATTGTATGTGCTGAGGTTGGGATCCACTCGGCAGTTGCTCCGGTCGCGCAGACACGATGAAATCGAAGGGAGACGGTTGCTCCTCAAACAAGAAGTTCTTCCTTCTCCTCCTCCTCCTTCTCTTCTAACCTGTTCATTCCGCTGCTCCACCACCGCTTCGCTCTTCACTTCCACCAGTGGTTCCACGACAACCACCGAGGGCGAGGCATCTGAAGACGTACATGAATCCACCACATCTGACGACCACCCCACCAAAGTCTCCGGTCTCCTCGCTGCTAGGGGTGGGCTGCTCAATCAGCTCCTCGGCCTTCTTCTCCTCTTCTCCTACTTCTCTTTCTATCCTCTGCTCCTCCTCCTCATTCGAGAAGAAGTGATGCTTGCGCACTCGGCTCAAGTCCGGCACGATAGCGATGTCATAGAAGCCAACGCCGTTCTAAATCGAGATTAACTCAACCGATAAACTCAATACTCACCAGTGCCATATACATCTTGTTGACATTGGCACCTGGCTTAATGCGAACCACTGCGTACAGATCGAGGCAAACCGACATTCTGACAAACAATCAATCAATATCATTCACTCAGTGTTAGATATCTCAACGCGCCGGAGCCACATATTGTCATCGCCCACAAATGGAATAAATGATAGACAACGAATCGTATATCATATTTACATCATACGTACATACAGATACATCATACATACATACAGATACGAGTGAGTCTACTATCACTCCTCTCCAGTCATTTTCGACAAGGAATAGTTGCGGCGGTGCGGGAAGCAGCGACGCATCAGATCGGAGAACTCAGATGCCATCTCCTGGTCACTGCAACAACACAGTCTTCACTCCACATTCCGATATTGTTTGCAATAGCCAACACACTTTCGAATATTCAACCACTCACATGAGATCAATGGCGGGAGTCGTGTTGGGAACGTCGGGATGGTGAGTGCTAAATGGATAAGAATCTCTCTCTCTCTCACTCACTCACTCACTCACTCACTCACTCACTCACTCACTCACTCCCTCACTCCCTCACTCCCTCACTCCCTCCATCTCTCTCTCCCTCAAACTCACGCGATATGTATCTTGATCTGGGCCTTCTGTCGCTTCTCCTCATTGCAATCCGGAACGGGACACTGAACCCATCGATGTAATCAATAATCCATCGACCACCCACCCCGTATCGGTGTTTATCCGAGTGCTTGATGGCGTGTCGGTTGAAGGAAAAGGAGAGAATCTCGCCACACAACTAAACATACACATACTTCCCCCGTCCCCCTCCATCTCTCATCTCACCTGACACTGCTCCTGTCCATCGGCCGGTACGCTCGTCATTCGCCTCTAAACACAAATTCTCTCTCTCCCTCTCCCTCTCTCTCCTTCTCTCTCTCTCTCCCTCCCTCTCAATCCTTCCCCCACCTTATTCTTGCCCTGTCGCCGCCTCGCCACACTCCTCCTCTCATGCACCAGCTTGCCGATCTGCCCCGATGTAAGCGGAGTCGACTGAATCGATTATCGAATTCATCAATCACTCACATCACTCACCTGTACTTCCTCCAGCCACTCTCCTCCCTGGTGGCTCTCCTCCCCCTGTCCCCCCTGACCCCCCTGCTCCTCCTCCTCCTCCTCGTCGTCGTCGTCCAGTTCGATCACATTCTCCCACGCGCCGCGAGACGACGACGAACCCATGGACTGAAAGCAGTTCTCAACTCCATTCTCCCATTCCCTCTCACCTCATCCTTGATGTTTCCGAGGAACAGCCTCGACTGGTGCGTGGGAGGAATGACGGGCTCGGTGGTGAGCGGAGTGTGCAGGAGCAGCTTGTGTTCACCGGCAGGCGGAGGGGGAGGGGGAGGGAAGGACGGCGGGTGCTCGACTGGTCTGCTGGGGGGAGTGCGAGTGGGAGCAGCCACTGCGGGAGTCGGCGGCTGAAATGTGCACTGTAAGTCTCCTCCACCCATCCCTCCTCTCACCTCCAAACCACTCGTCTTCTCCTTCTCCTCGTCGTCGAATGCGTCAAAGTGTGCCTTCTTCACCTTGCGCAGATCGGCAAAGATCGCAATGTCCTCGAAGCCGATCGTCGCCTGATAAGTAATCAATTATCGATAATTGATCAGTACCAACCAGACACTTGTACAGCTTGTTGACGTTGGCGCCGTTTCGGATGCGCACCACAGCCCATAGATCATCGTCCATATCCATACTAGAAGACGGGTTAGTGTGAATCTGTGAACACAATGAAAAAAAACCATAACACGATATTTCAACGCGCCAGTGCAACGTGTTAGTGAATAATTCAAAGCAAAAGAAATGAATAACAGATAAACATATTTATATCCACAACACATCACAACCATAATTATCACATCGCCGATCAGGCGTGGTTCACTCGCACGTTCATCATAGGGAAGCAGCGCTTGCGGAGTCGCGCGAAGTCGTCTCGCATCTCGTCGTTTCTCAACAATATACATTCGCATTACCTAGATATATTAAATAAAATGCTTACATTAAATCCAGTGGCAAAATATTGGGCGAATCGGGGTGGTGCGATCTAAAGTACCGTATAATTGTTTGATGCACAGTACTACGACCCACCTCATATGCACGGTGATGTGTACCTTCTGTGTCTTGGACACGCTGCAACCCGCGATCGGACACTGGAACACGCACTCTTCTATATACTACCGTATGCCCGTTGACTGACTTGGAACCGTTTGTAGTCCGAGTGTTGAGTGGCGTGTCGGCCGTACGAGACGTGTGTGATGTACTCACCACACATCTAAACACTCGCTCATCTATCCGCCATCCACCCACACACTCACATGACACTTGTATCGCGGCTCCTCCTTTCCACTAGCGCTTTGGAACATCTAAAGTATTGCAATACAATATCGCAAACATTCAAAGATTCTCACCATGATATCGGGTGCTCCAATGTCGGCCTGCGACTGGTGGTACCTCCTCTGCAGCAGCTCTCCGATCTGCTCGGCTGAGAGGGGAGTGTCCGAGAAAGGAGCAGACTGCTCCGACTGCTCCATCTCCTCCAGCCTCTCCTCCTCGTCATCCAACTCGATCACCTCCTCCGGCACAACACCGCGCTGCACCTACAATCAATAATTACATAAATCAAAAATCAATGAACTTTATCCATTGATAATTGATGCTTACATCTGGCTTGACTTCCGCGAGGAAGAGTGGATCCGCACGCTGAGACACGCGTGCGAGAGACTGAAACAAACACATCTTCACGGACAAAGTATGCGAAAGCCGTGCCTGTGCCCTGCTGGTGCTGGGACTGCTGGATGTGGCGAATGGGGACGAGGCGAGGGGCTGGGGCTGTGCAGGCGGCAGCTGATCCAACTCGGCCCCGCCCCCGCCGCCACGCTTCCGAGACACTGTCGACAACGGAGTGCGACGCTCTCAAAATGTATTGTTATGTTATTTTTACAAACCTGATACAATGCTAGAAGTTCTTATAATGTTATGTCTATGAAACCGAAATGTGGGAAAACACACGGACCGGCGTGGAATGGAGATGGCTGTTGTACAGGCGGAGTGGCGGGCGGCAGAGAGGCCCAAGAAGGCTGAAACACCGCGGATCAGTCTCTTCCCAGATTCTCCATTGAGATACAAATGTTGATGATAAATTATAATGATAAAAAACACTTGTGGTCTCACCTCATTCCTCGCTTTCTCTTCCACAGGTGTGAATGCGTCGAAGTGAGCCTTGTTCACTTGTCGCAGATCGGCAAAGATCGAAATCTCACAGAAGCCGATCGTGGCCTGATAATCAATCGATAACTGGATAGTAAACAATCAAAGACTCACCAGCATTCTGTATAGCTTGTTGACGTTTGCCCCGGATCGGATGCGCACCACAGCCCACAGATCTCCGTCCTCTTCCATTGCAAAAAACTAGACAACAACAGAATAAACAAGAAACAAACAATCTCCCAAGGTTAGATATCAAAAGCGTACTCATAAACGCGTAAACGGAACAAATCTTTTCAATCGACCAATCGAGACAATAAAACGTATTTATTACAATTCAAGGCAGCGTAATACTGGTTTCGTGTACTGTACGTATTTGCATTTCCGAAAGGCAAGAATTATACAAGCATAAGTGATCAGTAGAGGGGCAAGGTTTGGAGAAAACACTCGACAAGAACGAACTGCTAGCATTGCATTGGATTGGAGATAGAAACAAGGCATATGATAGGTGATAGACAAGGCATCAGTATATCACAAGAGGGATCCGCCCTCGGCAAAACAAGTAACGACTCGCAAGAGCCAAGACAGCAATACTGCAATATCGAAACACACATACAATATTATAATATAAATCTAGCTGAATCAATCAGCGACAAGCACTTTGATATTCTTGAATGATGGATGTAGGCAATAAACACAAACTCTCTCGCTCTCCTCCCATCTATCGGCGTCTACGCAATGCTGAGCGACTTGACCTCGACCATGCTCATAGCATTCAGCTGGCTCGCCGCCAACTCCCGCTGACGAAACTCATGGATCAGCTGATCGAGACTCGCACGCTCCGCAGTCCTCTTCTCACCCGCACGCACCTACATCAATTGATCAATCAATCCATATACGGTGTGCACTCACCTGCGGGGGAACGATCACGGGTCCGGACTCCTTGGTCTCCCTCTCTTCGCTGTCCTTCTTGACGCGGGACTGGGGCATGTGCCATGTGCGGGGGAAGCATACCAGGCCCACCTCGTCCCACTCCCGACGCAAGTCTTCGTCACTACAACAACAGTCACGTCAATCGATGCGACAAGCGCGCAGTGAGAAGAGACCCGTGAGCACAATGGCACGAGAAGCCATAGCGGCTTGAGAGAGGAGAGCATTAGAGCATACGCGGAGAGAGGGAGAGGAGAAGGCGGAGCGAGAGAGTGAATGTCGATTCACTCAATGCTGGCACGAGGGCCCGCCCCGTATGACAAACAAATGAGCGAGCAAGGAGCAAGGACATGAATGCGCTATGCGGACACACAACACAACGGACCAACAAGTAAGAATATAACTCACATGGTGCTGACACAACCAGGATACGGGCCCTCCGTCTGACCGTGAATGCGCCTGGAACGATCGAGTTGAGATGGGGGGGGGGGTTGTAAAGGGTACTGACATGTAGTGGCTCTTGATGTGTGTCATCTGCGTCGCCTCCCGTCCGCATCCCTCCACCGGGCACCGGAACGGCCGACGGCTGCAGTGACCGCGCACGTGGCGAAGCTTCATCGTGGACTTGCCACTGATCACAGACTGACAGATCTGAAACCACACACATACTCACACTCTACACGACGCGTACAGGGAAGAGAGAGAGAGGGAGAAAGAGGGAGAGGGAGAGAGAGAAGGAGAGAGAGAGGGAGAGAGCGAGAGGGAGAGGGAGAGAGAGGAGATGGGACTGACCGAGCAGGGTTCCTGGTCGACGATTCCGTTGGCTGTCGAGTGTGGTCCGGCTGCGGCGCCTGCCATGCTCGGCCATCCGGCGCCGGCTGCCAGACTCGCCAGGCCCACCACGCAAGACTCGCCCTCCTCGTCGTCCGAACCCACCCCGTCCGAACAGAACAACTCAAGCACCACCATCAGCCACCCGCCCACCCCTCCATATATACCTTGTGAATAGGAGTGGCCATCTGGTTGCAGGTAGTGTCGAGGTCCGCATCGGCAGCCGTCGAAGAACCACTGCTGAAAAGTCGCCACATTACATTCAAAGCTACAGTACCCCTCCCCCATCCAGTTGCTCTTTGCTCGGAGCACATCCCAATCCCCCATCCATCCACATTCATCCACTCCCTTCTTCCCTTCCTTCTCTCGCGCCCCGCAAACCGGTCTCCGTTCCTCTCTGACACTGCGCAGTGCGCATCTTCCATACATCCATCCATCCGCGCACACACAATCATCCCCCTCCACCCACCACTCTCCTCCCCCCCACACCCGCGCCCCAACCATCCACTCCCAACACTCCCATTCATCCCCCCCCCCCACACACAGTCTCTTCCCCGAGAGAGAGAGAGAGAGAGAGAGAGAGAGAGAGAGAGAGAGAGAGGGGGAGAGAGAGCACGATGCGAGCGATTGTGCAGATCCCGCACCGCAATCACCCGCCGCCTTATCTCATATCCCGCCTGCTCCACACACACTCTCTCCCCTTCGCCTTATTCCATCCAATCACTGTCTTCCCACCACTACAGTCGGCCCTCTCATTCTAATCGAATGGCGCTCAGCGAGCGGCGCGCGACAAAAGAAGCACGGACAGCAAAACGAGCGGGTAGCCTGCCCCTTTCTGCCACCAACCGACGCACACAAAACATCAGATCCAGATTCGCGCGGCGGCGGCGGCGCACGCACCCAAAACGGCATACGCAATCACACAGCAATCACATGGGAGACAACTTGAGAACCCGCTCGCTACGGAACGACACGCGTCAAAGAAGCGAGAAAAGTGGATGTGTGGGAAGGGAAGGGGACGAACCTGGCGGAAGTGGCAGACGCGCTGAGGGCGTTGCTGGCCAGGGCAAGCAGCATCGAGTTGGTCGCGCCCAGACCGCTCACATCCAGGTCCTGAATCAGCCAGCAATCAATCACTCTTCTCCCGATCCTCTATCTATGTACTCACATCCGAGTGCTCTCTCTCCGTTTCGGGAGTGGTAGGCGTGGCGTGTAGG
This sequence comes from Rhabditoides inermis, assembly GCA_963966185.1. NCBI lineage: Eukaryota > Metazoa > Nematoda > Chromadorea > Rhabditida > Rhabditidae > Rhabditoides > Rhabditoides inermis. The sequence goes on along the minus strand of CAWZYM010000026.1, from coordinate 389,369 downwards.
GGCGGGGACGAGGAGGCAAACAGCTGAGCGAGGGCGGGCGTCACTTCGTCGTCCTGCCTCTTCTGAGGGGGCGACGTCTTTCTCCTCTTGGAGCGCGGCTGGTCCAGGCTGCCCTTCTCCTTCTCCTCCTCCAGCTCCTTCTTGGGAGTGAGCGACACGCTCTCCTCCTTCCCCTCCTCTTCAAAGTACGCGAGGCCCGCGCGCTTGTAATCGGGAACAATCGAGATGTCACCGAATCCGATGCTGCGCTGAAAAGGTTCACTGTCAGAATATGTGAATCGGTTAATCAAAACTGACAAGTGTGAAGAAGAGGCGGTTGACGTTGCTGCCGGGGTTGAGCCTGACGATGGCAAAGAGGTCTCCCTCCTTCACCTCGGGCAGCGGAAGCTCCATCATCGGAGCCACCTCAAACAACCATAGGATACAGTAACAACTAGCAACACTACTACATAAACACGCACGCGTCATCATCGCGGATCGACAATTCAAATCGCACAAACACGCACTTGAAAGCAGTAGATGGAAAGGAGAGAGAGAGAGAGAGACGGTGTGTGTGGTGGATGGATGGGAGGAAAGCTGGTTCCGAATGCTCGCATCATGCAATGTAACACGTGTGCTGCGCGAGCAAGAGAAGAGTGAAGAGTGAAGAGGGGGGTGGCGGTAGCGGAGCCAGCGAGGGAGGAGGAAAAGAGACAGTCTCAGCTGAATGGCCCGACGGGGCTGGTTGAGAATCAATTATTGGGTTGCGCGAGCGAGCGCCGTCCGAGAGACGCGCAGAATATAATCGGTCTTCTTCGGAATGCTACAGTCGATGGGTAGAGGGAGGGTGAGACAGAGCAGGTCTGGGGTGAAAGGGAAGAGACGGCGGCGAGCACTCAGCGCGCGCTGCGAAACGAGGCCACTCCTCACGGCGCACGCAGGAGCAAGACAGGCAAAGACAAGAAGAGAAGGGCGAGCGAGTGAGAGAAAGAGACAAGACGGACCCGTCCCGCGCGACCCAAAACGAGCCACGCACCCGCTGATTCACTGGAATCTAGGCTACCGTGATCTCTTTCCCGCTCCTGAGAAATTGCTCCGCGGCGCGCGCTCGCAGCAACAATACAGTGAGAGAGAGAAAGAGGGGGGATCGAGTGCTCTGGCCTTGAGTCTTGGGTCGAGCGCTGTGATGGGCAAGGAAGTGGGGGCCAAGGCCTCTCTCACACTCACCAGTCAGACATTGCCTTGCCGCACAGATTAGCAGAGAGGGCAGAGGGCAGCTGGTGCTTCCCCGCTCACTCGCAGAGCTCTGCTGCTGATAGCAGCTGCCGAGAGAGCGCGCGGAGCAGCAGAGAAGCAAGACGGTCGAGCACAACACAACGCGTTTCGCCGACACAACCAAGTCACATTGATCCGAGCGATGGAGAATGCAAGAAGAAGAAGGCGATGCAAGGAGAACACGCTCATTCAGGTTTCTCTATGCGAAGACGCGCGCCCGGCCCGCCACACCAGCCGCATTCACAGCCCGCGCGCACTCATCTCTTCTTTCTCTCTCTCCCTTATACAGTTCTCCGTTCTTCCACCCGTCCGCCGCCCCGATCCGAGCATTATACAGACTCGCTCTCCCCACCGCGCATACCAAAAGAGAGGCAGGCGACCGAATGGGCGCAGCTCGCATGCATAAAGTGATAGAGCAAAGTGGACCGGGGACCTGATCTGCAACCAGAAAGGAGAGACAACACTTCGTCACATTCAAATTGCGAACAGAAAGAATGCAAGCATAGAAACATGAACAAAAATCTAGCTCTACCTATTGGGATAGTGAAAGGAACAGCTGACCACTGTTAAAACCGTTCAAAAAATAAGAAACAACAAAGAATGATAATGACGCCGATCATAACAAGCTCAAACAAGATTTCACAGCCAACAATTACATACAACAATAGCATACATCAATATCAATAAATGCCATGAAACAACACAAATAAACAAATTTCCAAAAATAAACTGACCACCAAAAGTTACGCGTTTTAGCTCAGACATTTTGAATATTAGTCAACATCTGGGTGTAGTAGCAAATTCTGAAAATCATCATGTTTTCATTTCTTATTTATTTTCGTTGCTTCTTTTGTTGTGTTCCGTTCAGTTAGTGTTTACAGAGTGTATTTTTGTAGCCATGGCTGGAATGCACTTCATTGCCGGTATTTCTACCGATGACTACGTGATTCTCGCCTGCGACAAGGCCTCGTTCGCTTATGGAGCCATTGTTGTCTCGGACGGTTGGTTGCATCTACTGTTGCATCTCCATTTGATAATCTGTTCAAAACGCGTGCTTTGATTTCTAGACAAGGACAAGGAGTTCCGTCTCGGAAGCAAGCTGACGATGATGTGCGTTGGCGAGGAGGGAGACGTCGCCCAGTTCGGAGACTGGACCGAGCGCAACCTCCGTCTCTACGCCATCCGCAACGGTAGGTGATAGTCAGTTTTGTCAGTTTTGTGAGTAACCATCATATGTCGTATGTTGAAACCTCCTCTGCTAGGTTACGAGCTGTCTCCCCCAGCCGCGCACCACTGGATCCGCAGCAGCATCTCCGAGTCTCTCCGCACTTCCGACCACTACACCGTATGTTTCCCACCTTATATTATGAAGTCCGGCCACATACAATCTTCTCTGCAGGTTGACACTCTTGTGGGTGGCTTCGATGACCAGACCGGCAAAGCGTTCCTTGGATCCGTCGATTACCTCGGCAACGGAATCGCTAAGCAGGTACGCACGAGAGCACGAGACATTACCGTATACTGTTCAACTCTGATAATTAATGATGTAGTCACTGACATCGAGTCTAGCGTGTATTGCTTTGTTCTAGCCGTACCTGTTCCGCGGATTCCCCGGCCGTTTCAGCTACGCCATCATGGACAAGGAGTACAAGAAGAGTGAGTTGTTCTCTTTAGATTTGTATGTGTGTGTGTTTGTTGAGTGGTTATGTAATTTAGTGTAGCGTGTGTGTTTCAGACATGACTGAGGCGGAGGGTCTGGTGATGCTCAACAAGTGTCTGGCGGAGACGAAGAAGCGCTTTGTCGCCAACCTCACCACCTACCACGTTGTCGTCATTGACAAGAATGGATACCGCAAGCTCGGTGACGTCAAGCTCGCATAAGCTCCCACCCCAGGTGGAATACTGTAACTACGTTGTATCTCGGTGTACACACTTTCCCACCTAGTTTATGTTTCTACGTGTGTGTTGTTATCGTACGGTGATGATGCGGAGTAAATTATTTGTATTCACCCGTGGCACGATTATCTAATACAATATGAGCACAATTGATATGAAAACTGACATTGGTTAGTTAATAACAACGCGTCCTAACTATGTGTTAGTTCCACTCAGGCGACCTCCTTGAGCAGCTCCTTTCTCTTCTGTTCGACTAGATCGGCCCCGCGTGTCTCCATGGCCCTCTTGAGCTGCAGCAGCTCCGCCCGCGTGGTCGCAGCCGCGTCAGTCGTCTTCGACTCCCGACCGCTCTTCTTGTCCATCTTGGTGTAGATCTGAGAACACATATCAATATATCCATCCACTCGTCTCACCTCATTGATGGCCGCCTTGTACTGGTTGAGCATCTTTCCCTTGGCCTCGTTAGCCAGCTGCTCCCTCCTCTCCCTCGTCATACGCGGAGTCGGCACGTACAGTACCACACCCTCGTGTTGCGGGGTCACCGACAACAGGGACTTCTGCAACGCCACCTGAAAGAAATGAGGTGAATATGAGTGTGAGAATCGCCAACCTTGGCGAATTTGATAGCTCCCGGATTGTCGGCAAAGTTGATCATCACCATCTGCGGCGACTTGAGCGAGACGCGAGCTAGGTGAGAGAGCTTGTGCTCCTGGAAAGAGTGGGAGATGAAGGAGGGAATGATATGTGACTGACATCTCCCTTGTCCATCTTGACGACGATGTCCTCGTAGACGCGCAGATCGACCTGGAGGGAGAAGTGCCGCGCCAGCTCATCCCGCAGAATCAGCTCCGTCTGACAACACAAAAACGAGTGGGATACAATATACACGTTTATTAGCACTCGGTTATTAACACACGTGAAGCGTACACGTGAGTGAACAGAAGGATTAAACAGCATGAGCGTTACTTGTTGGGGCAGTTGCGAGAGAAGTGGCCGTATTCTTTACAATGAAAACATGCGATGGTAGGGATGGGAAGAGGACAATCGCGGATGAAGTGACCAGTTTCGAAACAGTTATCACAACGGGCGTTAGGGTTGCGTAGCTTTGGCTTAGGAGAGTGGGAGGGCGTGACATTAAGGGGAGGGAGCGACGTCGTCATGCGGACACCAACGGAATGAGTGACCCTTCTCGCCACACTTGAAGCACGCACGGGAGAACACACGATGCTTGAATGCAAAGGGTGCAGGTGAGATAGTGCAGAAGGACAGTAGGCAAGCAAGAACAGCACACACACAACAATGATCGTACCTCGTTCATCTCCTTGAGAGCAGACTGGACAAACGCATTCTCAGCCGATGCCGACTTGGCGTGACTCAACACGTTCGCGGTCTGATATAGAATAAACAAGATACCAATACAATTGTATTAAATAACCTTCTTTCCCTGTTGTCCCTTCTTGACTTTGGCGAGTAGTGAGGTGGTGTGGATGTCGGCGGCAGCAACGCGAGCGACAGAAAGCGGCGCGATCGGGCGGGCAGCCACCGAGACACCACAGCGAACCAACACGCAACAATTACGCAGCATTTCTGAAGAAAACAACAATAATAGAAATAAAAATATCTATGATCCACATAAAAATAGTACAACTCTTATTGACGAACATTAAAAGATTACGCGCACGAATTGCAAAATTAAGCTCCACCCACAAATTGTGACGTCACGAGGCGCACTCACTGCAGATCCAGCTGATTCGTTTGTAGAAATAGAACAATGATTAAAAAGCCACTGGCTTCGTTTCACCGCCTTTGTTTCGATTGTTGTACTGACATCCGCTTGTTTCATGAAAATTTGTGATAATATATCATCATAGCAAAGCAATCCGCCGGCTGTTCACTCTCCCTCGCTGTCCGCTCATAAATCGGCTTGCCCGACTTTGGCCATTCAATCAAAACGCTATGTATGTAGCGCTCCGCTCTCTCCGTTTCATTGTATATTTTTCTCGCCTGTCTGAACGCGTTGATGTGTTTGTGGGCGATGTTGTTGTGTAAGTGTCCGCCGGTTGTTATCGCCGAAAATGGTTGATCAAACACAGAACACATTCCCGGCGCGGCGCGTCGCTCTATCTTTCTCCCAACTCACCCAACTATCCGCTCTTCTTCGTGCACACTACTGATTGCTGATTTCTCTTATGTCCCCGACTCGAGAGAATTGGTCCTTGTTTTGCCATAATTATCGATTCCCCTTTCGTTATCTCTCGAACTGCGAACGTATGTGCACATGTTGGCTGCACGGCGATAGGATCGCACGTGGCGTGTCTCTATAGTGGTCTCGCCTCTGTTTCCCTTCCCGGTTCCGCGCCTCTCTCTCTCTCTCTCTCTCTCTCTCTCTGTGTGTGTGTGTGTCTCGTCCTTGATTGGTTGATGTGTTGGCTTTGCAGGCGGGGTCGTCGTCGCATGCGCCGTGTAGGTGGCGGGCGCGATAGAGCTGTCTAGCGTGGGCGCGGTGGGTCGGATGGCGGATAGCATCATCGAGCAGCCGCAGCACCAGCAGGAGCTATCCTTTCGCCGGCCCGAGTCCCCGCCCCTTCCAAACAACACAGCCATGGTGCTCAAGATAGCCGCCATCGCCCTACTCTACTATCCACTCTCCATCGGACTCACATTTTACCAGAAGTGGTTCCTGCAGGTGAATTGATTTTTCGATTTCACGCATTGATCGATTATCGATTTCAGGATTATAAACTTCCGCTTCTGGTAGTGTGCGGTCACTATATCATCAAATGGTTCGCCGCTGTGTTCGTTCGTTTTTGTATGGTGGGTCTTCCCTTCCTTTCCGTTCATTTATCCATTTTCCATGCGCAATGCATAGTTTTTTGTGGCTTCTCCGAACCACGTCGCTTTTTGATCCATGGCGGCGATTTGATAATGTCAGTTTGATAGACGTTTCGGCGTCTTCAATCTCTCTGTTGTTCGAACATTCGTTTGACGTGTCGTATCGCATTATAGTTGCGCCGCTGGTTTTGTTTCATATGACCAGTGTGATACACTATAGTGTTGCTTTTCGCATGATCGTTATTCTGCGAACATCGCCCATAAGAAAAACACATCACCATTGTTAAAAAATACCAATGAACGTGTCAATCAGTTGAGCCGGCGAATGCAGTTCAGCAGTATTGCGAAAAGCTAATAAAACAAAGCGCGTGGTATTGAAATTCTTACAGTATACGGTGAAAATATTGATGTATGGAGTGTTTCAGGAGTGTTGCGGTAGCAAGCGACAACGCGTGTCATTCAGGGATCAGCTCAGATGGCTCGCACCCATCGGAATATGCGCCAGTCTCGACATTGGTGAGTTACGCGTCAATCAATCAATCAATCAATCAATAACACTAGGCTTGTCAAACTGGTCGCTGGAGTATGTGACGGTCTCACTGTATACGATGGCTAAGAGCAGCTCCATCATTTTCATCGTCGCCTTCTCGCTTCTCCTCAAGCTCGAGAGGTGAGTCTGAATGGATTCATTTGTCAGACATTGAGTACTGTAGTAGTATTCGTGTTTAGATGGCGCCCTGCTTTGGGATTGGAAGCTGCTCTCATCGCCGGAGGACTGCTCCTCTTCACTTGGCGATCAGCACAACTCGACGTCACCGGTCCGTCCTGTCTCTCAGTCAATTAATCAATCAATTCCTTTGCAGGCCTCACCCTGGTCGAGCTGTCTGCTGCGTGCAACGGAATCCGGTGGGCGGTGAGTGATGTCGTTTTTATTTGTGTTTGTTTCATTCACACATGTCGGCTTCTTTGCACGTGAACTAGCGTTGTTTCAGGTGAGTCAGCTGGTGATGCAGCGAGAAGATCAGACATCCGTGCGACATCCACTTGGTGAGTGCGGAGAGAGAAAGAGAAAGAGAGACTTTTATGATGTGATTCCGTGAAACTGGCTGTTGAGTGGTATGTGTGTATGTGTGTTTGTTTGTGGTTTGCACGGGTTCGTCGAATGTACAGCAAGTGAAACACATGTGTGCGTGTTTTTTTTTCTTGCTTTCCAATCCATAGCACCTTTTTCTCAATCTCCCATCCTTCTCCCATCTCAATCTCCCATCTCCCATACTAGTTTCTTGATTTGACTCGAATCTAAGTTTCACCGAAAGATGCGAATACGACGTATACAATAGATACGATCTTTTTTCAAAGAAAGCAACGCATACGTCTGAGTGGAACATTGATTTATCGATTTCAGACATGGTAACGCATGTGCAGCCTTGGATGCTCATTCCCATCGTTCCACTTATCTATATCTTTGAGAGTAAGTTTTAATTTCTCTTTCCTTCTCTCTCCCTCTCTCCCTCTCTCCGTCCCTCCTAACCCCCTCCCTCTCAGGCGGCGAGCTGTCGACGGAGACAGTGTTCTCGTACCGCGGCGACTGGGCGCCCCTCCAGGTGTGCGGCATGATCGCCATTGGAGGAATCATTGCCTTCCTCATGGAACTCGCAGGTACGGAGAAGGAGAGAGAGAGAGAGAGAGAGAGAGAGAGAGAAACTGCTTACCAGTTGGAATGTGACCGTGAGAATGGGTAGATCGTTGCGAAAGTCTCGCCGTCTCATACAACGAGAGACGGAATTCAATGTTTCAGAGTATCTCCTTCTTGTGAACACCTCTGGCATCACGCTGAACCTCTTTGGTATTGTCAAGGTACGTTTCCCTCTCTCTCTCTCTCTCTCTCTCTCTCTCTCTCTCTCTCTCTCTCGTAAGCCATGATTGCAGGAGGTGTTCACCCTGCTCCTCGCGCACCTTATCAACCACGACGTCATGTCTCCCATCAACTCCCTCGGACTGCTCCTCTGTCTCACTGGTAGGTAGATCAGAGACCGGGTAGATCAACTCCTGCGGTGGTGGTTGTGTGCGTTTCTCTAACCTCCTCCTTTCACAGGTCTCTCCATTCACAGTGTATACTCAAAGAGGTTTGCCAAATCGAAAACGAACTTCTTCTCGGGTACCTCTTTGCTGTCATCATTTAGGCGTTGTGGCTGTTGCTTGGGACGTTGGATGTCTTTTTGCTCTTTATTCAATGTTTCATTTCAGGCATGGCGCTGCACGGTATGACGCGGAGAAAGCGAAGCCACGCCCATCAGAGCTCGCATAGCCAGGCGGACGACTCGAAGCGCTTGTTGGAGGATGAGGAGGATGTGTAATGTCTAGTTCCCGCCCGCTCTTTCTCCCGCCCTTTCCACTCTCTCTCAGTTCGCGGACCGCCCACTGTGCCGCCGCCCCTCCATCCTTTAACGCAAATTCAGTTACGTTTGTTTGCGAGTGTGTGTTGTGTTGCTAGTGTGTGAGTGAGCTGGTGCCATAGTGAGTGATAGACTGAGTGAGTGCGTTGATTGATTGATCTTTATCAAACCACACTGCTGTGAGTGCGTGCAATCGTCTTCTCTGTTCGTTCGTGTGGTATTTGAACCCGTCACATGGTATACTTTGTACATAGATACGTGTTAGGAGTGCTAGTTGGCTTCACTTTCCTCTCCCACTATCGCTTCTCTCTGTTTCGTGTCCCAGATGCATCCAACTGTTTACCCAGACTATATTTATGTACCCAGACTATATTATGGTTGTGATTGTTTGTTGTAAATATAACACTGTTTATTTATACAACGTATGCATGCGATGTATTTGTACAGCTTGAACACATAAGGGAACAATATTTTCAAGAGAAGAATCATACTCGTACAATTATTAGAGAGACCATGGAGATGTGCTTCACTCCCTGTCCCATTTGGGTTGGTGGAGTAGCCTGGCGGGAACGTGCATACCTCCTCCCTCCCACTCCACTGTCACGCACTCACGGTGGTCCTGCAAGCTCTCCTTTCCCCCCCTTTCTCTCTCCTCTCTCTCTCTTTCCCTCTCCCTCCCACCTCTCTGACGGTGAACCATCCTCCGGCCGCCCCTGCCGCTAGCTTCTCGCCGAGCCTCGCTCTGTTCACCTGCTGGACTCGGATGGTCCTTCCGGCGGCGCGCGTCGTCGACCGATAGCCACACGAGGAGCAGCGGGGCTGACAACGCATCCGTGCAACAACACTCATCCACTCTGTCTCCACTGTACGCACTCACCGTGTCTCTCTGCAGGAAGAACGCCTTGTCTTCCGTCGGCCCAGCGTCCCCCAAACAGGCAAGGAGAGCCGGCACGCTGGTCACTCTAGCAATATGATTGTGGGTGTACGTGATTCAGCAGCACTCACTTGAACTTGACGGTGTCTCCGTTGTAGAGGCTCTTCGGCGGCCGCGCCAGCTTGTACCGGATCAAGTCACAGAGCGGGGCGATCCGGAAGAACTGCAATCGATTGCAACTACCGTCACTCGTCCCCACCCACCTCGGCCTCCTCCAGGAACTCCTGTAGGGCCGACTCGTCGTATTCCAGGATCAGTGGACTGAACATGCATTCCTATCTCGACCATCAACCATTCTCACCGCCTATCCAGTGTGACCGGGTCGAGAAAGTGCATGTTGGTGAGGAACTCAATGATTCGGCGGAAGAGAACAGGACTGCGGTCGAATTGCACCCAACGGATGTCCTGCAAGTATGGAAGATGGAGAGAGGGGGGAGAGAGAAAGAGAGAGAGAGAGAGAGAGAGAGAGAGAGAGAGAGAGTAGTGACCTTGGTGCGTGTTCTCTCATGATAGATCTCCTCCAGCAGTGATCCATGGCAGTTGAGGAGTGTGAGTGCGGGGCACTCAATATGTTCCCCTCTCACTACAAAGTGCACAGTCGAGAATATCGCGCCAGATCATGTACTGAAAGCAATCGAATGTAAGAATTCTGGAATCATTCCAGCTGAATCTGGCGCGGAATTTACAATACAATACAATACGTTTATTATGAATGAGTTTCGTGCTAAATTCGGAATTTGGTACACTGTGCTTCCCATCATCGCTCAAATCCGAATGATCGGTCAATACATACTCAAAGTGCCGACGACAACCTCCGCCATTAAAAATTACGAACATTTACGAATACAATCCCCGTTTATGGAAAGACGGAACTACAGGTAACTATCTGATATCAACATTACTATTGAACAGGCGGCCGTGCAATTCGTCAACAACAAATAATCTGATAAACATTTCATGGAAGAAAACGAACCGTTGAAAGAGCGGCGCCTTTCTCTTCGTACGTCGACAAATCAGGTCGTAGAGAGGAGAGAGACAGTAGAACTGAGAAACAACGAGTACGAAACGACGGAAACCATGTGTCACCTTCGCTTCCTCTATCCAAGCCTCGATCTCCTTCTCCGTATACGGTAGCAGGGCGGAGAATCGGGGAGAGTTGCCCATCCGGAGAAACGACAGCATACACGAGAAGAGATGCGGACAACGAGTCAGGGAGACCATCTCAGTATCCTGCAATCTCTCTCTCTCTCTCTCTCTCTCTCTCTCTCTCTCTCTCTCTCTCTCTCAGGGAGACCATCTCAGTATCCTGCAATCTCTCTCTCCCTCCCTCTCGCTCTCGCTCTCTCTCTCTCCCTCTCTCTCTCTCTCTCTCTCCCCCCCAACCCACCTCGTTGTTGTTGCACGTCTTCTCCTCGGCCAGTCGATCGAAGAATGACCCGGGCACGGTGCGCAGTGTGTGAATCTGCGTGACGAACGAGTGTCCGCTCACCACAAAGCGGACAATGTTCGGATCGGCGTCCGCCATCGCTCCACCTGCCGACTCACCTGTCCAATGCTTTCCGTGCAGGTATGACAGGTAAGCGGCGTGGCGCCACAGGCAACGCCCGGTTGACCTCTTCCACGACCCCGACAGTGACTGTCTTCGTGACAAGTGAACAGTTCATTCTTCAACAATATATGCAACAATATGGAAACATAGCAACAATATGGAAACATAACAAGAGTGTACAAATAATCTTCTATAATTTACAGTGTTATATTCCGGATAGGGGGAGGGGGAAGAGTCGCTTGATGGCCTCGTCCTGTTTCTTGCGGTGCTCCTCTGCAGCGGGTCGGAAGTCGGCAGACCAGATAGCAGACGAGTGCGCATACTATAAACAATCTCAGTCTCTCTTCCCTCTCCCTCCCTTCATCCCCTCTCCTCACCTTCTGATGATTCTCCATCGACTTGAGGTCCTTCCACTTCTGATTGCAGTTCGTCATCGGGCACAGCATCATCAGGTCGTCGGTCATGTGGTAGTTGACGAGGTGCGATCGCCTTCCCGACTCGGACTTGATGTGCTTGGCTGCAACGCATCCATCCATCCCTCCTCTACCACTCTTCCCATCTCCCACTCACCACACAACAGACATATCTCCTTCAAATCCAGCACGTCGGGGAACATTTTGATGAGCTGTAATTGTGACAAATAACAATGATTTCACATCGATAATAACAACTGTTCAATCCCTCACCCCCCCCTTACCTTTAGCATCCTCTCGTTCTCACCCTCCTTTCTTCCCACATGCTTCGTGTTCACGTGCTCGTGTTTCATCTCTGCAATATTTTCGGAATCTTCTCTCCTTCTCCCACTCCATCAACACAGTGATGACTGTTCGCGATCCCCTCTCGCCCCACTCACTGAAGTCATTGGGGACCATCTGCTTGCACCCCTCGCACTTGGTGCGCGCGCCGGGTCCGCTCGGTCGGGCGGGCGAGTCCATCAACACGTCTATCCTCTCCTGCACCTCTCGCCGCGTGCGCGCACTGCGACGGCCCTCCTCCCCCTCCCCCTCGCTCTCGTCACTCGAACAGACAGCGACTGGCCTGTGGGCATAGTTGAGCCAGTCCACCACCCTATCCCCTACCTTCTCTTCTGCGCAGTCTGCTCCTTGTGCTTCGCCTTGCCCGCAGCTGCTGCCCTCTTCACCCTCTCCTCCCCTGCCCTGTTCACCAGTACAATGTCACTGAGCAGCTTCGCCTCCACGCACTGCGCTAGCATCACAGACTGCAAGCGGGGGCATGCGAGAAATACGAAACATCTATATATGGTGGACGGACCTGTGCCGTGTTGCCAATGTCGTGGCAGTGCTTGATTCGAATGTGCGCCACAATCTCTCTGAAAGCCGTTGTGGCTCCTTTCCAACGGTCGGTCACTCACTTGTGATCAAGAGTCTCTCTGTCCCACTGCTGATTGCATAGAGTACATCTCACCCACTTGGACAATTGGGACGTCGTCGCCATCTGTACGTCAACATACAGTACCATCAAGTGTCATCAACCCCGACCGATAGCAACTGGTCTCAAACCACTCCACCACGTATTCAGACAATCCACAAACACGTACCGTATCTCTATTTATACGACGCTCCAAACAGACACGCATTATAAATGATTGGTGTGAACGAGAGAAAAGAGGGAAAATAAAGTACTAATTGTATATCATAAAAAGGAGAGAACGTACGATCGCGTATTTTTCACATATAATCATTATCATAGTGAATACATTAATACAACTACAACCATACAAATTCGAAAACAACAACAACAAAAATGGTGATGTTGAGATGTGATAAGAGAGAGAGAGAAAGGAGAAAATTGTACCGAGTAGTAAAGTACTGGTATTCAGGGAAGGGAAACGAAAGAGTTACAACAATACAACGTCACAATTATTGATCGTCTCAGAATAGAGTGATGAACATGGGACCTACTACCCCTGCGCCCGCTCCGGCTGCTCCACAGCCACCCCTCCTTCTCCTCCTCCTCCACGCCTACTTCTTCCTGCTCGTCAACTGCGCCATTTGCAACTGCATCTGTCGCAGCAGTTGAGGGTTCTAAACAACAATCAATAAACACCCAAAAATAAACACCAACCAATCAATCATGTAAACGACGCTAACCTGAAGGAGGGCGGCGGGGTTGATTCCACCGAATGCGGCCTGTATCTGGGCGGCAGCCGAGCCCTGCGCCTGCGACTGGGCGGCAGCCATCAACAGATTCATCGCAGCCATGTTCATCCCTCCACCCATCGACGCGGCAGCCGCGGCAGCAGCCTCAACCAATGGTATGAACAGAGAACAAAGGAACAAAGCGGCAAGACTATGCAGTACAATATCATACTATCCAACAACCAATCGGCTCACCTGCTGTTGTTGGTGTTGTTGCCTCTCCCGGGCCTCTCTGGCCTCCCTCTCCCGCTGCTCCCTCGCCTCCTTCTCCTTCTGCTCCTTCTCCCGTTGCGCCTGCGCCTGAGCCTGTGCAGCGGCCGCAGCCTGAGCAGCAGCCATCGGGTTCCAGCCGCCCATCTAAACCACAACAATCAAATTAAACACGAATAACCAATCAAACAAAACCACAAAATTTCAAAAACAAAATTCAAAACAAAACAAAACGAAAAAAATATCTGACTCGCCTGTGCCATTCCGCCACCACCGGCCGCGAGCAACTGCTGCAACTGCTGCATCTGCATCTGCAACACACCCCATCATGCCCCGATCCCACATGCATCCCATCCCGTCCCGCACCCACCTGTCCCATGTTGCTCATCATGGCTGCCATCATGGGGTTGCTGCGTGCCATCTGTGCGAGGGCGGCTAGCTGTGCCTGCATCTGCATGGCATTGCCAGTGCTGGTGGCGGGTCGCTTGGCGGCCTGGGGCGCGGCGGTGGGAGTGGCGGGTTTGGGGGTGGAGGTGGAGGGCAAGGGGGTGCTGGGCTTCTGCAGAGGAGTCGACGTGCCGCTGGGGCGGGTCGACAGGTTCTGCGGCTGTGTCTGCTGCGAGCCGCCCCCGCTCGTCGACGCCGACGCGGCCGCCGCCGCCAGCGCCGCGTCCAGCTTCCCGTCCGCGATCTGCTTCTCGAACTCCTTCTCCTGAGTGCCTATCCGGGCGTACGCCTTCTTCAACAGCGCCTGGTGGTCGTGCCGGATCTTCTTCTTCTGCGCCGCCCGCACACACCTACAAGCATAGCGTCGACATCAAGGCAGAACACACGAGGGAAGGAAGGAAAGGGACAATAGGACTCACTGTTCGCAGTACAGATGGAGGTCCGTCTCGTCGGCGCCGATGGCCCGCCAGCTCGGAGTGAAGTCAGTCCCGCACTCCTCGCACTCGTACGGACCCTCGTTCACAGCACTGCAACACAACAATAACACAATCAATCAATCGAGAGTTGCTAGCAAAAAAAATCAATAGCAGTTCGACTCACGCGTTGACCGTCTTGTCCTTGAGTACCTTCTGCACGCACAGGTCGAGACCGACGAGGGCGCAGAAATCGGGCTGTGCGGGATTGGAGATGAAGAAGAGATCGGTGGGAGGCGCCTTGGGGGCAGGGATCTGAAACGACACACTTGACGTCAGAATGGAGGCGGGCAGTGCACTGACCGTCATGAGCTGCTGGTCGGCCTGTCTGCGGAAGGCCTGTCGGGCGGCGGCCGCCCTCTGCTGGGGCGTCTGCGCAGCCAGCTGCTTGGCCTGTAGCTGAGCGGCCGACACTGCCGCCGACGGGGTGGGAGTAGACGTGCCCGACGGCTCAACACACACCTTGCAACACACACGCGCCCACACACTCTGCGTACCTTGTTGTTGGATGTGGTGGAGGCAGAGGCCTTGTTCTGGGCGGCCTGCGCCTGCGCCTGTGCGAACATCTGAGCCAGAGCGGCAGCCTGCGCAGAGTTGCCTCCTCCACCTGAAACACACACACGTCATCCATCTACAATCAATAGACATTGCCCCAACGGAACGTACTCTTGCTAGCAGCGAGCAGTGCCTGTGCCGCCATCGCAGCCGACGTCGGGTTCATGGCCGCGCGTTGCAAGAACTGCAAACACAAGAATCACAATCAAAATAACACCAAAAGATAACAAATAAGAAACGCACCTCCTGCTGCTGTTTGACAGTGAGTCCGGCAAAGGCGAGCATGGGATTGCTGGCTGCGGCAGCTGAAATGGGAGGATCAAATTACCCTGTGTGGGAAGTCTGGCGATGCGACTGCGAGTGAGTGAAGGAAGGAGAGAAGCTCGACTCACGCTTAGCTCCGGGCTTGTTGGGAGTGGTGGCGACCGCTGGTTTGTACGCAGCGCCCGCCCCGTTCTGCGGAACGCTCGACGCCAGCTTGCGAGACGCCTCCGCTACCTGCAAACAACCATCATCTACAGTACTCAACTGCTGTACCACACAAATGTAATGACACGAGACTGACCTTGATGGCTCCCTGTGTCTGGCTGGAGCGCATCTTCTTGAGCATGGCTAGCCGGGCCTCCTCCCCTCGCAGCTCGCTCTCCGCCCGTCGGATCATCGCCAGCCTCTCCGCCTTCTGCTCCTCCGAAGGCTCCGCAGCCACCAACTGCAACACACTTATACGTATACAAAAAGGGGACAGCATACAAATATGGAAACTGAAATCTCACCTTCTCGTAGTTCTTCTTGAGGACGGAAATCTCACTGTCGTGAAGACTGCTCACCTCCGAGCCATCCGACAACACGTACACCTCATCGTCCTTCACCTGCAACAATACACATGAGGAGCGGGAGATCAACAAATCAAGAAACAAAAACCAAACCAACTATACGCACCTGGAGACCGAACCGATGGCTGAACTGATCCATGGCGCTTCCATCGGCCAGCTTCCGTCTCTTCATACCTCCTTCCTCCTCTTCTTCTTCTTCCTCCTCCTCCATTTCCTGAAACTGCATACAAACATCAGCATGTCTTGCACACTCCGATACCCCTTCGAACATGCTACTGTATCTCGTGCCCACCTGTGCAGAGGGCGGTCGGACGAGTGGAATGTCTCCGATCTTGATCTTCTCCTGTGCCTTGATGGCCGATGCGCGGGTGCTCCTCCGCCTGCTGCTCGGACTCAGCTGACCCAGCTCGTCCAGCCCATCCAGGCCGTCGCCCTTCTTCGGAGTCGACAGGTCCAGACCGTTCTCCATCTACAACACACCCAATCAATCCATCCAACAGCATGAATGTAATGTGTGTCGTACCTCGTCGTGGTGTGCTGGCACGGCCACCACGGCAGCCGCGTCCTGCTCCACGCTCATCGGGTCGCGAATCGTGCCGGCGTCTGCTCACTCCTCTCCACTACACTAGACGCGCTGCTGTCCCACGCGCGTCGTCCTTCCAATCACTTCAACCACGACAATCACTCAGAGGATTGGCGTCGAACCGGGTGTGTGCGAGAGAGAAACACGCGCGCTTCCCGTTCTGCTCGAGTGCTCACCGGGTCAATATACCTGCAATAGAAGGGGAGAATGAGGTGAGCTGTGGCGAGCCGGCGATGACGCAATTGATCAATGCAACCCGCGAGTGGCGACGAAAAAACGGAACACGGACACGACGACGCGACAAATCACACACAAACACTCGCATACACACTACTCATTCGCCCAGCGCCCACTCGCTGCTCACTGACAGAAGGGCGATAATCGCAACTGCACCACGTGTGCCTCACCGTAAACAGTCAAGCACAACAAATACGCAACAATATGATATTACAGTGCGAGAGAGATTAGTGAGAGAAGGGACAAGGATGCGAGCCGTAGATGTGCGGGCCCATTTACCCATATCACAGAAAGGAGGTGCTCTCGCATTCGCCTAGTCTTCTCTGCTCTCTGTGGGGACGCGTCGTCGCGAGTATTCACTTGCATTTGAGTGAATGCGAAATGTGGAATGGCTAGGCCGGCAGGCAGCCGCCGGGGTGCCTTCTCATTCTTGTGCCATACACATACCACACTCTCACGCACAACGAGTCTCGTCCACTCTCGCACCACAATCGATCAAGACAACAAGTCACCGCTAGCTGCAGCGTCACGCTGCAAACTCCGCTGCCCTCCGAAAATAAGATGGCATGTATGGAGGATATGGATGTGCTAAGCGACAAGTACCTCTGGTAAGATGCAGCTCACTTGAAACATGTCGTTGAAACATGCAAGATCGCCATATCATCAATGGATCATCAAGGCATGGTCAGTGGTCACGTCCATGGAACTATGTGGTGGTACAGTAGAGTGGCTTCAATATCACAGTGAGATCATAAAACGACAGAACGCACAAATATTGATCGGCGGAAAGTTCGCCAATCAGGTAAAAAAGCAGCAAGGCCAGATCGCAGCAAGCCAAACAAACCGACGAGACTCAAATTACCGTCAAAGTACAGTACTCAATGAAATGAGGTGTAGTCGTGTGGGTACTCGTTGAGAAGCGGGCAGAGGTGGGGAGAAGCGTGGCCAGCAGGACCGATGTAAATGAATATGACCGGTGTGTTAGTGAGTGGAATATGGTCGAAACGGGGAAGGACGCGCGTTGCGGTCGCGTCGCGGCGTCTCCACATTGTTGTTATGCGGGGGGCAGTGTGAGCTGACTGAGAGTGAGAATGAGAATGAGAGAGACAGGGCGCGCGCGCCAAGCTCACACCAACCCACATCATCCCTAACCTACCCGGGAATAACTCAATCAATAGCTCCGCCAGCCAGCAGGACTTCACAACCGAAATGGGTCAGATTGCCTCGCACCCTCTCGCTCTCGACCTCTTACTCACCCCATCCTCTGCTCGCTTGGCTCACTGCCGGGCCGCCAGCAGTGGAACGGATCACGTTATCTCACCTATCACCACGAGACCACCGTTCCAGGTTCGGAAACTACTCGAGTTCTCGGCTGCTCATTTGTTCATTCTCTGATTCGGACACGACAACGAAACACATTTTGACATATGCGCTCACTCCACGCAGCCAGAAGAGTGAGAGACGAAAGTGTAGTGTAAAACACAAACACCCACAATACAGGAGATCGTACAAAAGGAAGTCCACCGGACACAGTAGGGAACAGATCAGGGACCGGATTCCGCCCACCAACGATCATTGACGCACAAATGGAGTTTGGGTTTCGAATCGGAAATTTCGAAACTTTGGAAGGATGGAAATGAGTGCGAGAAGCCTTTTTTGTTCAGCAACACCAAGAAAGTTATATTAGAGTAATCTAGAGTCAAAATTGAGAAGTGACACTATGTTACAGAAACTACGGTACTGCACAGGAATCAGGAAATATGTCACCCGAACTGCTTGAAAACGTTGGAGATGGGAGAGAGAGAGAGAGAGAGAGAGAGAGAGAGAGAGGCGTGAGACAAGAAGGAGAGGTTCGGTAAGTGTTCGGAGTGTTCGGGGAATGACGCGCCGATGTGTCCGATGATGGCGGCGAGCCGAACTATCGATTTTTGGCCGGGGGCGTGTGTTGGTTGGGTGGGGGCCGGCTGTCCCCCCCCCCCCTCCTTCTCTTGGCGGGATGCGGCACACACCGAGAGGAGAATTGTATGATTATCGGTGGCTCGACCGCTCGCGCGAGCCGCGACGCGCCCCAACTCGCCCACACGTTCAGCAAGGCATCTGTGTCGCACCTCAAACGACTCCTCATCACCACCACCATCTACTCCTTCAACTACAGGATACACAAAAGTTGATGTGAATGAGATTCAAAGCAACACACCTCAAGTAAATATGAAAACTGTATTGAACTGATCTATATAAACGCAAACACTATTACTGTTTCACATATCTCGAGAGACTTCAAGGGATAAGATCATGTAAGTACATGGAGAGGAGGGTAGAGAAAAGCGAAGGGCTCACTTAGAGAATCATAATATGTAGTTGAGTACGCCAAATAATGCATAGTACAAATTGAATCATCGCGCTACATAAGCGGCGCAAAAGCAAGAAGAGAAAAGGAATAGATCGGGAAGAGAAGAGAGAGAAGGAAAACTGCTGGTTGGAATTGCACACTCGAATTGCTCGCAAGATGAGGTAGATAGAGATTACAATCACATAAGTGAGAGGTTCTTTGAGCCAATGACATTCGTAACATTAAAAATTCACAAAAAAAAGAAAGAGAAGCATGTAAGAAGAAGAGAGTGAGAGAAAATTACAGTGTGAGTGGTAATTGAGACGTGCACAAAGCTACACAACCTGAACACCATACACTACAAAATACTTGGGAATTCAGTTTCCCGGGTTTTGTAGATCACTGCCCATCTCTCATTGATGAGTACTGTGTGAGTGGGGGAGTACATTGCATGTTTGGTGTGATGAAGGTGCGAGGAAGGCAGGTGGTCGGGTGAAGGTCGCCGGTGCTCGCTTCCACCTGTGTAAATGTTCACTCGATCCAGATCGACTCACGATCGATCGCCCCATTGTGATAAGCAGTTCGCGGGCTCCCATTGCCATACATGGACATATGGGTTCGAGGAGAGAAAGAGAAAGAGAGAGAGAGAGAAGTTGAAGGAGTTGGAAACAGTAGGCACCTCCCCGCCCCCTCCACTTACACGCTCACGCGAGAATCAATAGGAGTATTGATGCAACCACCCGGCGGGCGGAAGAAGAAGAGAGAGAGACAGCCGAGACCACAATAATTAGTACAAACAACTCTCACACCCTGACCACAACGAATCATGGATACTGTATCCCTACAGTACCCCCACTCACGGAGATATAAGGTTAGGCGAGGCGGCCCGAAGACTCGCGATTCCAAAAGCAAAGAGGAGAGAGAGGGGGTGTGCTGTGTCATATAATATTGGCCAGTCATCGTCAAGTTGTTCGCATTTCCGCTGCGTCTCTGCCTGCGCTCTCTCGCCTGCCCTCTCGCCCCACTCGCAAACCTGGGCTAGTGGATTTGAGCCGATATTTATGCAGTCAGTGGGGACCGGCCACTGAAACGGAACACACTCACTCACACACTCGGCTCTCATTAGATTTCAGGGATGGTACCGGCTGGCTCCCGCCACGAGAGGCATACAGTAACCTCCGGTGGTCCCACAGTTTCATCCAGGTCCGCATTGGCAACATTTTGTCGTATTTTATCGAGAAAGTGCAGTACTTGTACAAGATAAATGTGAAACTGTAAATTTCGTTTTGTATCGACGCAATTCTGCCGTCAACAATGCAATAAGCCAGATAGGGAGAGCGAATGCGATGAGAATTGCCACTCGGACAACTCGAAATGGCTATGTAATTCACCCAAGTAGTAGTACTTGATAGTATCAGGATGAGAGAGAGAGCCGGTATGCGATCTGTTGGGTGATTAGTGATTGTGATTCGGTTCCACACCGATAGATCGATCGGAGAAGGAGTAGGAAAACAATGGATCAGGAGTATAAAAGGGAGAACGAACGATGGAATGGCAGACAGCTACTCGGCATCTGTAGCTTCTCCTCAGGTAAGAATTCCCACTACTCCTTCCTCCTTTCATATTTCATTCCACTGTTTCAGGATGTGTGTGACGCGGTTTCTCATCTCCGCAGGTCTTCTCTTCTCCACCCTCTCCCTCGTCACTGTCTTCTTCAAATTCAATGAGCTTCTCTCCGACGTGAACTCCTTCCAGACGTCCGTAGACGTCGAAATGGCAGAGTTCAAGACCCTCGCCAACGATGCGTGGACTGGAATGATGGTTGAAAAGACGGGATACTCGGTCCTCTTTGCCCGTGCCAAGAGAGGAGGCGGATACTCGCAGGGAGGAGGCGGAGGAGGAGGAGGAGGATATGCGGGAGCTTCGGCTGCCGCGTCCGGAGGAAGTCAGCAGCATTGCCCGCCCGGACCGCCCGGACCTCCCGGACAGCCCGGACAGCCTGGAGAGCCCGGAGAGAAGGGAGGCGATGGAAGGCCCGGAAACGCCGGACAGGCCAGCGGATCTGACAGCGCCAAGGAGTGCATCAAGTGCGAGGCCGGACCTCCCGGACCTCCCGGACCCGACGGACCTGCTGGACCCGCTGGAAACGCTGGAGCTCCTGGACAGGACGGACAGGCAGGACCTGCTGGAGAGGCTGGGCCCGCCGGACCTCCCGGTCCTCCTGGACCCGATGGACAGCCGGGAGGCCCCGGACAGGACGGACAGCCTGGAGCTCCTGGGGTCCACATCAACAACATGCCTGGACCCTCCGGACCACCTGGACCTCCTGGACCTCCGGGACCTGACGGAGAGACTCCTCAGGGCTATTCTCAGCCGCCTCCTCCCGGACCGCCTGGACCTCCTGGACCGCCCGGAAACGACGGAGCCCCCGGAGCGCCCGGAGGACCCGGACAGCCTGGATCGGACGGAGCGCCGGGATCGGACGCCGCTTACTGCCCGTGCCCGCCCCGGACTGCGGCCGTGGAGGGAGGAAGCTATCAGAGCCAGGCTCCTGCCGCCGCCGCCGCTGGAGGAGGAGGCTACGGACAGGCTGCTCCTCCTCCCCCTCCCGCCCCTGCTCCTGCTCCTGCTCCTGCTGCCGGAGGCTACGGACAGGCCGCTCCTTCTGGAGGATACCCCACTCGCCACTAAACGTCTTGCGCTCAAGATCAATAAAATCTCTATTATGGTTTTCACAGTATGCTTCATTGGGCTACAACTACAAGCTTTACAATGGTTTACAAACAGAGTTCGAAAAATTAACTTGAAAAGGTGAACTTTTTTGACTTTCTTTGATCAGTAATTTGAGCCGAACTTTTTGGAGCATTCCTCAAAATATCACGTAAGAAGAACCTCTTCCAGAATACGTTTATCACAATAAACAATAGACGTACCAAACCAATACCAAGTAGCACTACGTATTCTAATTGAGTGATCGTGAGTTTAATTCGACAAGACATTTCGCTACAAAGACGAGCATGTAAGAGTGGGACTGTAGGGTGGGAGAATGGGACTGTAAGGGGCGGGTTTCTAGTGGGCGGGGCCACGCTGGCGGATAGCGTCTGCCGCGTCGATCACAACTCCGATCTCGCAGCTGTTGCCTGCCAGATCCTCCAGAGAACAGTCGCGCTCCTAGAATACGGTACTCAGAGTAACTCTTGCCTATGTACAGTATACCTTGTGAACGTCCACCTTGACGAGATGTGTCATGTCAGAGGTGTTGCTCACGTACAGGCGAATCTTGGACTTCAGCGGGCTGCAAACAATCAATAATATCGATAAGCTAACGATCGATCGATACTCACTGCCTCTTGTAGAGCCTCTTGAGCAGCTGCGAGACGGTGCAGGTGGAATAGACCTGAATCGACAATCAATATTGATCGATAAGTGTAAGTATACCTCATCATTGAACTCGGCCGAGCGAATCGCCTCACCGCGAATCTTCTCGTACACGTAGACACGCACTCCCAGCAGAGTACACGCAGACGAGTACTGTAACAAATCGACTGAATCAATCGATATTCGATCGATACCTCGCTCTCGCTCTGCGGTCCGTCGACAGCGACCAGACGACGGAAGTAGGCAGCGCTACAAAAAGACGATCGTCTATTAAGACTACGGTATCTACCGTACCGATCGGCAGCGTCGCGGCACGCATAGCTCATCGCGTACTCCGTGCACTCACGGGCGCAGCAACCGGGGCTACCTGTACAGACAGGTGTGGAAGGAGAGGAGAGAACTATCAAGGAAAGACACACCGTCGTCGTTGCGGTGGCTCTTGCGAGTCTGGCGCTGGCACTCTCCACAGATCTGGTGCTCGCACCGACCCATCACCAGGAAAGCACTAGAAAGCAACATTTGCAGTACTGGGTGGAATTGATAAAGTTCTCCTCTCTCTCACCTCGCATCCTTAGCAGTGCCGCACGGGCCATCACATAGCAATTCCTTCGCCACTGCAAATAAATCGATAATCGATCGATACGGGCTCCCTCACCGGGCTCCACCATGCGCTCGGCGTTCGCGGCCCGCTCCATCTCGGCAATTTCTGAAACCAATCAACAAATAGAAACAACACGTCAACAACACGTAAACAAGACGTAGGCGAACAAAAAC
Organism: Rhabditoides inermis; assembly: GCA_963966185.1. NCBI lineage: Eukaryota > Metazoa > Nematoda > Chromadorea > Rhabditida > Rhabditidae > Rhabditoides > Rhabditoides inermis. The sequence continues at coordinate 366,530 of CAWZYM010000026.1, read as the reverse complement.
AACGTACTCCGGACGAGGTCCTTGAGGAGGGAGAACTTGGTGTCATCGATAGGCTGGCTGTCCGTCCACTGCACAACATAGTCGCACGTGTTCCTGTAAAGAGTACTGTTCGTACAGTAAATACGCTTTAGCGTACCCCGTGTTTCCGTTCACATTCTCGCTGAGATACGTCTTCATCACCTTCACAGAACGGTCTGAAATGTGGTGATATGTACGGTAATCTACGCTATACTACAGTACTCGTCTTGTCGTGAGTGGCGAATGGCGGCAGGTAGTCGGTATTGGTCGGACCCTGCATCATCGAAGACGTCAGGGATGAGTACTGGAGGGAGAGCGATAGGTAGTACTGTAGATGACCGTATACCTCCGAGGTGGTATCGGGAGTGGCGGAGCGCTGGTGCGGATACTGGCGCTGCTGGTGCGACTGGTCGATCATCGATCTACCACGGGAAGGACATGAAGGGAAAGAGGGGAGAAGGAGATAGTGGAAAGGAGGGGGCGGGAGGAGAGAGAGATGACAGTGGAGACTACCGGATGGAATAGCAGGCGACCATTGCGACACGTCCACTCGACGCGAGTGAGAGGCGAAGGAATGTCGCTCTCTCGGTTTCAAAAGCGTGGCGAAAATGGGCGGGGCTTACGATTAGTAGTCGACACACAAAAGAGCTGTGCATACTATGAAAATTAAAACGATCAAACTACGTTTTTGAAATTTTCGTTTCTTGGTCATAGGAGTTGCAATGTATTTGATTGACGATTTGAATACGAAAATTACCTAACAAAGTTTTGTCAATTTCGGGCTTGATAAATGAATCCGCAGTGTTTTCCAAGAATCGAAGCAAACTATATATAAAATTAATGATAGAGATTTTATTGATCTTGAGCGCAAGACGTTTAGTGGCGAGTAGGGTATCCTCCAGAAGGAGCGGCCTGTCCGTAGCCTCCGGCAGCAGGAGCAGGAGCAGGAGCAGGGGCGGGAGGGGGAGGAGGAGGAGCCTGTCCGTAGCCTCCTCCTCCAGCGGCGGCGGCGGCAGGAGCCTGGCTCTGGTAGCTTCCTCCCTCCACGGCCGCAGTCCGGGGCGGGCACGGGCAGTAAGCGGCGTCCGATCCCGGCGCTCCGTCCGATCCAGGCTGTAGGCTGTCCGTCCTGTCCGGGGCCTCCCGGCTGTCCATCGGGTCCAGGAGGACCGGGAGGTCCGGCGGGCCCAGCCTCTCCAGCAGGTCCTGCCTGTCCGTCCTGTCCAGGAGCTCCAGCGTTTCCAGCGGGTCCAGCAGGTCCGTCGGGTCCGGGAGGTCCGGGAGGTCCGGCCTCGCACTTGATGCACTCCTTGGCGCTGTCAGATCCGCTGGCCTGTCCGGCGTTTCCGGGCCTTCCATCGCCTCCCTTCTCTCCGGGCTCTCCAGGCTGTCCGGGCTGTCCGGGAGGTCCGGGCGGTCCGGGCGGGCACTGCTGCTGACTTCCTCCGGACGCGGCAGCCGAAGCTCCCGCATATCCTCCTCCTCCTCCTCCGCCTCCTCCCTGCGAGTATCCGCCTCCTCTCTTGGCACGGGCAAAGAGGACCGAGTATCCCGTCTTTTCAACCATCATTCCAGTCCACGCATCGTTGGCGAGGGTCTTGAACTCTGCCATTTCGACGTCTACGGACGTCTGGAAGGAGTTCACGTCGGAGAGAAGCTCATTGAATTTGAAGAAGACAGTGACGAGGGAGAGGGTGGAGAAGAGAAGACCTGCGGAGATGAGAAACCGCGTCACACACATCCTGAAACAGTGGAATGAAATATGAAAGGAGGAAGGAGTAGTGGGAATTCTTACCTGAGGAGAAGCTACAGATGCCGAGTAGCTGTCTGCCATTCCATCGTTCGTTCTCCCTTTTATACTCCTGATCCATTGTTTTCCTACTTCTTCTCCGATCGATCTATCGGTGTGGAACCGAATCACAATCACTAATCACCCAACAGATCGCATACCGGCTCTCTCATCACACTTTTCAGCAGTACAGTTTGGGTGCATAGAAAAGACCGATGACGTTGAAACGTCAGACCATTTATACTCTCATATATAACATCTAATTATTAATTCGGCGATGATAATATCATTTTTGAACGAAAAAAAATAAACACAAAACATCAGGTCTCTGTTAGTGTTTGTGCAACAGTGCTACACTACAACATTACACAACGTAATGTGTGGTGTATTTTTATTTTATTTGTTCATAAAATTTATGTTGTTAGTTTATGTTGTTAGTTTCTTCTTCGTTGTTTTAACATTCAAGAACCGTTTTGAGATCACACATATTCGTATGTAGGTATGAGTGCGTCAGCGTACGCGAAGCTGGTGCCGCGCGCGAATCGCGGCCGCAAGTTGCCGAAGATTGACCGGCCTATGCGCCCTCGCATGATTGCCTGGGCCGGTCCTGACGCCTTCTATCCCAACAGGTACGCGAACTTACTGGGGGTGGAATCAAAGTATTGTTTCAGGTTCTATGAGATCGACAGGTGGTACAAAGCGCGCATTGACAAGCCGGAGAAGGTTCCTCAGTTGCACATCATCGAGCCGAGCAAGTACAACTACACCCTTGAGCAGCTCATGAAGAAAGGTATTGCATGTTTACTCATTTGTTCATATCGGTATTGTTTAGATGACACTGAGCGTGTGAACATTGGCTTTGCTCGTCGCCCGGTGGCTGCCGCGCCTGCCAAGTCGGTCGAGGAGCGCGCGGCTCTCGAGAAACAGGCCAGAAACAGACAACGTCAGCATTCCGATATATTTAAGATTAATAACTTCTGAATATATTTGTTATTTTTGAATTCTATATATTGTAGTGATGATCGATCTGGATTCGCTGGACCACTCGAACCTGGCGATCTGCGACCACTACAAGGTGTTCGACCACCTGTTCGGAGAGGGCGTCTACTTCGAGAACACACAGCACCTCGACGTCGCCTACGGAGACCACGCCGCCTACTCGGGTATGCCAACAATCAGTCATCCTGGATCTAGTTGTCATACAGGTAACGTGATATCGACGGGGGACACTGTGTCTGCCCCTTCTGTGGAGATCGAGTCTGTCGGCGCCGGTGGAATGAACACCCTCGTCATGCTCAATCTTGACGGAAACCCCTTCGAAAAGGTACAACTTATTGAAATGTAACTTTTTTATTCGATAATCTGTGGTTACAATATGTTTTTTTAACGTGTTCTCTCTTTCAGGAGGTTGTGATTATTGTTTGTTTATTGCAATTGCAGACGGGTCAGCTAGCGCACTGGATCGTGTCCAACATCCCGGATGGAGGAGGCGTGTCTGCGGGAGAGGAGGTGGTGCCGTACCTGCAGCCCCTGCCCTTCTCCGGATCGGGCCATCATCGCGTCGCCTTCCTCCTCTTCCGCCACGACCAGCCCATCGACAAGGCCGCCTGGCGAGTCAGCAGGTGCGCAGGATTCTATAGCTTCCCCCAATGTGTTGATAGACGGGGCGATTGTAGCGCGCTGTCGTCTCGCGTCTTGGACATGGCCGTCTTGTACAAGTCGCTGGAGGCACAGCTCACTCCGTCGGCCATCGCATTCCACCAGTGCGAGTACGACGACTCGGTCAAACACGCACTTCACAACATCGGTACGAGATAGTTATTGGTATTTGTTTGCAACTTGGTGGGAAACGAGATGTCAGAATTTAAATTAATCGGTCTGTTTGAGGTGAGAAGTCTCCGGTGTTCGAATACGAGTGGAACGAGGCGCGGAAGCCGGAGCAGAAGGAGTTCCCCCACAAGCCACAGCCATTCAACCAGTAAGTAGATCAGTACAAGGATTACACCTCTTCCTGTTTGTGTTATATAGTATACTTGTTACTTCTATTCACTTGTTCGTATACGTTTTGTAGTTTTCTTTTATCTTTAACTTCTTGTGTTCAGCTACCTCGACATGTATCGTGACCCGAAGGCTGTGGAGGAGGAGATGCTCACCGAGAGACTCGAGAAGGTACGATCGCCTGCTAATTTATCTGTTCTGTAGTCACTTGTAGTCAATGATCAATTGTATAGCGTACTGTTTTGCTGTCTCAGTTGTTGCGCTCTCGGTAATGCGGTGCTGATAGAGTCTATACTAGTTATGAAATAGCTAGACTTATTTCTATTTGTTTATCGTTCTCATATGCCCTCTCACTTCCCCCATATCTTTCCCGTTTGGTTTACCTTATCTTGTCTGGGTGGAATGCTTTGCGTTTGTTGACTGTTTACACATGTTGACATATTGACTTGACCTTGTTATACGCTGTACGATTCATGATTTATGGTCTTGTGAGGTTGTGCAATGTGGAACGATTTTATGCATTTATGTAACGCAATATGTGTTCAGGCTCAGCTGGGTGAGCTGAAGGCGAGCAAGTGGTTGGATGTGGACTACAACAAGAACAAGAAGAAGCTGCCGGCGTGGCAGCACGAGAAGATGATGGCCAGACAGGGACGCGCCTCCGCACTCTACAACAACGCCCTCAAGCAGTAGACGGGCGAGGTGCCATTCATGAGTATCCAACTCCCATTGGACAGTGGACACTAACTGTGTTCTGTGTAGCCCTCTCGTAGACTAGAGTTTATTGTTTTAGAGTGAGTAAGAGATAGTTTAGAGACCGTGTATGCTCATTTGTTATTGTCGTTTTGTTGTTTTGTTTCGCTAGTGGTGTAAGTGAGAGAAATTGTTTACTATTTGAGGAAAGAGAGATAAACTGAATGCTTATATCTGTGAGTCAATCAATCAATCAATCATTTATCCAGAATCGCTATATCCTGACTATGCAACAAGTGCATACGGTACACCACAAGGGCTAAGCGCTGGGAGAAACACAGTTTAGCAACGGGGATGGTAGGGCCGAAGGTCGAAAGTCGATGTTAGATCGATATTCAGTCGATAATCATTCGATTTCCTTTCCATAATCCATTAGAGTTAGATACCATTATAGACGATAGTGGGGCTCCGGATCTTCCTTTCCTTCCATTATAATCCACATTAGTAACTCCGCGGGCTAGGAAGACAGCGTTCTCATGAGCTATTCCCCGCCTTGCTCAAGGGTACTGGGGGAAGATCATTTCGACCCGACCGCGCGATGCGGGAGAGGAAGAAATCTGTGAATTATGTAGCTAATGTGAGGGAGTGGATGGGACAGATTGGATTGGGATATGCCATGGAGAGTCCTGGTCGCGTTCTCTCTCTCCCTCCTCTCTCTCCACTCTCCACTCTCTTCCTCTATCTCTCTCTCCTCTATCTCTCCACCATCTTCCCAGTCCCGCCCCCTCCCGCGCATTGAGCGAGTGAGAGAGAGAGAGACTCGACGTGTGTTTGTGTAACCCTCTCGTCTCGCCTGCTACTGCCTATCTAAAGGACCTCTCCGATCGATATCGGATCTGCCAGCTTGATCCCGCCAGCTGGCTGATCTACCATCCGATCTACCATGGCGCCGCTCAAGGTCTACGTAGTGAGCGTCTCCGCTAATCAAAAGGTGAGTGAGTGGGCGAGTGCGTGCGTGTCTCTCTTTCATCTCTCTCTCTCCCTCCCTTCTCTCTTTTGTCGTGTCGAGTGGTTTCGCGCGCGATTACTGCAGTTGCAGACGGAAAAGATGCTAAAAGTGGAACGTTTATAGGGAGTAGTGTGACATGCTGGTTTCTTTCGTTTTCGGTTGACTTTCATGAACTCGGTTTTTTTTTTGTTCTGGTCACGTAACATAGGCAATCTAGTATGCACTTAATAGGCAAGCAGATTGGACAGCGAAAGCGGACTTGTTGGACCCGCGGACCCGCGGCTGAGGAATAATGACAGCCGAGCAAGTATGAGCGATGCGAATCTCTCTCTCTTCTCTCTCTTTCTCTCTCTCTCTCTCCTCTCTCTCTCCCTCTCTCCCTCTCTCCTTCTCCTCTCTCTTTTCTCGAAAAAGGCCTTCTATGACGCTTGGTCTCGTCGTAAATTTTGCGTGCCGCTGGATGAATGCCGATCTATTATTGAAGGGTGTTCGCATTGGATTCTCTCTCTCTTCTCTCTCTAGCATGCATCGTCCCTGCTTTTTACAATGGCAGCTGGGAGGAGAGAGAGAGTGAGGGAGAAGCCGTGTCCTATTGATTCTATGCTCGAATAGATGGGAGAGTGCGCGAATTTGGGAGGGCCGGGGCGGTTTAGGGCGAGTTTCACGCGTCAGCCCCGGAAGGGACATATCGGGAAGAGGCTGGGAGGGAGAATGAGGGCATCGGGTTGGGTGGGTCGGTCACTGGCACAGCCTGTTGCATGCCCCTTCCGTCCCTTTCGGGCGGACACAGCCCCCGTCTTCCCCTCCTATTCATTGTTTCGGGCGACTGGCGTCTCTCTCCCCTCCCCCGAGGGCTCAGATGTGTCCTCCGGGGTGTTTTCTGCACTCGGTGAATGTATGAAATTGCCGCCGCTCTCAATTCACACATGTTTCCCTGTCATAAAAGGCAGTGGAATGAATGCAATTCGGGAAAGCAGAGGGGAAAACGTGAAATCAGTCATGCGTCACAGAGCCGACGGGCGAAATCAAAATATTGACGAGGAGTGGGATTTGTATAGTGGAGGGAGTTTGTTTTGGGAGAGCACTGACGTTTAGTCATTTTCACATGCTTTCAGACGAAGAAGGATGTGCAGCGCACACTGATGCTCCTGGAGAGCCTGGGTGTTCCATTCGATGCCATAGACATCGCCAAGCCAGAACACCAGGTGAGCAGCATACTATCACGCTCATTGGAAACACAACGCACAATGGCACAACATCATAATAGAAATAGTGACACATGTTGCAGGACGGACGCGCGTTCATGCGAGAGAACGCAATCAACCCGCGCACAGAGGGAAAGGCGCCGCTACCGCCACAGTTCTTCTACGAAAACGAGTACCTCGGAGTGAGTTGTGTGCTTGTTTACTGTCGACGTAAACAAATGTTGTTTACCTGTACTCTAGAACTACGACGACTTCGAGGAGTCAGTGGAGGATGACCGCATGACCGAGTTCCTGCGACTCGTGCCCAACAGTCAGGTATCCCACCTTCCAAGATCTCATTCCTCATTTGTGTGTGTTCGAGAGAGCGTGTGTGTGATATAAGACGTGGTCATCTTTCTTTCCTTATTTATCCCTTCTCTCTGTACAGCCCTTCTTGCACTCCTCTCTTTTTCGACTCTCTGAGTGTGTCTAACCACCGTTTCCTAAGAGTGAGCGTTAGAGTGATTGATAACGGTTTGAGTGGTGTCGTGCTCTTCGGAAGAAGGAGCGGGAGGCGGGCGGCTCCCCGTCGTCCGATCAGGAGAACATCCCGGAGCACGCCACGCCACTCGACGACAAGCATGGCAAGGGTGCGTCACTCACACAAAACTATACTACCCCGCAGTAACCATGTGCTCATGTGGGATTGAATTTCACGCCCTGAATACGCGATAATAACGAGGGATTGTTGTGATGGGAGTGTGTGTTGTGGGAGTGTCCATATAATGGGCCGCAGGCGGTTGTTGCTCGTTCCTTTTCCCTCCAGCCAGATATGCGTATCCAACCAACCCTGCTAACACGCATCTCATAACACTTCGTTCACGGGTAGATTCCCCGGGAATCCATGGGAGAACACATGCTAATCGAATAGTTCAAATTTGTCTCTTTTCAGCCTCCGGAGATGACGAAGGCAGACTCTGAGGCAGAAGTGAGTGCATTTTATTATATTTCATAGTATTTACTTTTTGTATTATTCTGGTGTGTAATGCTCAAACTTTGTAGGACGAAGAAGACGACGAGGACGAGGACGAATCTGGTAGGCACAATGTCTTGTTTTCCACTTCTCATAGAATGTTGAGTTTGGCAGGAACGCTTGACGCAAACATGCGTGGCGTCCATTACGCATGCACTCTATATCCCCGTCTAACCCCAGGGGATTCGTATATGCTCTGATTCCGCGCTGACTCAGTTTGGAACAAGCGAGCCAGCCGGGAACTTGTAAACTCCAGAGTCACGCGAAAATATAGGGGGCATGACATATTTGCACTGCCGCGGCTTGCGAACGGGGGTAACTGGTTTACAGCGAGTCAGTCCAAACAGAAAACGGCCGGAGAAAATGAGAATTATCAGCAAGCATGAACGGTTGAACGGTTTGCAGAAGACGAGGACGAGGATGAGGGAGAGGATGAGGAGGATGAGGGAGAAGGAGAGGACGAGGAGGTGAGAGATCGCATGCCTGCAGTTGCCATACTCGTGTGCTTCTAGGAGGCTGAGGTTAAAGGAGAGGACGAAGGAGAGGACGAGGCAGAGGCGGAGGAGGACGAAGGTGAGTATCCAGCATCCCCTCTATGCACTGCAACCATCCATCAACTTCAACTGTCCACTACTTTATTTCATTCTTTCCTATCCCTACTCTTCACTAACTGCATGCGTTTCAGAGGAGGCCGAGGTTGCTGTCAAGAAGGCCGATGCGAAGGCACTAGCCGTCAAACCCGCTGCGAAGGGTGCTGACGCAAAGAAGCCTGCTGCTGTCGATGGAAAGAAGCCTGCTGGTGCCGACGCAAAGAAGCCTGCTACTGACGCAAAGAAGCCTGCTGCTGCAGACGCAAAGAAGCCTGCTGCTGCCGACGCAAAGAAACCTGCTGCGGCTGACGCAAAGAAGCCTGCTGCTGCCGACGCAAAGAAACCTGCTGCGACTGACGCAAAGAAGCCTGCTGTTGCCGACGCAAAGAAACCTGCTGCGGCTGACGCAAAGAAGCCTGCTGCTGCCGACGCAAAGAAACCTGCTGCGGCTGACGCAAAGAAGCCTGCTGCTGCCGACGCAAAGAAGCCTGCTGCTGACGCAAAGAAGCCTGCTGCTGCAGACGCAAAGAAGCCTGCTGCTGCCGACGCAAAGAAACCTGCTGCGACTGACGCAAAGAAGCCTGCTGTTGCCGACGCAAAGAAGCCTGCTGCTGACGCAAAGAAGCCTGCTGCTGCCGACGCAAAGAAACCTGCTGCTGCCGACGCAAAGAAGCCTGCTACTGCCGACGCAAAGAAGCCTGCTGCTGACGCAAAGAAGCCTGTTGCTGACGCAAAGAAGCCTGCTGCTGCCGACGCAAAGAAGGCTTCTGAAGATAAGAAGGCTGCGGAGGCAAAGAAAGCTGCGGACGCTAAGGCTGCTGCTGACAAGAAGAAGAAGGAGGAAGAAGAGAAGAAGAAGAAGAAGAAGGAAGAAGAGGAGGCTAAGAAGAAGCCCATGAGTCTTCTGGAGCAGTACATGGAGCAGAAGAGAAGAGAGGAGGAGAAGAAGAGGAGAGAGGAAGAAGGAGAAGATGAGGAAGATGAAGAATGGGAGGATGAAGGTTGGTTTTCAAGTATACACTATGATTTGTTAGAATTTTCAATCTGTACAACCACCTACTATTTTCTTTTCATTCTCGCAGTATCTTCTTCAGTCTCTTTTCATTTAATCATCCCCATAATCTAACCGCATGTCATTTCAGAAGAATGGGAGGAGGAAGACGAGGAGGAAACAGAAGAAGAGATCAAGAAGAGAGAGGCTGAAGAGAAGAAGGCTGCGGAAGCTAAAGCTGCTACGGATAAGAAGGCTGCGGACAAGAAGGTTGCGGACAAGAAGGCTGCGGAAGCAAAGGCTGCGGAAGCAAAGGCTGCTGAAGCTAAGAGAGCTGCAGACGCTAAGGCTGCTGAGGCTAAGAAGAAGAAAGAGGAAGAGGAAAAGAAGATGAAGGAAGGCGAGAAGAAGAAGAAAAAAGAAGAAGAAGAAGAGACTAAGAAGAAGCCCATGAGTCTTCTGGAGCAGTACATGGAGCAGAAGAGAAGAGAGGAGGAGAAGAAGAGGAGAGAGGAAGAAGGAGAAGATGAGGAGGATGAAGAATGGGAGGACGAAGGTTGGTTATAAACTGTATTTCTTCAAAACTTTTAATGCTTAACAAGTGTTTATATCCATCACATCCATTTCTTTCAAACATATCCTTTTATGAGTTATATTACTTATTTTTCCGATTCCCACTATCTAACCGCATGTCATTTCAGAAGAATGGGAGGAGGAAGACGAGGAGGAAACAGAAGAAGAGATCAAGAAGAGAGAGGCTGAAGAGAAGAAGGCTGCGGAAGCTAAGGCTGCTTCGGATAAGAAGGCTGCGGAAGCAAAGAAGGCTGCGGACAAGAAGGCTGCGGACGCTAAGAAGACTGCGGAAGCTAAGAAGGCTGCTGAAGCTAAGGCTGCGGAAGCTAAGAAGGCTGCGGACGCTAAGAAAGCTGCTGACGCTAAAACTGCTGAAGCTAAGAAGTCTGCAGAGACCAAGGCTGCTGCGGATAAGAAGACTGCGGAGGCAAAGAAGGCTGCGGAAGCTAAGGCTGCTGAAGCTAAGAAGGCTGCGGAGACTAAGGCTGCTGAAGCTAAGAAGGCTGCCGAGACTAAGGCTGCTGCAGATAAGAAGGCTGCAGAGGCAAAGAAGGCTGCCGAGACTAAGGCCGCTGAAGCTAAGAAGGCTGCCGAGACTAAGGCTGCTGCAGATAAGAAGGCTGCAGAGGCAAAGAAGGCTGCCGAAGCTAAGGCTGCTGCTGACAAGAAGAAGAATGAGGAAGAAGAGAAGAAGAAGAAGAAGGAAGAAGAGGAGGGCAAGAAGAAGCCCATGAGTCTTCTGGAGCAGTACATGGAGCAGAAGAGAAGAGAGGAGGAGAAGAAGAGGAGAGAGGAAGAAGGAGAAGATGAGGAGGATGAAGAATGGGAAGAAGAAGGTGCGATTTTTTTAAAACAGTTATTTTTTTCAAATACTTTATCCTATCCTTCCTTGACATGTGTACATAGAGTGTAGTTTTCAGGAGAATGAAAAGCAATTGAAATCTATCCCTTTTTGAGTTCTACTAATTACTTTCCCGAATCCCATAATATAACCGCATGTCATTTTAGAAGAATGGGAAGAGGAAGACGAGGAGGAAACAGAAGACGAGATCCAGAAGAAAAAGGCTGAAGAGAAGAAGGCTGCGGAGGCTAAGGCTGCTGAAGCTAAGAAGGCTGCCGAGACTAAGGCTGCTGCAGATAAGAAGGCTGCTGCAGATAAGAAGGCTGCGGAGACTAAGGCTGCTGCAGAAAAGAAGGCTGCGGAAGCTAAGAAGGCTGCCGAGACTAAGGCTTCTGCAGATAAGAAGGCTGCGGAGACTAAGGCTGCTGCGGAGGCAAAGAAGGCTGCGGAAGCTAAGGCTGCTGCGGATAAGAAGGCTGCAGAGACTAAGGCTGCTGCGGATAAGAAGGCTGCGGAGGCAAAGAAGGCTGCGGAAGCTAAGGCTGCTGAAGCTAAGAAGGCTGCAGAAACTAAGGCTGCTGCGGATAAGAAGGCTGCGGAGGCAAAGAAGGCTGCGGAAGCTAAGACTGCTGGAGATAAGAAGGCTGCCGAGAAGGCTGCTGCGGATAAGAAGGCTGCGGACGCAAAGAAGGCTGCGGAAGCTAAGGCTGCTGAAGGTAAGAAGGCTGCAGAGACTAAGGCTGCTGCAGATAAGAAGGCTGGGGAAGCTAAGGCTGCTGCTGACAAGAAGAAGAAGGAGGCAGAAGAGAAGAAGAAGAAGGAAGAAGAAGAGGCTAAGAAGAAGAAGCCCATGAGTCTTCTGGAGCAGTACATGGAGCAGAAGAGAAGAGAGGAGGAGAAGAAGAGGAGAGAGGAAGAAGGAGAAGATGAGGAGGATAAAGAATGGGAGGAAGAAGGTACGATTTTCCCATTTTACATTCTTGAATATGTTTTTTTAATAATATTTTATACTGTGCTTTCTTTTTATTCTATCATTGTGTGTAGTTTTCAGAAGAGTGGGAAGAGGAGGATGAGGAAGAAACCGAGGAAGAAATTAAAAAGAGAGAAGCTGAAGAGAAGGCTGCTGAGGCTAAAAAAGCTGCAGAGGCTAAGAAGGCTGCAGAAGCTAAGGCTCTTGAGGCTAAGAAAGAAGCAGAGGCTAAGAAGGTTGCTGATACTAAGAAGCTTGCGGCAGCTAAGACTAAATTAACCGACGCAAACAAGTCTACCACTACACCAACAAAGGCCGCTTCCGAATCAACAGCTGCGAAGAAACCCACTGTGACGTCAACTGACTCAAAGAAGCCCTCCACTGCGTTATCCGACACGAAGAAGCCTACCGCCGCAGCAATAGATGCTAAGAAGCCCGCCACTGCGGCGACGGATGCTAAGAAGACCGCCACTGCGTCGACGGATGTTAAGAAGACCGCCGTTGCGTCGACAGATGCTAAGAAGCCTGCCGCTGCGATGACAGATGCTAAGAAGACCGCCGCTGCGTCGACAGATGCTAAGAAGCCTGCCTCTGCGTCGACGGATGCTAAGAAGACCGCCGCTGCGGCGACGGATGCTAAGAAGACCGCCACTGCGTCGACGGATTCTAAGAAGACCGCCGCTCTGTCGACGGATGCTAAGAAGACCGCCGCTGCGACGACAGATGCTAAGAAGACCGCCGCTGCGGCAACGAATGCTAAGAAGACCGCCGCTGCGACGACAGATGCTAAGAAGCCCGCCGCTGCGTCGACGGATGCTAAGAAGCCTGCCGCTGCGGCGACGGATACTAAGAAGCCCGCCGCTGCGTCGACGGATGCTAAGAAGCCCGCCGCTGCGACGACAGATGCTAAAAAGCCCGCCGCTGCGACGACGGATACTAAGAAGACCGCCGCTGCGACGACAGATGCTAAGAAGCCCGCCGCTGCGACGACGGATACTAAGAAGCCCGCCGCTGCGTCGACGGATGCTAAGAAGCCCGCCGCTGCGACGACGGATACTAAGAAGCCCGGCGCTGCGACGACAGATGCTAAGAAGCCCGCCGCTGCGACGACGGATACTAAGAAGACCGCCGCTGCGGCGACGGATGCTAAGAAGTCAGCTGATACTAAGAAGACTTCAGACTCGAAAAAGGCGACTGGTTCAAAGGTTTCTGAAGATCAGAAAGCTGCAGAAGCCAAAAAGGCTGCTGATGAGAGAAAGGCGGCCGAGAAGAAGGCTGTTGCTGATAAGAAGAAGAAGGAGGAGGAGAAGGAGGAAGAAGAGAGGAAGAAAAAGGAAGCAGAGGAGAAGAAGCGAAAGGAAGAGGAAGAGGCGAAGAAGAGAAGAGCGAGCAACATGGGTCCCTTGCAACAGTACCTGGAGCAGAAGAAGAGGGAAGAGGAGAGGAGACGTCAGGAGATGGAGGAGGAGTGGGATGAAGGTACCTGCACGCGAATGAGAGTGAAGATTGAACAAATATAACCGAAATACTTACTGTTTCTTTTCCTTCTAATACACTAATATGATCATTGATGTAACAATACTAATGCATGTTCATTTCAGATGAGGAGGAGTGGGAAGAGGAGGAAGAAGACGAGGAGGAGGAGGAGGAGGAGTAGACCCACGTCATCAGATTCGTCATCGTTTATGTTTCACATTTAGTTATTGCTATATGCATCGATGTCCTGCTCAGGGCTGAATCCATAGACAACCAACCAACCACTTTCTGTATTCTTGTATTATCACTCGTCGTCTTCTGTCGTTTTCTGTCAACTGCCGTTCATATATCACATGTTTAATCAAATCACACACAATTATGATCTGCTTTCGAGGTTCTTCTATCGCGCATTGTCACATTTCGATGTTGTCTCCACACACGTCCGGTTCACTTGTAAATAATATATTCGCCCTTTTACGCGAGTTTGGTCGAGACATTCACTCACACAATAAACGTTTTTATCATTTTAAAAACTGATTTGAGAGGATCGTTCCGTTTAGTTTGATCACTAACACTATCTTTATTGTCGCACTCTATTAGTAGTTTCATTTACAGAGTGTTGTTTTTATTTAATGTTAATGATTCATTCGAAAAAAAGAAATTGAATAGATTCATCGAAGAGAGTTTGTGTTATGATTCATCAGACATCATCGTGGTATAAAAAAGATGACCAGACCCATTCCTCATTAGTCGGGCATCGGCCCTGATTACACTGTTCGAAAATGATTCATAGTCATAGATACATACACATTTATTCTATATTGTTATTCCATGTATGTTGAGTCGATATTTGTTATAATGTTATTCAGAGTCCGAGTCGGCAGGTGGCCGCCTCCTGCAGATTCTGCGTCTTCTCCACGTCCGCGCCAGAGCACCTGAATGTGAACGTGTCGATATGCTGACTGAGAGGTTGGAGAGTGGATAGACTCGATAGACTCGCCTGCAGTGGTATCCTCCCTCGCAGTTGGATGTGTGCACCACCTTGCACTCACCGTCCGCCTTGCCCTTGCACTTGCCACAGTACTCCGTGCAGTCTTTGAAAGTCACACCTCAACCATAACCATCAACCAACGAAAGCATAAAAATCTTTCCAAGAACGTGAACGTAAACGTTGAAAAGTACCTGAGACGGAGGGTGTGGTGGGAACGCATGAGGCCTGACTGGTGTAGCAGATGGCCTTCTTCTTTGCACACAGCGCCACAGCCACGAAGAGAAGGAGGAGGACGAGGAGAGCACAGCGCATTGTTCACACTGCAGTGTTTTCGTCCGTTTTATACGACCGCCAATTATTAACCCCGCGATAAAACCGCATCGTTATCTCGCGCCGCGCTCGAAAAAACGACAATAATAAGGAAATAAGGGCGTCGAAAATGGTACGCACTCGGAACTCGGGAGATGAGTAAACGGTTATGATTGCTACTTGAGTGAGTGTGGCAGATAAAGAATTGAACGTGTTGGATTGATACAGTGGTCATCTAGCAATGAAGTGAGCCATATACATGTGCTACACCACGACCATATAGCGATATAGCGACTATGTTTATAATTTCCATAGAATAGATAAAACAACAGACAATATCCCTTGCACTCGCTAACGAGTCCCGTGATATGCATAGCTCCGCCCTTCTTTTCTCCGCCTCCCGCGAGGGTCATCGCCCAGGGCGTCTCGCAGCTGGCACACTCTCATTGTCTGCGCTCTCTTCGAGACGCACGCTCTTCTCGTCTCTCTGACCTCTCACTACCCGCTCACTACACTACCACCAGCTGTTGTATCGAACCAACGAACGCCCCTCATTTTCCACAACCGTCACAGACTACAATCATTTTGTCTCAAAGTTTACCTGTACTATGCAAATAATGTCGTCGCGATCGTAAAGTAAATCCTGAAATTGTCTTCTTTAAATTGGCGTGTTTACGCGTGTCGCGTGTCTACTTGTGGATGCATTGTTGCCATCTGTGCTGTCTAGTGTTGCTAGGGATTGGGGACCTTCGAGAGTGTTGCTTGCAGACCACTTCCATGATACAATGATCCTCGGCGCGCCTCAGTCGATCGGAGGCTTCTTCCGCAAGGCCCTCCTATGGGCCGTCCTCGCGTTCACATGCAGCACTATCATACGGTTCATGTATGTGTTTTTGTTTTTGTTTTTGTAAAATAGTTGAAACTATTGCACTAACACTCTTTCAGGTTATTGACAGACGTAAATAAGCGCGTCTACAATCACACGCCGGGACCTTGTCGGGTGATCGGCGATATTAGTGAGTATTGTTTATGTTTGTCATGTAAACATGTGTAATAACATTTTAGACGATGGCTCTGCGGGTATGGAGCTGGTGAAAGAAGCGGGTCTACTCTTTATCAGCAGTGGATATGCGGCAGCCAGTGGAGTACCGACGAGAAAGTATGAACAGTCATTAGCAATCAATGTTATGGGAACTTTTCAGGGGTATTGCCTATCTGGATCTCAACACCAAGGACACTGCTAGCAAATATGTCGTGAAATGGATAAACATCGAGGGAGACTTTGACGAGGCAAGTACATTGGCAATTGCACGGTGCGGCTGATCAGCAGTCGCCGTAGTCTAGTGGTTAGCGAGCGCGGTCAGCGCGCGCAAGGTGGCGGGTTCGAATCCCGCCGATGGGCGATGATGTGACGTGTGGCGTCCGAGGCTGCGGTTGCGCTCTGCCCTGAATAAGGGCGAACCCAGGGTTGCGCCACAGCCAGAAGATGGATATTTCGCACTCTTCTGAGCTCAAGTTTTGTCATTTCAGAAGGACTTTGTCCCTCTCGGCCTATCATCCTACGTTTCACAAGGCCGGATCACACTTTACGCGACGAATGCAGTCAAACCTTGCGTGGAATCATTCCTTCTGGACAAGAAACGGCTGGTGTTGCGATACAGAAGAAGCATCTGCAACCCCGCATTCACCAGGTGCCATAACATCACTCCCACAGTGTTTCAACACCCCTTTGCAGTCTAATGGACATGGTGGTGGTGGGCGCGGACCGCTTCTTCGCAACGAACCTGGCGTGGTCGGGGAGGGGATGGCCGCAGGCAGCCGAGCTGGCCATGCAGACATCCACCGGCTCCCTGCTGCTCTTCGATGGCCACACCGCCTCGCAGGTCGAGTCCATGGTGGCACCGGCGGGACTCGCGTACGACGCCGCCAACCACACACTCTACGTCGGAAGTCTCATGAACGAGGTGAGCGAGGATGTCCACAAAGGAATATATGAGTGCATTGCAGGTGGTGTCTCGCTATGTGGTGAAACAAGACCTGTCGCTGCACAGCCGGCTCGACATCTCTCTGCTATCGTCGCCGGCCGGTCTGTTCGTAGACGAGGCGGGGGATGTGTGGGCGGCCCTCCATCCAGTCATATACCAGCTATTCCTACACCAACAACAACCCGCAGCCAGACTGCGATCGCCGTCGCAGGTGCTGCGCATTCGGATACAGGTGGGTCTCTCTCTCTCTCTCTCTCTCTCTCTCTCTCTCATCCCGCCTCTTCAGCCCGATCGTGCTTCTTGGGTGGTGACGGAGCCGTACTCCAACGACGGGGCCACCGTGTCGGGCTCGCATTCGGTCGTCTTCCACGAGGGACAACTCATCATCGGATCCCTGTTCGGACGCACTCTCAGCTGCGATGTGCTCAATCCCACAATCACATAGACCCGTCGTTGTCCCTCATCTGCCTGATCTCACTCCACTCATGTGCCACAGCAATAAACATCTCTTATTGAGCAATGTACAACAGTAACAACAAAACAAAGTACAACAACCACTTCTCCTGCTCCTGCTCATCTCCCTACTACTTCTCCTCGAGGACGAGTTTGTTGAGGAGGAGATAGCAAACGGGAGCCATGTCGTCGGCAGAGTGAGTCACCACCTGAACAGACATGCATATGCATACTCCCCCCACACACGCCAGAGTTGCTCACCTCCGTCTCTTGTACCACAATCCTCTTCTTGAACAGGGGACAGTCTCGCACGAAGCTCTCGTACTCGCCTCCCTCCCCGCACGGGTGCACTCCATACTTGTCACTCAGGGAGAGCAGAGCGGGTTGCATCTCAAACGTACCGACTACATCTACATACCGTAACACATAAATTATAATATTTTAAGTGATAACTACTCACCTCGGTCAGTGTCTTGCCCAGGTGTTTCGCTCCCAGACCCATCGCAGCAACCTGAATCAATGATTCGATCAATTAATAAAAGATCTCTCACCTTGATGAGTATAGCGTCGACGCCGTCGTCGATCATATTCTGGAGAAGCTCCCTCTGCTCCCGCTCCCACAGATAGCACAGAGGCACCTGAAGTGAATCGGCCATCCCGAGAGAGAGAGAGAGAGAGAGAGAGAGAGAGAGAGAGAGAGAAGGAAGGAGGAAGAGAGAGGAGGAAGAGAGAGAAGGAGGAAGAGAGAGAAGGAGGAAGAGAGAGAAGGAGAAATAGAGGAAGGGGGAGAGAGGGGGTGAGAGAGGAGAGTGTGAGTGAAATAGAATCGAAACCCTCACGAGATCAAGTCGTCTGCAGATATCCTCGACTCGCAGTTTCTGGTAGGAAGAGAGGATGGCACCGGCCGATACACCTGAACGATCCCCTTGAATTCCAACACCAACACACAACACACACTCTTCCGAGACCACCTGGGAACACTATTTGACACAACGCGCACAAAAACAACACTTCTCAAATACACATAACTGCTTTCGAATGTGAACACGAAGCACTCGTATGATTAGAAAATCACTCGCGCCCTCTTTATACTCTGCAAACATTCCGAACGCCGCGCGCGTTGCAAAAAACAGACAAGAGTCCATGGAACTCACTCGCACTCACACTGCCGGGAAAGACCACCCACAGCGGCGTCGTGGGTGGTCCCGCGCAGGAATTCGTTATCTTCAGGTACCACATTTTCAATAGTAGTTCACAAAAACAGGGAAAGAGCGGTGATGCTTGAACAGCCCCTCCAGTATATAATATATGCCTCGGTAGTCACACGCGCACTCTTTTTGCGTAAAATAGCTGCCGTGTTTCCGCGCCCTCCCTTCGTGGGTGGTCTCCCTCCTCTCCTCCTCTCACCTTTGACGTTGGGGTGGTGGCGTTTCACCTCCACCAGCAACTCGTACAAGTCCTCCACCTCGTCCCCGTCTGTCCGCACGTAGTCGTATTCCTACAATACCACAGCGACATACATCACACGCTTCGTGGGTGGTCTCTCTCCCACTCTCACTCTCTCCCATTCCCATTCTCCACCAGCCATCAAGCGTCACCGAACACATCTCTATCATATTGTGTTTTCACGTACTTTGTAATATCGCCTAGCGTTATTGCGTCGATCCATTTCAATTTGGTCAGCTCCATATCCTCTCACAGTACACTCAACACCGTGGGAGACTTCCTTCACAGACACAACACAATTACACCAACTACTGTAGTCTCATTACAGTAATCGGACAAATGAAATCTTTCGAAAAGCGAAGGAAGAGAGAAACTATGATAGTCGATCACTAATCACTACTACGATTCCTACCTGGTTGAGGGGTTTTCCGCTGATCTCGCGTCGGTACAGCGGCACTCCCAGTGCCTCGCCGTAGACCTGCAACATGCGTACTATACCATGTACAAGTACTTCTCAATCTCTGATCACTCCTCTAATCATAACACAGGCTCGCACACAGCTCTATCCGGCTTGATTGCTCCTTCTCCCATCTACTTCCATGTCGTCTTCTGATTGGCTCATACACCCAGTCAATATTCAAAATACGCGTATAAAAGCACTCAATCAGATTCGATCACCATAACATCTTCCATTGTTTTGTATTGCTGTTTATTGTTCGTGATCCGTTGTCGACTACCGTGTTCACCTACCGTATCCGTGAGTTCCCTCGTACCGTACCAACCTCCACTCCGTCGCATCCCACAGACTGGTACATGTAACTGTCCATCTCTCCTTGTCCAGTTGGGGGATGAAGGTTCGCGATAGCCACCAACTTGTGTCCTTCTTTCACCGCGCACATAAGATTGTAGCATGAATCCTTTCCGCCCGATACTAGACCCACCACTTCCATCTAAATAATGCGCGTATGTTTCCTCAGTAGCAGTAACAATACCTCAAACAATTAATGGAAATCCATTTAAAACATGTAATTAACGAATAGAGCCATGCAACATAATCGATTTATTCCGTCAATCAGAACACGCAAAGCATCAAAAACACACAAGTCATACAAATCAAACAAAGTACAGTAACTTTGCAATAATATCTTTCAGCATAAGATTTATGATATCTATATAAATACATTGGCGATCTGTGTACAATAACTGTGATTTGAAATAACGCTGATAAGAAGGGACGATTTACATTGACGGACGAGACGCATAAGCAAGTAGAGGGGGAAAGGACGCTTGGTACTAAGAAACTCTCTAGTTACACTAGGTCCGTATAAATGACCTGGGCGCTCAAAGACACTAGACAGCAATTTGTTTGGTAAAGGGGAGAGGAGAATAGGGAGGCGCACGCACCTCATACGGGCACCCGTCGACGCGCAGCGAGAGTCGCTCGTCTCCAGTCTCTACGAGAGGTACGAGAAGTCGGCGCTGCTCGACTCGGCGACGCGCGAGTGCAGCTGCTCGGCCGCGAACTGCACATACTGCTCGTGCTGCTCATCCAGCTTCTTCGTCAGCGCAGTCTCGTACTCGAAGCGCAGCCTCATCTCCTGCTCCTTCAGCAGCCTCTCGCAAATCATTTGCACCTAAACACAGCATAATAAGTAAGAAAAAATCGCACATTATATAAAACATTAATTATTCAAAAGCATACCTGCTTAAGACTGAACTGCGGCTTCTCGTAGAGAGGGGCCATCGCATCACGGCGGCGCGAGGTGGAGCATTCTCCCTCAGAATCAGAACCGGACTGGAAACATTTCAAAAATTAAATAACATAGATCAATATAACAGAGCTAAGAAAACGCATACCTGTGGCGATTTGGGTGCGCGATAGTCCGCGGGCTTAGCCGAACGCGGCGGCGTAATGGGCTCAGATGAGCGCTTCTCCGTAGACTCGCTGGTCCGGCGGGGAATGAGCTTGCGGCGCCGCAGATAGCGAATCTCCGCGCGCAAGTACGACTCCAATTGGGGAGACGAGAGCTGTGCCGCGCCAGACACCGATGCAAACGGAGAGTCATCCTAGAACCACATGACTCGCTTTAGGTTTAGGTTCAAAATTATACGAAAAAAACAAACAAAAAAGTGTACCTTGTTAGTGGGGAGGGAGCTCGAGGACGGAAGGCTGGCGGCGATAGTGCCGAGCTGGGGGCGGAAGGGCGAGCAGTGAGCAGAGGCGCGAGCTCGCTTCGCCTCCGACGGCTCCGACAGGTAACTGTCGTACTCGTGCGGACGCTTGAGTGCCAATCCACACGCCATGTCGAACCTAGAAGCGCGTTGTCAAATATAATAGAATGAACGTAGTGAGAACACGAGTGATGGCAAAAACCTAGCGGTTCCCGAGCGGTAATAAACTGAAGTGCGAGTGGGGTGCGAACGTTTCGGTTCACGAGGAACGGTCACGGGAGAGGAAGAATCGATAGTGCACTCGGCATCGATGGGGCCGCGGACAGAGGACATGATACAGTCCGATCGACCGATCGCCGCACCAACAACGAGTAGAAATGCCATCATCATTCCCAGGCAATCAATACTGCGCACAATCACCGCGAAACAAGCCTGCGACTGAGACTGAGCCGAAATTGTGTTTTGCCAGTTTCGAAACTCTACGAAAAACCATACGCTGCGAAAATGGATCAATGCACACGATAGATGTATGCATAGCATCTAATTCAATATTTTCCTAAGAGACAACGAAATATCACATACAGAAATGAAATAATGACCTGGACATGAATAATCACGTGACACCCCGAGCACATAAACTAGAACGTTCCAAATGAAAATGTATCGCTATGAAATAGATCAATGTCTAGAGATAATGCATAAATAAAATTTATAAAAAAAATCTGTGCACCACGTGATGACTTTCGCAGAAAATTGCGTAATTATTCGAAAATAGCGCATGAACCAAGTTATTGACGCAACCAATCTGAATCGATCTATTATGCACACGTCACACTACAGAATAAAAAGGATATAAAAATTATACAGATTTAAATAAAATAACAGGAAACTCCCACCAACAATGAGCAAGCAAGAGAGAAATCAATAATGCATCCTTTACATTACGGCGTCCATCTCCCACTACCGTATGTCATGTGACTCAACAGCGCGAATTCAAATTTTTCGTGGCATTAGGAATACATAGTAGTTAAAATATGCACTTGTAATTTATTTTTATAAGTAATAACAAGGGATAATAAAATTCTTTTCGAATAAGAAACAATATCGTGTATTCAATAACGGCCTTATTAAAATTCCATAACGGCTGTGTGGAATTGATTTGGTGACGACGGAGCGTGGGATTTTCAAGAATCCACGATCACAGGCGACCACTGTCGATCACTTTCAATCATTTATCATTTTTCTATCGCGCAAACCATTGTCCATGCATATCACAGTACATTTTCAACTTGACATGTACATCACAAGGATCCGCCCAGCCAAGCATTTTTCGGGTAGTCGTTTTTGATGATGAGCGCTCAGTGGTTGCATATAAGGCGTTAGGAATGACTGCGTGGGAATGCGAGCATGGATCTCTTGCTGACTTATGTGGCTGGGCGGGCGCACGCCGCCTCCCACACCCTCTCCTCCTCCCTCCCTTCCACTATCCTCCCTATCGCACACTCACTCCTACACGCCAATGCCATCCTACTACGGTACGAGGGAAACGGGCAGACATACGGTAGTCAGCAGTCTCGCAGAGTATTGTTGCCGTACTCCATAACTACTGTAATCCACCATGATGTCAGGATGGCGTTCCGAGTCCTCTACTTTTCCGCCTCCCTCGCTGTGGTCGCCTTCGTCCTCAACTTTGTGTGAGTCAAATCAATACAGTCTCTGTTCAATCAATATCACCGACTGCAGGTTGTACCTTGACGTCAATAAGCGCATCTACAACCACCGACCGGGACAGTGCCATCACGTAGAGGGACCGAGTGAGTGAGGAGAGCGAGTGTGAGAGAAGGAGAGCAGATAGGAAGAGAGAGAGATGCATACAATACAGAGCGAGAGAGAAAGAGAAAGAGAGAGAGAAGAAGAAAGAGAGTGAGAGAGAAACGCAATACTAATAATTTTCTTCCGATTTCAGTGAAGGGAGCGGAAAGTGTGGTCTACGTGCATGACATGAACATCGCCTTCATTTCCTCCGGTGTCTACTACATGACGCCTCGACCCAACGTGATCGGTGAGAATCACCTGCACATCATAACCACGTAACCATCTCTTCAGGCCAAATCTTTCTCTACGACCTCACTCAGACCTCTGATTTCGTCGCCACACCCATCCCTATCGAGCTCTCCGCAACTTCTGAAAACTTCACAGTCGTGCGTCTTTCTCTCTCTCTCTCTCTCTCTCACCCACCTTCTTTCAGGAGAAGTTCCACCCGCACGGAATCAGCTATATCATGGTGGACGGCAAGGTCAACCTCTACGCGGTCGCCCATACCACATCGCAGCAGCACTCTGTCGAGGTAGAGAGAGAGGGAGGGAACGAGAAGAATGATACACACACAATGCATACACAATAAAGAAAACCATGTAACGACACGACCCAGCCACTCTCTCAGATCTTCGAGTACGACGCGGAGTCCAAGGTGCTCACCCACAAGAAGCAGATCCTCAACGACGCCTTCATCCGGTACGCCCCCAACCGCCTCCTCCCCCTCCTCCCCCTCTATCAACCCCTTGCAGCCCGAACGCCATCCACGTACTGGGCAAGGAGCAGTTCATCATCTCCAACGACGGCACCGGACAGATGCTGCTCACGAATGCAATCGAGATCGTCACCGGATACAAGGGAGGATCCGTCGTCAGCTACGACAATGGAGTGAGTGGCATTCAGAATAATGAAAAGATGACGCGCGCTACAGAGCGAAAGAGTGGCATGCTTGGTTGCAGGAGACTACATTCCTCGTCACCCGCGAGAGCTCACCCAACGGGATGGTAGTGAACACACAGAACATGATGATGTACGTGGCAGCCCCCAACTCCGAGAAGCTCCTCGTATACAACATTAACGAGGTGAGACGGCACGGAAAGGACGGACTGAGCGATGGGCGTTGCAGGACTTCAAGGGAGTGAAGCTGAACCAGACCATCGACCTCATGTCCCATCCCGACAACCTCCATCTGGCAGAGAACGGAGACATCTGGGTAGGCAGAGAGAAAGGGAGGGAGGGAGGGAGGGAGGGAGGGAGGGAGGGAGGGAGGGAGGGAGGGAGAGGAGAGAACCTATTCAGATCGGCTCTCACTTCCTCTTTATCCCGATCCTCCGCCATCTCGCTAACTGCGAGGATGACTCTGTTATCGTACCCAGCCAGGTAAGATCTCTCTCTCTCTCTCTCTCTCTCTCTCTCTCTCTCTCTCATCTCTCTCCATCTCGCAGGCTCTCCGCGTCCGCTTCTCTGAGGACCACTCAGACTACGAGATCTATGAGGCGTTCACCGATGACGGAAATTCCCTAGGAGGATCCACTTTCGCCGGGCCCTTCAACAACAAGTACGAAAATATAAAAAATATAGCTTTCTATATTTTTCCAGCAAGAACATGCTGATCGGAACTATCTGCCGCCGGCTCATGCACTGCGTGATCGAAGACTCAAACCTGCACTAGAGATCAGCTGTTCTCCATCAGCTGTTCGGCCGGCCCGATCAGCTGATAACACTATCTGTGATAAACCGCCTCCTTCTCCCCTTCTTTCTCCCCTGCTCGCTCGCTCACTCAGTCGCCACACACCTAATAAAGCTATTTTATATAATCGATAACATTTGTACAAAGTCAATATACTATTCAATCACAGTGCACAGGAAGACAAGTGAATTGGAAGTGATGCATCGCCGGGGTAGTGGATGGGGTCTAGTCTACTAACTAGATTACTACAATAGTTAGAGGAAACCCGTGAAGGAAAGCTGAATCGGAGGGTACGCGTCGATCAGCTGATCAGCTGATAGGGTAGATCAGCGAGGGTAGATCAGTGTCCGACGTGGACATGGTTGTGTTCCTCCGAGCTGCCGCCGCCGTGTTCGTGACCCCTGAACATTGCCATCTCATGGAATCTCAATGTATACGTCGGGATTGCGTCAAATATGGAAATCTGACGGCTAGATAAGCGCGGCTTGACCGAAGTAAACACTGATAAGATTGTTGGAAGAAGGGATTACGTGAGGCGACGACTCACCCGAATATGTACTGGAGTGCAGTGATGGCGGCGAATCCAACGAAGATCGAGAAGAGCTGCTTGAGGGAATTGAAGTCGTTCGTCTTTTCGTGCGCCAGAACCTGCAGCATTTGTATGGATGGTTGAATTCAAAGATACTTAGGTACTTGGATTACGAAGAACTCAAGCAATTCACATATTTCCTCACTGACATTCCCTCAAAAGTTACCGTCCCGCGGGAACAACGATCTGAGGTGATCGATGTTGTATTAGTTCGAAATGGTGCAGATACTGTCAATTATATATTACCTCGTATGTAACGTTGCACGGTGCGTAAATTGTACATACTCCTCGGTAGACTTGGAGAGAAATTTATACTGCGAGATGGTGTTTTGCGTCGGAGAGATTTGATTAGGTTTGATTAGGTGACATTTGCTCTCCGCGATAACATTTTGGTACAGTATGAATGTGTAGTGTCCCACTTGCGTAATTTTTTGTTGTGTACCACACCACAGTCTCCCCCTGCACAGTAAATCACTTCTGATCTTATTACGCAATCTCCAAGTTGATGGAATTTTTTAAACATTGAACATTGTGTAAAAAAGTGGCCTACGTTTCCTCATCCGATACGGTCCCTATCTTGTTTTTGCACAGAGTGGGCGAGATCAGTGAATATCACGAATTTTCACAACACCTGTGTTTTTCGGTGATACCAAAAATGAAGTGTAATAGTTGGACCACGAACTGTGTGCAAGTCGTCATCGATTGATCCGACCTACCTCGAGGAAAGTGACATAGATGAAGGTGCCGGCAGCCAGTGACTCGAGCAGAATGATCGTGCCATCCTTGTACACTGGGTCGAAGGTCGACGACTGCAACATCAAGTCATGGCACAGCCATGGACCGGACGACGCACCTGCAGGACTGTTCCCAGCGCCGATCCGATCGGAGTCATGAGGGCGTAGATGAAGATAGTGAAGACGAGCACCTTCATTCTGAACACATAGTATGAGAGAGTGAAGTGGGAGTGGTGCTTGCCTGTTGGTGTTTCCGCGCGAGATCTGGAGTCCGACGGAGAACGCCTCGATTCCCTTGTGGAGTAGGAGGGAGAGGAAGAGGGTCACAATGCGGGAAGGGGTGTCCTGCAAATGCACACTTCACCAACATGAACGTTCATATCTGACTTCTCTTTACTGCTCACCTGCACTCCGAGTGCGAATCCCTCCAGGATAGAATGGAATGATATGGCGACGGCGAAGGTGAGAGACTTGAGCAGACTGCCATTCTTCGGATCCGATGTCGCATACTTGACAGTTTCTTCCACCACGATGCTGAAAAGACATATTGTCAGACGGATACCCTTAGTTCTCTATGACACAAGTACACAATTCAGGGTGGACGATGGTCCCCTAGTTGTATAGGTCCCCTAAGGGGATCTCTATGACACAACAGTTCCGATCACAAAAGACAAACATTGATAGGGAAAAGGTCTGGCCGCCGGCTGGCTTTCAAGTGTGAGAAGCACGAGCGCAAACATCAAACACACGGATCATCTTCAGGCGACGGAATCACACACTCGATCAAAAATAACGCACACCACAAAGGGAAGTGGAGGGGTATTTCTAGGGAGTGTCGCTCTCTCTCACTCATGGATTGACGTCATGCCGACCGAGCTGGCCATGTCTCGATGGGGGCTCAACATGCTATCGCCCCTGGAACGGCGGAGAGGGATAGAAGGAGAAGGAGGAGACTGGCGCGCCACTCACTCGTGGATGTTCTCCCCGTTGAAGTAGCTCTCGCGGCGGACCGGCGGCGGAGGCATCTTCACGTCGCCAGACTCCTTGTCAGACGGAGTGTGCTGAACAGAAGAGCATAAACATGATAAACATTAGGATTTTCACCGAGAAGACGGCAATTGCACTCACCTCTCCGCCATGCGAGTGTGCATGGGGCATTGCGAATATCTTGATACACAGCTCCTCAATGAAGTAGACGAGGAAGAATCCGATGCACGTGAAGAACTGCGGCAGTGGGAACTCGTCCGAAATGCCCGATTCGTGGATCCACTTGGAATAGCTCTCACTGAAACACTCTTTTGTTCCGACCAAATCTTTCGTGTATTTTGAGAGTCCGAAATGTGTTTCGATGCACTTTTTATGCGCGTCTGATCGGCTCGCTCGCACAAAGAACAGCAATCCAACTCTAATCCTTTCACAAATGTTATATGCAGTTCGTGAACAGATCTGTCTCGCGCGTGTAAGTAAGTATGGACATGCAAACCACTGCGACAGAAACTTTTGAGGTCAAACTATTTTCAAACCATGGAAAAGGAGAAAAACGACAACATACTTTATGTGAGGCACAATGTCCAGAAAGCAGGTAGCTAGGAAAACACCGCCTGAAAACGGAAAAAAAGTACAGCTCTCTGATGCAATTTCGCTTACCAGAGAAGCAAGACAGATAGGACAGACGCTTTTGGCTCTTCTTGCTCTCGCCACCCTTAGCTGTCATTTTCTTGATCATCTGAAAGCAGAGTTGTGTACGCATGAAATAGAACAGTAGCTCACCTGTATAGGTATGAAGCCGGCCACAGCTGTGATGAGGAACATTGCTAGGGCGAGGCATATCTGCACGACTGTGTTGTTCATGACTGCAAGCTAGCGGATGGAGCGGGGAAGATCGAGTGGTGGCAATGGCTTCACGTGTACACGAACGGCATAGATGAGAGAAGAAAGGAGACTGGGAGAGAGAAGACATCATTGCGATCCCCATTACAACCATCAGGTGTACGCAGCGTGAACCGAAAGAGAAAGAGAGAGAGGGACAAATCGATGGTTCTCGCCTTATCGGGAGCCCGCCTATCAAACACGACGTGTAATCTACCTCTCTGTCCCCGCTATTTGCCGCACATCAAGATAGACTGTATGTGAACAAGGCCGCGTCCGCGCAACGACCATCAAAAAATTCGAACACTGCTGCGCGATTTGTGGATGTAGATAAGACGCACTCCGGACACAGGAAGGGGAGCGCACTGCCAAGCTAGGAGCGGCACCGCCCACACCTATATATCCTCCACACCCATCACACAACATGGAACAACATGCGATTGTTCCGAAAACACATGCACATCAGTCAGTCACACACAGAGAGAAGAAGAGAGAGAGAGACGCTTTATAGGGCGCGTGTCGGCAGCGAATGAGAGAAGACAAGTTGAGAATGTGAACAGGGCAATGCGATGAGAGAGTAGACAGGTGGGGAGAGACGGAAGGACTTAGGGGGAAGACGTTCTGGCGAGAGAGAGGGAGGCGGGAGATAAGATTGCCTCGTGACGGAGCGATAGACAGCATTGATTCGATGATTGCTAGTCTCGATCTGGCTGGAAAACAATCAAATTGTTAACGTGAGTGTAAGCGGAGCAAAATGACGCTGCTCTCTCTCTCTCTCTCTCTCTCTCTCTCTCTCTCTCAAGGGCGAATGACTGGGACAGAGTGAGAGAAAACACTTGCCAGCACAGACATGAGAGATATTGCCTCGTTTTTAATTTACGTATCGGAAACGAGTCAACATCAACATCATGAATGAATCAACGGAAACGACCGTTGAAATATGAAATAGTGCTCAGGCCTATATTGGGTGTTGGTATTTTATGTGCGAGAACCAGTAGTGTTGTCAAAGGTGACTCGCAGTTCAGCATCAATTGTCCCGATTGCATCATTCCATGTAACCGACAAAAAATGAGAGTTCCAAACTCCCTCCCATCTGTTCTTTGATCCACTTTCATCTTTTTGAAAGTTGCAATAAATGACAGCGCGCGATAATCAATAAAATTTATCTTTGAAACACTATACACACTCGCCGGACACGAAAAAAACAAATCAGCGTCCTACGAAGATATAAATACAAGGGATTATTATGCAATCTAGGCATGTGCTATTGAGAGAGACCCGCGGGGCAGTGTTGTGTGCACAGAGTGTGCAGTTGAAATGAGAATGAGAGAAGGTGAGCGGAGCCACAGACGGTCACAGTGACTGTCTGTGTGTGTGTGTGTGTGTGTGTGTGTGCATAGATGCTCTCGCGGCTCACGCACACCACTTCGTTCGAGGCCAATATGAGAGAAAGCGGGTCGGCGATGTCGAGTTGAGCGCGTGCTCGGGTTGGATACAATGGGGGATATGGTGGTGGATGGTGGGTGGATGATAGTGATCATCTGGTCGGTAGAGGTGTGCATGGATCAGAGCATGGTGCAGATGTTGCGCATCCTCTGTCGCGCGCGGCGGATCGGCCGTCGGCGACGCTCCAAGTCCTGCAACTGCGTCGTTTCGACACTGCTCCACAAAGTGCATTCATTGCTCACCTGTTCTTCTGGCGTGAGTTCGTCGAATCTCCTGTAGCGGCATTCCACAGCGCCGTCTTCAATGTCCGGCAGCTAGAAATTGATAAAAATGAACACCCCACACTCTGAACGTCTCTCTCTCTCTCTCTCTCTCTCTCTCCATCCTTCTACCCCCCCCCTCCCCAGTTCGAAACTGACATGTCGAATGCGGTCTCCCATGGGCTCTAGTTGTTGGAGGTATGTTCCCTGTCGATAGACCAGCTCCTGCTCGTCTTCCCGCCCTCTCCGGTACCGGAAGTACTCGCCTCCGTTCACGTCATGCTCCACGCGTCCCACCACGCTCGCCTGAAAAATAATATTTGAATAAATATATGCATATATAATAAATACAATGTGATGTTGTGTGACAAACACGTGTAAGTAGAGACAGGGAACGTGAACATGACATACGGTGTGGTTGTACTCGTACCTGCGTGGTGAAGATTTCGTCGCTCCGGCGGGACGGGGGAATGTAGGCGTGCTCTCCGAACGTCTCGGTGCGGTCGATGGCGCTGATCTCGCGCACCGGCTGTCGGATCACCGTGTCCTCTCTGTACGTCCAGTAGCTGGGTCGGCACGAGGGCGTCTCGCGCGGCTGCGTGTACACAGGGTGGTGGATGTAGGCGCGATCGTCGAAGGTGGTCCAGGCGCGGGCGGGCGAGCGGCTGGTGGCGAAGGCGGCGCCGCGCGGCGAGTGCGCGCCGCGATCCGCCACAGCCCGCTGCGGCCACGCCTGCTCCCTGCGGCTGACGCGCCGTGCCCCGTTGCCCTCCGTCGACACGGGTGGCGGCGAGCGAGACAGCGTCACACGCTTCATGTACGACACCTCCGTTCGCTCGTGTACGGTGGTCCAGGAGTGCGGTGAGAGACGGCGATGGCGGCGGCGCGACGAGCGCTCTCGCTCGAACAGGCGAGACTCCGCCGGCTGTTCTCCGTAGGCAGAGGAGAACGGCACAGAGTGGCGTTCGTCGACGTCGTCGCTGACAGGGGGCCGATGCGCCGAGATGGAGACCGAGAAGCCGAGCGGCTGCGGCGGCAGCGAGTGGTCGCGGGAGAGGCACTCCGGCGACAGCGCCACATGCGACAGCTGATCGCTGGGGCTGGTGTAGTGTGAGGGTGTTACTTGGGAGGGAGAGTGAACGCGGAACTCCACATCCAGATCGGGCGCGCGACGATGAGCCGGCACTTCCGGTCGTCGCTCCTTCTCCCACACGTCGAAGTGCGTTGTTGACCGAGTCTTGCTCGAGTCGACGAGGAAAGTCGTCTCGACGCGGGACGGTGTCCGCTCGAACTCGATATCGTCCATTTCACGCTCTCGCTCGATACCGTCGTAGGCAGACAAACTGTATTCACATCCGGAACGCGACTGCTCCCATTGCCGAGACGCCAGTGGTCTTTCATCAAGATCCAACGTACGGTGAGTGGAGTCGAGATCTCCGGTGAACGGCTCGGAAGTGGGGTAGGCGAACACGTCCTCGGTCTGTTTCGGCGTCTCGTCAGTCGGCAGAGGAGCAATGAAGATGGTCTTCGAGGTCGGCTCATCGGAGCGTCCAGAGTGATAGACGGTAACAGCATCAGTGAGCGGCTGACCATCAATGTCGGACGCACGCGGAGTTGAATCGTACGGACCCTCGTAGACCTCGCTCACCGGGTAGTCGTGGTGAGCGGGCTTCTTCTTGAAGAGACCAGTGATCTTGTCGCCGAACTGCTTGGCAGTGTCAGCCAGATCGGTGTGCGGCTCGTCCTTCTTCTCCTTCGGCTCAGCCTCGTCGGAGCGACCACTGTGGTAGACGCTGACGTGGTGAGTGAGGGGCTCTCCGTCGATGTCGCGAGCACGTCCGGTGTTGTCGATGGGTCCATCGAACGGCTCGGAAACGGGGTAGTCGAGATGCGCAGGGCTCTTCTTGAACAGTCCAGTGATCTTGATTCCGAGGTTCTTGGCGGTGTCGGCAAGATCGCTGTGCGGCTCATCCTTGTCCTTCGGGATCTTCTCCTCGGGTTCATCAGACCGGCCGCTGTGGTAGACACTAACGTGCTGAGTGAGCGGCTGTCCGTCAAAGTCCGTGGTGCGATGGGTGGAGTCGAGATCTCCGGTGAACGGCTCGGAAGTGGAGTAGGCGGACACGTCCTCGGTCTGTTTCGGCGTCTCGTCAGTCGGCAGAGGAGCAATGAAGATGGTCTTCGAGGTCGGCTCATCGGAGCGTCCAGAGTGATAGACGGTAACAGCATCAGTGAGCGGCTGACCATCAATGTCGGACGCACGCGGAGTTGAATCGTACGGACCCTCGTAGACCTCGCTCACCGGGTAGTCGTGGTGAGCGGGCTTCTTCTTGAAGAGACCAGTGATCTTGTCGCCGAACTGCTTGGCAGTGTCAGCCAGATCGGTGTGCAGCTCGTCCTTCTTCTCCTTCGGCTCAGCCTCGTCGGAGCGACCACTGTGGTAGACGCTGACGTGGTGAGTGAGGGGCTCTCCGTCGATGTCGCGAGCACGTCCGGTGTTGTCGATGGGTCCATCGAACGGATCGGAAACGGGGTAGTCGAGATGCGCAGGGCTCTTCTTGAACAGTCCAGTGATCTTGATTCCGAGGTTCTTGGCGGTGTCGGCAAGATCGCCGTGCGGCTCGTCCTTGTCCTTCGGGATCTTCTCCTCGGGTTCATCAGACCGGCCGCTGTGGTAGACACTAACGTGCTGAGTGAGCGGCTGTCCGTCAAAGTCCGTGGTGCGATGGGTGGAGTCGAGGTCTCCGGTGAACGGCTCGGAAGTGGGGTAGGCGGACACGTCCTCGGTCTGTTTCGGCGTCTCGTCAGTCGGCAGAGGAGCAATGAAGATGGTCTTCGAGGTCGGCTCATCGGAGCGTCCAGAGTGATAGACGGTAACAACATCAGTGAGCGGCTGACCATCAATGTCGGACGCACGCGGAGTTGAATCGTACGGACCCTCGTAGACCTCGCTCACCGGGTAGTCGTGGTGAGCGGGCTTCTTCTTGAAGAGACCAGTGATCTTGTCGCCGAACTGCTTGGCAGTGTCAGCCAGATCGGTGTGCGGCTCGTCCTTCTTCTCCTTCGGCTCAGCCTCGTCGGAGCGACCACTGTGGTAGACGCTGACGTGGTGAGTGAGGGGCTCTCCGTCGATGTCGCGAGCACGTCCGGTGTTGTCGATGGGTCCATCGAACGGCTCGGAAACGGGGTAGTCGAGATGCGCAGGGCTCATCTTGAACAGTCCAGTGATCTTGATTCCGAGGTTCTTGGCGGTGTCGGCAAGGTCGCCGTGCGGCTCGTCCTTGTCCTTCGGGATCTTCTCCTCGGGTTCATCAGACCGGCCGCTGTGGTAGACACTAACGTGCTGAGTGAGCGGCTGTCCGTCAAAGTCCGTGGTGCGATGGGTGGAGTCGAGATCTCCGGTGAACGGCTCGGAAGTGGGGTAGGCGGACACGTCCTCGGTCTGTTTTGTCGTCTCGTCAGTCGGCAGAGGAGCAATGAAGATGGTCTTCGAGGTCGGCTCATCGGAGCGTCCAGAGTGATAGACGGTAACAGCATCAGTGAGCGGCTGACCATCAATGTCGGACGCACGCGGAGTTGAATCGTACGGACCCTCGTAGACCTCGCTCACCGGGTAGTCGTGGTGAGCGGGCTTCTTCTTGAAGAGACCAGTGATCTTGTCGCCGAACTGCTTGGCAGTGTCAGCCAGATCGGTGTGCGGCTCGTCCTTCTTCTCCTTCGGCTCAGCCTCGTCGGAGCGACCACTGTGGTAGACGCTGACGTGGTGAGTGAGGGGCTCTCCGTCGATGTCGCGAGCACGTCCGGTGTTGTCGATGGGTCCATCGAACGGCTCGGAAACGGGGTAGTCGAGATGCGCAGGGCTCTTCTTGAACAGTCCAGTGATCTTGATTCCGAGGTTCTTGGCGGTGTCGGCAAGGTCGCCGTGCGGCTCGTCCTTGTCCTTCGGGATCTTCTCCTCGGGTTCATCAGACCGGCCGCTGTGGTAGACACTAACGTGCTGAGTGAGCGGCTGTCCGTCAAAGTCCGTGGTGCGATGGGTGGAGTCGAGATCTCCGGTGAACGGCTCGGAAGTGGGGTAGGCGGACACGTCCTCGGTCTGTTTTGTCGTCTCGTCAGTCGGCAGAGGAGCAATGAAGATGGTCTTCGAGGTCGGCTCATCGGAGCGTCCAGAGTGATAGACGGTAACAGCATCAGTGAGCGGCTGACCATCAATGTCGGACGCACGCGGAGTTGAATCGTACGGACCCTCGTAGACCTCGCTCACCGGGTAGTCGTGGTGAGCGGGCTTCTTCTTGAAGAGACCAGTGATCTTGTCGCCGAACTGCTTGGCAGTGTCAGCCAGATCGGTGTGCGGCTCGTCCTTCTTCTCCTTCGGCTCAGCCTCGTCGGAGCGACCACTGTGGTAGACGCTGACGTGGTGAGTGAGGGGCTCTCCGTCGATGTCGCGAGCACGTCCGGTGTTGTCGATGGGTCCATCGAACGGCTCGGAAACGGGGTAGTCGAGATGCGCAGGGCTCTTCTTGAACAGTCCAGTGATCTTGATTCCGAGGTTCTTGGCGGTGTCGGCAAGGTCGCCGTGCGGCTCGTCCTTGTCCTTCGGGATCTTCTCCTCGGGTTCATCAGACCGGCCGCTGTGGTAGACACTAACGTGCTGAGTGAGCGGCTGTCCGTCAAAGTCCGTGGTGCGATGGGTGGAGTCGAGATCTCCGGTGAACGGCTCGGAAGTGGGGTAGGCGGACACGTCCTCGGTCTGTTTCGTCGTCTCGTCAGTCGGCAGAGGAGCAATGAAGATGGTCTTCGAGGTCGGCTCATCGGAGCGTCCAGAGTGATAGACGGTAACAGCATCAGTGAGCGGCTGACCATCAATGTCGGACGCACGCGGAGTTGAATCGTACGGACCCTCGTAGACCTCGCTCACCGGGTAGTCGTGGTGAGCGGGCTTCTTCTTGAAGAGACCAGTGATCTTGTCGCCGAACTGCTTGGCAGTGTCAGCCAGATCGGTGTGCGGCTCGTCCTTCTTCTCCTTCGGCTCAGCCTCGTCGGAGCGACCACTGTGGTAGACGCTGACGTGGTGAGTGAGGGGCTCTCCGTCGATGTCGCGAGCACGTCCGGTGTTGTCGATGGGTCCATCGAACGGCTCGGAAACGGGGTAGTCGAGATGCGCAGGGCTCTTCTTGAACAGTCCAGTGATCTTGATTCCGAGGTTCTTGGCGGTGTCGGCAAGGTCGCCGTGCGGCTCGTCCTTGTCCTTCGGGATCTTCTCCTCGGGTTCATCAGACCGGCCGCTGTGGTAGACACTAACGTGCTGAGTGAGCGGCTGTCCGTCAAAGTCCGTGGTGCGATGGGTGGAGTCGAGATCTCCGGTGAACGGCTCGGAAGTGGGGTAGGCGGACACGTCCTCGGTCTGTTTCGGCGTCTCGTCAGTCGGCAGAGGAGCAATGAAGATGGTCTTCGAAGTCGGCTCATCGGAGCGTCCAGAGTGATAGACGGTAACAGCATCAGTGAGCGGCTGACCATCAATGTCGGACGCACGCGGAGTTGAATCGTACGGACCCTCGTAGACCTCGCTCACCGGGTAGTCGTGGTGAGCGGGCTTCTTCTTGAAGAGACCAGTGATCTTGTCGCCGAACTGCTTGGCAGTGTCAGCCAGATCGGTGTGCGGCTCGTCCTTCTTCTCCTTCGGCTCAGCCTCGTCGGAGCGACCACTGTGGTAGACGCTGACGTGGTGAGTGAGGGGCTCTCCGTCGATGTCGCGAGCACGTCCGGTGTTGTCGATGGGTCCATCGAACGGCTCGGAAACGGGGTAGTCGAGATGCGCAGGGCTCTTCTTGAACACTCCAGTGATCTTGATTCCGAGGTTCTTGGCGGTGTCGGCAAGGTCGCCGTGCGGCTCGTCCTTGTCCTTCGGGATCTTCTCCTCGGGTTCATCAGACCGGCCGCTGTGGTAGACACTAACGTGCTGAGTGAGCGGCTGTCCGTCAAAGTCCGTGGTGCGATGGGTGGAGTCGAGATCTCCGGTGAACGGCTCGGAAGTGGGGTAGGCGGACACGTCCTCGGTCTGTTTCGGCGTCTCGTCAGTCGGCAGAGGAGCAATGAAGATGGTCTTCGAAGTCGGCTCATCGGAGCGTCCAGAGTGATAGACGGTAACAGCATCAGTGAGCGGCTGACCATCAATGTCGGACGCACGCGGAGTTGAATCGTACGGACCCTCGTAGACCTCGCTCACCGGGTAGTCGTGGTGAGCGGGCTTCTTCTTGAAGAGACCAGTGATCTTGTCGCCGAACTGCTTGGCAGTGTCAGCCAGATCGGTGTGCGGCTCGTCCTTCTTCTCCTTCGGCTCAGCCTCGTCGGAGCGACCACTGTGGTAGACGCTGACGTGGTGAGTGAGGGGCTCTCCGTCGATGTCGCGAGCACGTCCGGTGTTGTCGATGGGTCCATCGAACGGCTCGGAAACGGGGTAGTCGAGATGCGCAGGGCTCTTCTTGAACAGTCCAGTGATCTTGATTCCGAGGTTCTTGGCGGTGTCGGCAAGGTCGCCGTGCGGCTCGTCCTTGTCCTTCGGGATCTTCTCCTCGGGTTCATCAGACCGGCCGCTGTGGTAGACACTAACGTGCTGAGTGAGCGGCTGTCCGTCAAAGTCCGTGGTGCGATGGGTGGAGTCGAGATCTCCGGTGAACGGCTCGGAAGTGGGGTAGGCGGACACGTCCTCGGTCTGTTTCGGCGTCTCGTCAGTCGGCAGAGGAGCAATGAAGATGGTCTTCGAGGTCGGCTCATCGGAGCGTCCAGAGTGATAGACGGTAACAGCATCAGTGAGCGGCTGACCATCAATTTCGGACGCACGCGGAGTTGCATCGTACGGACCCTCGTAGACCTCGCTCACCGGGTAGTCGTGGTGAGCGGGCTTCTTCTTGAAGAGACCAGTGATCTTGTCGCCGAACTGCTTGGCAGTGTCAGCGAGATCGGTGTGCGGCTCGTCCTTCTTCTCCTTCGGCTCAGCCTCGTCGGAGCGACCACTGTGGTAGACGCTGACGTGGTGAGTGAGGGGCTCTCCGTCGATGTCGCGAGCACGTCCGGTGTTGTCGATGGGTCCATCGAACGGTTCGGAAACGGGGTAGTCGAGATGCGCAGGGCTCTTCTTGAACAGTCCAGTGATCTTGATTCCGAGGTTCTTGGCGGTGTCGGCAAGGTCGCCGTGCGGCTCGTCCTTGTCCTTCGGGATCTTCTCCTCGGGTTCATCAGACCGGCCGCTGTGGTAGACACTAACGTGCTGAGTGAGCGGCTGTCCGTCAAAGTCCGTGGTGCGATGGGTGGAGTCGAGATCTCCGGTGAACGGCTCGGAAGTGGGGTAGGCGGACACGTCCTCGGTCTGTTTCGGCGTCTCGTCAGTCGGCAGAGGAGCAATGAAGATGGTCTTCGAGGTCGGCTCATCGGAGCGTCCAGAGTGATAGACGGTAACAGCATCAGTGAGCGGCTGACCATCAATGTCGGACGCACGCGGAGTTGAATCGTACGGACCCTCGTAGACCTCGTTCACCGGGTAGTCGTGGTGAGCGGGCTTCTTCTTGAAGAGACCAGTGATCTTGTCGCCGAACTGCTTGGCAGTGTCAGCCAGATCGGTGTGCGGCTCGTCCTTCTTCTCCTTCGGCTCAGCCTCGTCGGAGCGACCACTGTGGTAGACGCTGACGTGGTGAGTGAGGGGCTCTCCGTCGATGTCGCGAGCACGTCCGGTGTTGTCGATGGGTCCATCGAACGGTTCGGAAACGGGGTAGTCGAGATGCGCAGGGCTCTTCTTGAACAGTCCAGTGATCTTGATTCCGAGGTTCTTGGCGGTGTCGGCAAGGTCGCCGTGCGGCTCGTCCTTGTCCTTCGGGATCTTCTCCTCGGGTTCATCAGACCGGCCGCTGTGGTAGACACTAACGTGCTGAGTGAGCGGCTGTCCGTCAAAGTCCGTGGTGCGATGGGTGGAGTCGAGATCTCCGGTGAACGGCTCGGAAGTGGGGTAGGCGGACACGTCCTCGGTCTGTTTCGGCGTCTCGTCAGTCGGCAGAGGAGCAATGAAGATGGTCTTTGAGGTCGGCTCATCGGAGCGTCCAGAGTGATAGACGGTAACAGCATCAGTGAGCGGCTGACCATCAATGTCGGACGCACGCGGAGTTGAATCGTACGGACCCTCGTAGACCTCGCTCACCGGGTAGTCGTGGTGAGCGGGCTTCTTCTTGAAGAGACCAGTGATCTTGTCGCCGAACTGCTTGGCAGTGTCAGCCAGATCGGTGTGCGGCTCGTCCTTCTTCTCCTTCGGCTCAGCCTCGTCGGAGCGACCACTGTGGTAGACGCTGACGTGGTGAGTGAGGGGCTCTCCGTCGATGTCGCGAGCACGTCCGGTGTTGTCGATGGGTCCATCGAACGGCTCGGAAACGGGGTAGTCGAGATGCGCAGGGCTCTTCTTGAACAGTCCAGTGATCTTGATTCCGAGGTTCTTGGCGGTGTCGGCAAGGTCGCCGTGCGGCTCGTCCTTGTCCTTCGGGATCTTCTCCTCGGGTTCATCAGACCGGCCGCTGTGGTAGACACTAACGTGCTGAGTGAGCGGCTGTCCGTCAAAGTCCGTGGTGCGATGGGTGGAGTCGAGATCTCCGGTGAACGGCTCGGAAGTGGGGTAGGCGGACACGTCCTCGGTCTGTTTCGGCGTCTCGTCAGTCGGCAGAGGAGCAATGAAGATGGTCTTCGAGGTCGGCTCATCGGAGCGTCCAGAGTGATAGACGGTAACAGCATCAGTGAGCGGCTGACCATCAATGTCGGACGCACGCGGAGTTGAATCGTACGGACCCTCGTAGACCTCGCTCACCGGGTAGTCGTGGTGAGCGGGCTTCTTCTTGAAGAGACCAGTGATCTTGTCGCCGAACTGCTTGGCAGTGTCAGCCAGATCGGTGTGCGGCTCGTCCTTCTTCTCCTTCGGCTCAGCCTCGTCGGAGCGACCACTGTGGTAGACGCTGACGTGGTGAGTGAGGGGCTCTCCGTCGATGTCGCGAGCACGTCCGGTGTTGTCGATGGGTCCATCGAACGGCTCGGAAACGGGGTAGTCGAGATGCGCAGGGCTCTTCTTGAACAGTCCAGTGATCTTGATTCCGAGGTTCTTGGCGGTGTCGGCAAGATCGCCGTGCGGCTCGTCCTTGTCCTTCGGTATCTTCTCCTCGGGTTCATCAGACCGGCCGCTGTGGTAGACACTAACGTGCTGAGTGAGCGGCTGTCCGTCAAAGTCCGTGGTGCGATGGGTGGAGTCGAGATCTCCGGTGAACGGCTCGGAAGTGGGGTAGGCGGACACGTCCTCGGTCTGTTTCGGCGTCTCGTCAGTCGGCAGAGGAGCAATGAAGATGGTCTTCGAGGTCGGCTCGTCGGAGCGTCCAGAGTGATAGACGGTAACAGCATCAGTGAGCGGCTGACCATCAATGTCGGACGCACGCGGAGTTGAATCGTACGGACCCTCGTAGACCTCGCTCACCGGGTAGTCGTGGTGAGCGGGCTTCTTCTTGAAGAGACCAGTGATCTTGTCGCCGAACTGCTTGGCAGTGTCAGCCAGATCGGTGTGCGGCTCGTCCTTCTTCTCCTTCGGCTCAGCCTCGTCGGAGCGACCACTGTGGTAGACGCTGACGTGGTGAGTGAGGGGCTCTCCGTCGATGTCGCGAGCACGTCCGGTGTTGTCGATGGGTCCATCGAACGGCTCGGAAACGGGGTAGTCGAGATGCGCAGGGCTCTTCTTGAACAGTCCAGTGATCTTGATTCCGAGGTTCTTGGCGGTGTCGGCAAGATCGCCGTGCGGCTCGTCCTTGTTCTCCGGGATCTTCTCCTCGGGTTCATCAGACCGGCCGCTGTGGTAGACACTAACGTGCTGAGTGAGCGGCTGTCCGTCAAAGTCCGTGGTGCGATGGGTGGAGTCGAGGTCTCCGGTGAACGGCTCGGAAGTGGGGTAGGTGGACACGTCCTCGGTCTGTTTCGGCGTCTCGTCAGTCGGCAGAGGAGCAATGAAGATGGTCTTCGAGGTCGGCTCATCGGAGCGTCCAGAGTGATAGACGGTAACAGCATCAGTGAGCGGCTGACCATCAATGTCGGACGCACGCGGAGTTGAATCGTACGGACCCTCGTAGACCTCGCTCACCGGGTAGTCGTGGTGAGCGGACTTCTTCTTGAAGAGACCAGTGATCTTGTCGCCGAACTGCTTGGCAGTGTCAGCCAGATCGGTGTGCGGCTCGTCCTTCTTCTCCTTCGGCTCAGCCTCGTCGGAGCGACCACTGTGGTAGACGCTGACGTGGTGAGTGAGGGGCTCTCCGTCGATGTCGCGAGCACGTCCGGTGTTGTCGATGGGTCCATCGAACGGCTCGGAAACGGGGTAGTCGAGATGCGCAGGGCTCTTCTTGAACAGTCCAGTGATCTTGATTCCGAGGTTCTTGGCGGTGTCGGCAAGGTCGCCGTGCGGCTCGTCCTTGTCCTTCGGGATCTTCTCCTCGGGTTCATCAGACCGGCCGCTGTGGTAGACACTAACGTGCTGAGTGAGCGGCTGTCCGTCAAAGTCCGTGGTGCGATGGGTGGAGTCGAGATCTCCGGTGAACGGCTCGGAAGTGGGGTAGGCGGACACGTCCTCGGTCTGTTTCGGCGTCTCGTCAGTCGGCAGAGGAGCAATGAAGATGGTCTTCGAAGTCGGCTCATCGGAGCGTCCAGAGTGATAGACGGTAACAGCATCAGTGAGCGGCTGACCATCAATGTCGGACGCACGCGGAGTTGAATCGTACGGACCCTCGTAGACCTCGCTCACCGGGTAGTCGTGGTGAGCGGGCTTCTTCTTGAAGAGACCAGTGATCTTGTCGCCGAACTGCTTGGCAGTGTCAGCCAGATCGGTGTGCGGCTCGTCCTTCTTCTCCTTCGGCTCAGCCTCGTCGGAGCGACCACTGTGGTAGACGCTGACGTGGTGAGTGAGGGGCTCTCCGTCGATGTCGCGAGCACGTCCGGTGTTGTCGATGGGTCCATCGAACGGCTCGGAAACGGGGTAGTCGAGATGCGCAGGGCTCTTCTTGAACAGTCCAGTGATCTTGATTCCGAGGTTCTTGGCGGTGTCGGCAAGGTCGCCGTGCGGCTCGTCCTTGTCCTTCGGGATCTTCTCCTCGGGTTCATCAGACCGGCCGCTGTGGTAGACACTAACGTGCTGAGTGAGCGGCTGTCCGTCAAAGTCCGTGGTGCGATGGGTGGAGTCGAGATCTCCGGTGAACGGCTCGGAAGTGGGGTAGGCGGACACGTCCTCGGTCTGTTTCGGCGTCTCGTCAGTCGGCAGAGGAGCAATGAAGATGGTCTTCGAAGTCGGCTCATCGGAGCGTCCAGAGTGATAGACGGTAACAGCATCAGTGAGCGGCTGACCATCAATGTCGGACGCACGCGGAGTTGAATCGTACGGACCCTCGTAGACCTCGCTCACCGGGTAGTCGTGGTGAGCGGGCTTCTTCTTGAAGAGACCAGTGATCTTGTCGCCGAACTGCTTGGCAGTGTCAGCCAGATCGGTGTGCGGCTCGTCCTTCTTCTCCTTCGGCTCAGCCTCGTCGGAGCGACCACTGTGGTAGACGCTGACGTGGTGAGTGAGGGGCTCTCCGTCGATGTCGCGAGCACGTCCGGTGTTGTCGATGGGTCCATCGAACGGCTCGGAAACGGGGTAGTCGAGATGCGCAGGGCTCTTCTTGAACAGTCCAGTGATCTTGATTCCGAGGTTCTTGGCGGTGTCGGCAAGGTCGCCGTGCGGCTCGTCCTTGTCCTTCGGGATCTTCTCCTCGGGTTCATCAGACCGGCCGCTGTGGTAGACACTAACGTGCTGAGTGAGCGGCTGTCCGTCAAAGTCCGTGGTGCGATGGGTGGAGTCGAGATCTCCGGTGAACGGCTCGGAAGTGGGGTAGGCGGACACGTCCTCGGTCTGTTTCGGCGTCTCGTCAGTCGGCAGAGGAGCGATGAAGATGGTCTTCGAGGTCGGCTCATCGGAGCGTCCAGAGTGATAGACGGTAACAGCATCAGTGAGCGGCTGACCATCAATGTCGGACGCACGCGGAGTTGCATCGTACGGACCCTCGTAGACCTCGCTCACCGGGTAGTCGTGGTGAGCGGGCTTCTTCTTGAAGAGACCAGTGATCTTGTCGCCGAACTGCTTGGCAGTGTCAGCCAGATCGGTGTGCGGCTCGTCCTTCTTCTCCTTCGGCTCAGCCTCGTCGGAGCGACCACTGTGGTAGACGCTGACGTGGTGAGTGAGGGGCTCTCCGTCGATGTCGCGAGCACGTCCGGTGTTGTCGATGGGTCCATCGAACGGCTCGGAAACGGGGTAGTCGAGATGCGCAGGGCTCTTCTTGAACAGTCCAGTGATCTTGATTCCGAGGTTCTTGGCGGTGTCGGCAAGGTCGCCGTGCGGCTCGTCCTTGTCCTTCGGGATCTTCTCCTCGGGTTCATCAGACCGGCCGCTGTGGTAGACACTAACGTGCTGAGTGAGCGGCTGTCCGTCAAAGTCCGTGGTGCGATGGGTGGAGTCGAGATCTCCGGTGAACGGCTCGGAAGTGGGGTAGGCGGACACGTCCTCGGTCTGTTTCGGCGTCTCGTCAGTCGGCAGAGGAGCAATGAAGATGGTCTTCGAGGTCGGCTCATCGGAGCGTCCAGAGTGATAGACGGTAACAGCATCAGTGAGCGGCTGACCATCAATGTCGGACGCACGCGGAGTTGCATCGTACGGACCCTCGTAGACCTCGCTCACCGGGTAGTCGTGGTGAGCGGGCTTCTTCTTGAAGAGACCAGTGATCTTGTCGCCGAACTGCTTGGCAGTGTCAGCCAGATCGATGTGCGGCTCGTCCTTCTTCTCCTTCGGCTCAGCCTCGTCGGAGCGACCACTGTGGTAGACGCTGACGTGGTGAGTGAGGGGCTCTCCGTCGATGTCGCGAGCACGTCCGGTGTTGTCGATGGGTCCATCGAACGGCTCGGAAACGGGGTAGTCGAGATGCGCAGGGCTCTTCTTGAACAGTCCAGTGATCTTGATTCCGAGGTTCTTGGCGGTGTCGGCAAGGTCGCCGTGCGGCTCGTCCTTGTCCTTCGGGATCTTCTCCTCGGGTTCATCAGACCGGCCGCTGTGGTAGACACTAACGTGCTGAGTGAGCGGCTGTCCGTCAAAGTCCGTGGTGCGATGGGTGGAGTCGAGATCTCCGGTGAACGGCTCGGAAGTGGGGTAGGCGGACACGTCCTCGGTCTGTTTCGGCGTCTCGTCAGTCGGCAGAGGAGCAATGAAGATGGTCTTCGAGGTCGGCTCATCGGAGCGTCCAGAGTGATAGACGGTAACAGCATCAGTGAGCGGCTGACCATCAATGTCGGACGCACGCGGAGTTGAATCGTACGGACCCTCGTAGACCTCGCTCACCGGGTAGTCGTGGTGAGCGGGCTTCTTCTTGAAGAGACCAGTGATCTTGTCGCCGAACTGCTTGGCAGTGTCAGCCAGATCAGTGTGCGGCTCGTCCTTCTTCTCCTTCGGCTCAGCCTCGTCGGAGCGACCACTGTGGTAGACGCTGACGTGGTGAGTGAGGGGCTCTCCGTCGATGTCGCGAGCACGTCCGGTGTTGTCGATGGGTCCATCGAACGGCTCGGAAACGGGGTAGTCGAGATGCGCAGGGCTCTTCTTGAACAGTCCAGTGATCTTGATTCCGAGGTTCTTGGCGGTGTCGGCAAGGTCGCCGTGCGGCTCGTCCTTGTCCTTCGGGATCTTCTCCTCGGGTTCATCAGACCGGCCGCTGTGGTAGACACTAACGTGCTGAGTGAGCGGCTGTCCGTCAAAGTCCGTGGTGCGATGGGTGGAGTCGAGATCTCCGGTGAACGGCTCGGAAGTGGGGTAGGCGGACACGTCCTCGGTCTGTTTCGGCGTCTCGTCAGTCGGCAGAGGAGCAATGAAGATGGTCTTCGAGGTCGGCTCGTCGGAGCGTCCAGAGTGATAGACGGTAACAGCATCAGTGAGCGGCTGACCATCAATGTCGGACGCACGCGGAGTTGAATCGTACGGACCCTCGTAGACCTCGCTCACCGGGTAGTCGTGGTGAGCGGGCTTCTTCTTGAAGAGACCAGTGATCTTGTCGCCGAACTGCTTGGCAGTGTCAGCCAGATCGGTGTGCGGCTCGTCCTTCTTCTCCTTCGGCTCAGCCTCGTCGGAGCGACCACTGTGGTAGACGCTGACGTGGTGAGTGAGGGGCTCTCCGTCGATGTCGCGAGCACGTCCGGTGTTGTCGATGGGTCCATCGAACGGCTCGGAAACGGGGTAGTCGAGATGCGCAGGGCTCTTCTTGAACAGTCCAGTGATCTTGATTCCGAGGTTCTTGGCGGTGTCGGCAAGATCGCCGTGCGGCTCGTCCTTGTTCTCCGGGATCTTCTCCTCGGGTTCATCAGACCGGCCGCTGTGGTAGACACTAACGTGCTGAGTGAGCGGCTGTCCGTCAAAGTCCGTGGTGCGATGGGTGGAGTCGAGGTCTCCGGTGAACGGCTCGGAAGTGGGGTAGGTGGACACGTCCTCGGTCTGTTTCGGCGTCTCGTCAGTCGGCAGAGGAGCAATGAAGATGGTCTTCGAGGTCGGCTCATCGGAGCGTCCAGAGTGATAGACGGTAACAGCATCAGTGAGCGGCTGACCATCAATGTCGGACGCACGCGGAGTTGAATCGTACGGACCCTCGTAGACCTCGCTCACCGGGTAGTCGTGGTGAGCGGACTTCTTCTTGAAGAGACCAGTGATCTTGTCGCCGAACTGCTTGGCAGTGTCAGCCAGATCGGTGTGCGGCTCGTCCTTCTTCTCCTTCGGCTCAGCCTCGTCGGAGCGACCACTGTGGTAGACGCTGACGTGGTGAGTGAGGGGCTCTCCGTCGATGTCGCGAGCACGTCCGGTGTTGTCGATGGGTCCATCGAACGGCTCGGAAACGGGGTAGTCGAGATGCGCAGGGCTCTTCTTGAACAGTCCAGTGATCTTGATTCCGAGGTTCTTGGCGGTGTCGGCAAGGTCGCCGTGCGGCTCGTCCTTGTCCTTCGGGATCTTCTCCTCGGGTTCATCAGACCGGCCGCTGTGGTAGACACTAACGTGCTGAGTGAGCGGCTGTCCGTCAAAGTCCGTGGTGCGATGGGTGGAGTCGAGATCTCCGGTGAACGGCTCGGAAGTGGGGTAGGCGGACACGTCCTCGGTCTGTTTCGGCGTCTCGTCAGTCGGCAGAGGAGCAATGAAGATGGTCTTCGAGGTCGGCTCATCGGAGCGTCCAGAGTGATAGACGGTAACAGCATCAGTGAGCGGCTGACCATCAATGTCGGACGCACGCGGAGTTGAATCGTACGGACCCTCGTAGACCTCGCTCACCGGGTAGTCGTGGTGAGCGGGCTTCTTCTTGAAGAGACCAGTGATCTTGTCGCCGAACTGCTTGGCAGTGTCAGCCAGATCGGTGTGCGGCTCGTCCTTCTTCTCCTTCGGCTCAGCCTCGTCGGAGCGACCACTGTGGTAGACGCTGACGTGGTGAGTGAGGGGCTCTCCGTCGATGTCGCGAGCACGTCCGGTGTTGTCGATGGGTCCATCGAACGGCTCGGAAACGGGGTAGTCGAGATGCGCATCGAACAGTCCAGTGATCTTGATTCCGAAACGGGGTAGTCGAGATGCGCAGGGCTCTTCTTGAACAGTCCAGTGATCTTGATTCCGAGGTTCTTGGCGGTGTCGGCAAGGTCGCCGTGCGGCTCGTCCTTGTCCTTCGGGATCTTCTCCTCGGGTTCATCAGACCG
Source organism: Rhabditoides inermis (assembly GCA_963966185.1). Lineage (NCBI taxonomy): Eukaryota > Metazoa > Nematoda > Chromadorea > Rhabditida > Rhabditidae > Rhabditoides > Rhabditoides inermis. Next base: position 321,811 of record CAWZYM010000026.1, on the reverse strand, counting down.
GCCGCTGTGGTAGACACTAACGTGCTGAGTGAGCGGCTGTCCGTCAAAGTCCGTGGTGCGATGGGTGGAGTCGAGATCTCCGGTGAACGGCTCGGAAGTGGGGTAGGCGGACACGTCCTCGGTCTGTTTCGGCGTCTCGTCAGTCGGCAGAGGAGCAATGAAGATGGTCTTCGAGGTCGGCTCATCGGAGCGTCCAGAGTGATAGACGGTAACAGCATCAGTGAGCGGCTGACCATCAATGTCGGACGCACGCGGAGTTGAATCGTACGGACCCTCGTAGACCTCGCTCACCGGGTAGTCGTGGTGAGCGGGCTTCTTCTTGAAGAGACCAGTGATCTTGTCGCCGAACTGCTTGGCAGTGTCAGCCAGATCGGTGTGCGGCTCGTCCTTCTTCTCCTTCGGCTCAGCCTCGTCGGAGCGACCACTGTGGTAGACGCTGACGTGGTGAGTGAGGGGCTCTCCGTCGATGTCGCGAGCACGTCCGGTGTTGTCGATGGGTCCATCGAACGGCTCGGAAACGGGGTAGTCGAGATGCGCAGGGCTCTTCTTGAAAAGTCCAGTGATCTTGATTCCGAGGTTCTTGGCGGTGTCGGCAAGATCGCCGTGCGGCTCGTCCTTGTCCTTCGGGATGTTCTCCTCGGGTTCATCAGACCGGCCGCTGTGGTAGACACTAACGTGCTGAGTGAGCGGCTGTCCGTCAAAGTCCGTGGTGCGATGGGTGGAGTCGAGATCTCCGGTGAACGGCTCGGAAGTGGGGTAGGCGGACACGTCCTCGGTCTGTTTCGGCGTCTCGTCAGTCGGCAGAGGAGCAATGAAGATGGTCTTCGAGGTCGGCTCATCGGAGCGTCCAGAGTGATAGACGGTAACCGCATCAGTGAGCGGCTGACCATCAATGTCGGACGCACGCGGAGTTGAATCGTACGGACCCTCGTAGACCTCGCTCACCGGGTAGTCGTGGTGAGCGGGCTTCTTCTTGAAGAGACCAGTGATCTTGTCGCCGAACTGCTTGGCAGTGTCAGCCAGATCGGTGTGCGGCTCGTCCTTCTTCTCCTTCGGCTCAGCCTCGTCGGAGCGACCACTGTGGTAGACGCTGACGTGGTGAGTGAGGGGCTCTCCGTCGATGTCGCGAGCACGTCCGGTGTTGTCGATGGGTCCATCGAACGGCTCGGAAACGGGGTAGTCGAGATGCGCAGGGCTCTTCTTGAACAGTCCAGTGATCTTGATTCCGAGGTTCTTGGCGGTGTCGGCAAGGTCGCCGTGCGGCTCGTCCTTGTCCTTCGGGATCTTCTCCTCGGGTTCATCAGACCGGCCGCTGTGGTAGACACTAACGTGCTGAGTGAGCGGCTGTCCGTCAAAGTCCGTGGTGCGATGGGTGGAGTCGAGATCTCCGGTGAACGGCTCGGAAGTGGGGTAGGCGGACACGTCCTCGGTCTGTTTCGGCGTCTCGTCAGTCGGCAGAGGAGCAATGAAGATGGTCTTCGAGGTCGGCTCATCGGAGCGTCCAGAGTGATAGACGGTAACAGCATCAGTGAGCGGCTGACCATCAATGTCGGACGCACGCGGAGTTGAATCGTACGGACCCTCGTAGACCTCGCTCACCGGGTAGTCGTGGTGAGCGGGCTTCTTCTTGAAGAGACCAGTGATCTTGTCGCCGAACTGCTTGGCAGTGTCAGCCAGATCGGTGTGCGGCTCGTCCTTCTTCTCCTTCGGCTCAGCCTCGTCGGAGCGACCACTGTGGTAGACGCTGACGTGGTGAGTGAGGGGCTCTCCGTCGATGTCGCGAGCACGTCCGGTGTTGTCGATGGGTCCATCGAACGGCTCGGAAACGGGGTAGTCGAGATGCGCAGGGCTCTTCTTGAACAGTCCAGTGATCTTGATTCCGAGGTTCTTGGCGGTGTCGGCAAGGTCGCCGTGCGGCTCGTCCTTGTCCTTCGGGATCTTCTCCTCGGGTTCATCAGACCGGCCGCTGTGGTAGACACTAACGTGCTGAGTGAGCGGCTGTCCGTCAAAGTCCGTGGTGCGATGGGTGGAGTCGAGATCTCCGGTGAACGGCTCGGAAGTGGGGTAGGCGGACACGTCCTCGGTCTGTTTCGGCGTCTCGTCAGTCGGCAGAGGAGCAATGAAGATGGTCTTCGAGGTCGGCTCATCGGAGCGTCCAGAATAATAGACGGTAACAGCATCAGTGAGCGGCTGACCATCAATGTCGGACGCACGCGGAGTTGAATCGTACGGACCCTCGTAGACCTCGCTCACCGGGTAGTCGTGGTGAGCGGGCTTCTTCTTGAAGAGACCAGTGATCTTGTCGCCGAACTGCTTGGCAGTGTCAGCCAGATCAGTGTGCGGCTCGTCCTTCTTCTCCTTCGGCTCAGCCTCGTCGGAGCGACCACTGTGGTAGACGCTGACGTGGTGAGTGAGGGGCTCTCCGTCGATGTCGCGAGCACGTCCGGTGTTGTCGATGGGTCCATCGAACGGTTCGGAAACGGGGTAGTCGAGATGCGCAGGGCTCTTCTTGAACAGTCCAGTGATCTTGATTCCGAGGTTCTTGGCGGTGTCGGCAAGGTCGCCGTGCGGCTCGTCCTTGTCCTTCGGGATCTTCTCCTCGGGTTCATCAGACCGGCCGCTGTGGTAGACACTAACGTGCTGAGTGAGCGGCTGTCCGTCAAAGTCCGTGGTGCGATGGGTGGAGTCGAGATCTCCGGTGAACGGCTCGGAAGTGGGGTAGGCGGACACGTCCTCGGTCTGTTTCGGCGTCTCGTCAGTCGGCAGAGGAGCAATGAAGATGGTCTTCGAGGTCGGCTCATCGGAGCGTCCAGAGTGATAGACGGTAACAGCATCAGTGAGCGGCTGACCATCAATGTCGGACGCACGCGGAGTTGCATCGTACGGACCCTCGTAGACCTCGCTCACCGGGTAGTCGTGGTGAGCGGGCTTCTTCTTGAAGAGACCAGTGATCTTGTTGCCGAACTGCTTGGCAGTGTCAGCCAGATCGGTGTGCGGCTCGTCCTTCTTCTCCTTCGGCTCAGCCTCGTCGGAGCGACCACTGTGGTAGACGCTGACGTGGTGAGTGAGGGGCTCTCCGTCGATGTCGCGAGCACGTCCGGTGTTGTCGATGGGTCCATCGAACGGCTCGGAAACGGGGTAGTCGAGATGCGCAGGGCTCTTCTTGAACAGTCCAGTGATCTTGATTCCGAGGTTCTTGGCGGTGTCGGCAAGATCGCCGTGCGGCTCGTCCTTGTTCTCCGGGATCTTCTCCTCGGGTTCATCAGACCGGCCGCTGTGGTAGACACTAACGTGCTGAGTGAGCGGCTGTCCGTCAAAGTCCGTGGTGCGATGGGTGGAGTCGAGGTCTCCGGTGAACGGCTCGGAAGTGGGGTAGGCGGACACGTCCTCGGTCTGTTTCGGCGTCTCGTCAGTCGGCAGAGGAGCAATGAAGATGGTCTTCGAGGTCGGCTCATCGGAGCGTCCAGAGTGATAGACGGTAACAGCATCAGTGAGCGGCTGACCATCAATGTCGGACGCACGCGGAGTTGAATCGTACGGACCCTCGTAGACCTCGCTCACCGGGTAGTCGTGGTGAGCGGACTTCTTCTTGAAGAGACCAGTGATCTTGTCGCCGAACTGCTTGGCAGTGTCAGCCAGATCGGTGTGCGGCTCGTCCTTCTTCTCCTTCGGCTCAGCCTCGTCGGAGCGACCACTGTGGTAGACGCTGACGTGGTGAGTGAGGGGCTCTCCGTCGATGTCGCGAGCCCGTCCGGTGTTGTCGATGGGTCCATCAAACGGCTCGGAAACGGGGTAGTCGAGATGCGCAGGGCTCTTCTTGAACAGTCCAGTGATCTTGATTCCGAGGTTCTTGGCGGTGTCGGCAAGATCGCCGTGCGGCTCGTCCTTGTCCTTCGGGATCTTCTCCTCGGGTTCATCAGACCGGCCGCTGTGGTAGACACTAACGTGCTGAGTGAGCGGCTGTCCGTCAAAGTCCGTGGTGCGATGGGTGGAGTCGAGATCTCCGGTGAACGGCTCGGAAGTGGGGTAGGCGGACACGTCCTCGGTCTGTTTCGGCGTCTCGTCAGTCGGCAGAGGAGCAATGAAGATGGTCTTCGAGGTCGGCTCATCGGAGCGTCCAGAGTGATAGACGGTAACAGCATCAGTGAGCGGCTGACCATCAATGTCGGACGCACGCGGAGTTGAATCGTACGGACCCTCGTAGACCTCGCTCACCGGGTAGTCGTGGTGAGCGGGCTTCTTCTTGAAGAGACCAGTGATCTTGTCGCCGAACTGCTTGGCAGTGTCTGCCAGATCGGTGTGCGGCTCGTCCTTCTTCTCCTTCGGCTCAGCCTCGTCGGAGCGACCACTGTGGTAGACGCTGACGTGGTGAGTGAGGGGCTCTCCGTCGATGTCGCGAGCACGTCCGGTGTTGTCGATGAGTCCATCGAACGGCTCGGAAACGGAGTAGTCGAGATGCGCAGGGCTCTTCTTGAACAGTCCAGTGATCTTGATTCCGAGGTTCTTGGCGGTGTCGGCAAGATCGCCGTGCGGCTCGTCCTTGTCCTTCGGGATCTTCTCCTCGGGTTCATCAGACCGGCCGCTGTGGTAGACACTAACGTGCTGAGTGAGCGGCTGTCCGTCAAAGTCCGTGGTGCGATGGGTGGAGTCGAGATCTCCGGTGAACGGCTCGGAAGTGGGGTAGGCGGACACGTCCTCGGTCTGTTTTGGCGTCTCGTCAGTCGGCAGAGGAGCAATGAAGATGGTCTTCGAGGTCGGCTCATCGGAGCGTCCAGAGTGATAGACGGTAACAGCATCAGTGAGCGGCTGACCATCAATGTCGGACGCACGCGGAGTTGAATCGTACGGACCCTCGTAGACCTCGCTCACCGGGTAGTCGTGGTGAGCGGGCTTCTTCTTGAAGAGACCAGTGATCTTGTCGCCGAACTGCTTGGCAGTGTCAGCCAGATCGGTGTGCGGCTCGTCCTTCTTCTCCTTCGGCTCAGCCTCGTCGGAGCGACCACTGTGGTAGACGCTGACGTGGTGAGTGAGGGGCTCTCCGTCGATGTCGCGAGCACGTCCGGTGTGGTCGATGGGTCCATCGAACGGCTCGGAAACGAGGTAGTCGAGATGCGCAGGGCTCTTCTTGAACAGTCCAGTGATCTTCTTTCCGAGGTTCTTGGCGGTATCGGCAAGGTCGCCGTGCGGCTCGTCCTTGTCCTTCGGGATGTTCTCCTCGGGTTCATCAGACCGGTCGCTGTGGTAGACACTAACGTGCTGAGTGAGCGGCTGTCCGTCAAAGTCCGTGGTGCGATGGGTGGAGTCGAGATCTCCGGTGAACGGCTCGGAAGTGGGGTAGGCGGACACGTCCTCGGTCTGTTTCGGCGTCTCGTCAGTCGGCAGAGGAGCAATGAAGATGGTCTTCGAGGTCGGCTCATCAGAACGTCCACTGTGGTAGACGGAGACGTGGTGAGTGAGCGGCTGGCCGTCGATGTCTTGGGCGCGTCCAGTGTTGTCGAGAGGTCCGTCGTACGACTCCGACACAGGGTAGTCAAGGTGAGCAGGGCTCTTCTTGAATAGTCCAGTGATTTTGTCTCCGAACGTCTTGGCGGTGTCTGCCAGATCGGTGCGCGGCTCGTCCTTCTCCTTCTGCTCCTTCGGCTCAACCTCATCAGAACGTCCACTGTGGTAAACGGAGACGTGGTGAGTGAGCGGCTGGCCGTCGATGTCTTGGGCGCGTCCAGTGTTGTCGAGAGGTCCGTCGTACGACTCCGACACAGGGTAGTCAAGGTGAGCAGGACTCTTCTTGAACAGTCCAGTGATTTTGTCTCCGAACGTCTTGGCGGTCTCAGCTAGATCGGTGTGGGGTTCGTCCTTATGCTCCTTCGGCTCCTTCGGCTCAACCTCATCGGAACGTCCACTGTGGTAGACGAAGACGTGGTGAGTGAGCGGCTGGCCGTCGATGTCTTGAGCGCGTCCAGTGTTGTCGAGAGGTCCGTCGTACGACTCCGACACAGGGTAGTCAAGGTGAGCAGGGCTCTTCTTGAACAGTCCAGTGATTTTGTCTCCGAACGTCTTGGCGGTCTCAGCTAGATCGGTGTGGGGTTCGTCCTTATGCTCCTTCGGCTCCTTCGGCTCAACCTCATCGGAACGTCCACTGTGGTAGACGGAGACGTGGTGAGTGAGCGGCTGGCCGTCGATGTCTTGAGCGCGTCCAGTGTTGTCGAGAGGTCCGTCGTACGACTCCGACACAGGGTAGTCAAGGTGAGCAGGACTCTTCTTGAACAGTCCAGTGATTTTGTCTCCGAACGTCTTGGCGGTCTCAGCTAGATCGGTGTGGGGTTCGTCCTTATGCTCCTTCGGCTCCTTCGGCTCAACCTCATCGGAACGTCCAGTGTGGTAGACGGAGACGTGGTGAGTGAGCGGCTGGCCGTCGATGTCTTGAGCGCGTCCAGTGTTGTCGAGAGGTCCGTCGTACGACTCCGACACAGGGTAGTCAAGGTGAGCAGGGTTCTTCTTGAACAGTCCAGTGATTTTGTCTCCGAACGTCTTGGCGGTGTCTGCCAGATCGGTGCGCGGCTCGTCCTTCTCCTTCGGCTCCTTCGGCTCAACCTCATCAGAACGTCCACTGTGGTAGACGGAGACGTGGTGAGTGAGCGGCTGGCCGTCGATGTCTTGGGCGCGTCCAGTGTTGTCGAGAGGTCCGTCGTACGACTCCGACACAGGGTAGTCAAGATGAGCAGGGCTCTTCTTGAATAGTCCAGTGATTTTGTCTCCGAACGTCTTGGCGGTGTCTGCCAGATCGGTGCGCGGCTCGTCCTTCTCCTTCTGCTCCTTCGGCTCAACCTCATCAGAACGTCCACTGTGGTAAACGGAGACGTGGTGAGTTAGCGGCTGACCGTTGATGTCTTGGGCGCGTCCAGTGTTGTCGAGAGGTCCGTCGTACGACTCCGACACAGGGTAGTCAAGGTGAGCAGGGCTCTTCTTGAACAGTCCAGTGATTTTGTCTCCGAACGTCTTGGCGGTGTCTGCCAGATCGGTGCGCGGCTCGTCCTTCTCCTTCTGCTCCTTCGGCTCAACCTCATCAGAACGTCCACTGTGGTAAACGGAGACGTGGTGAGTGAGCGGCTGGCCGTTGATGTCTTGGGCGCGTCCAGTGTTGTCGAGAGGTCCGTCGTACGACTCCGACACAGGGTAGTCAAGGTGAGCAGGACTCTTCTTGAACAGTCCAGTGATTTTGTCTCCAAACGTCTTGGCGGTGTTTGCCAGATCGGTGCGCGGCTCGTCCTTCTCCTTCGGCTCCTTCGGCTCAACCTCATCAGAACGTCCACTGTGGTAGACGGAGACGTGGTGAGTGAGCGGCTGGCCGTCGATGTCTTGGGCGCGTCCAGTGTTGTCGAGAGGTCCGTCGTACGACTCCGACACAGGGTAGTCAAGGTGAGCAGGGCTCTTCTTGAATAGTCCAGTGATTTTGTCTCCGAACGTCTTGGCGGTGTCTGCCAGATCGGTGCGCGGCTCGTCCTTCTCCTTCTGCTCCTTCGGCTCAACCTCATCAGAACGTCCACTGTGGTAAACGGAGACGTGGTGAGTGAGCGGCTGGCCGTCGATGTCTTGGGCGCGTCCAGTGTTGTCGAGAGGTCCGTCGTACGACTCCGACACAGGGTAGTCAAGGTGAGCAGGGCTCTTCTTGAACAGTCCAGTGATTTTGTCTCCGAACGTCTTGGCGGTGTCTGCCAGATCGGTGCGCGGCTCGTCCTTCTCCTTCGGCTCCTTCGGCTCAACCTCATCAGAACGTCCACTGTGGTAGACGGAGACGTGGTGAGTGAGCGGCTGGCCGTCGATGTCTTGGGCGCTTCCAGTGTTGTCGAGAGGTCCGTCGTACGACTCCGACACAGGGTAGTCAAGGTGAGCAGGGCTCTTCTTGAACAGTCCAGTGATTTTGTCTCCGAACGTCTTGGCGGTCTCAGCTAGATCGGTGTGGGGTTCGTCCTTATGCTCATTCGGCTCCTTCGGCTCAACCTCATCGGAACGTCCACTGTGGTAGACGGAGACGTGGTGAGTGAGCGGCTGGCCGTCGATGTCTTGAGCGCGTCCAGTGTTGTCGAGAGGTCCGTCGTACGACTCCGACACAGGGTAGTCAAGGTGAGCAGGGCTCTTCTTGAACAGTCCAGTGATTTTGTCTCCGAACGTCTTGGCGGTCTCAGCTAGATCGGTGTGCGGCTCGTCCTTCACCTTCGGCTCCTTTGGCTCAACCTCATCAGAACGTCCACTGTGGTAGACGGAGACGTGGTGAGTGAGCGGCTGGCCGTCGATGTCTTGAGCGCGTCCAGTGTTGTCGAGAGGTCCGTCGTACGATTCCGACACAGGGTAGTCAAGGTGAGCAGGGCTCTTCTTGAACAGTCCAGTGAATTTGTCTCCGAACGTCTTGGCGGTCTCAGCTAGATCGGTGTGGGGTTCGTCCTTATGCTCCTTCGGCTCCTTCGGCTCAACCTCATCGGAACGTCCACTGTGGTAGACGGAGACGTGGTGAGTGAGCGGCTGGCCGTCGATGTCTTGGGCGCGTCCAGTGTTGTCGAGAGATCCGTCGTACGACTCCGACACAGGGTAGTCAAGGTGAGCAGGACTCTTCTTGAACAGTCCAGTGATTTTGTCTCCGAACGTCTTGGCGGTCTCAGCTAGGTCGGTGTGGGGTTCGTCCTTATGCTCCTTCGGCTCCTTCGGCTCAACCTCATCGGAACGTCCACTGTGGTAGACGGAGACGTGGTGAGTGAGCGGCTGGCCGTCGATGTCTTGAGCGCGTCCAGTGTTGTCGAGAGGTCCGTCGTACGACTCCGACACAGGGTAGTCAAGGTGAGCAGGACTCTTCTTGAACAGTCCAGTGATTTTGTCTCCGAACGTCTTGGCGGTCTCAGCTAGATCGGTGTGGGGTTCGTCCTTATGCTCCTCCGGCTCCTTCGGCTCAACCTCATCGGAAAGTCCACTGTGGTAGACGGAGACGTGGTGAGTGAGCGGCTGGCCGTCGATGTCTTGAGCGCGTCCAGTGTTGTCGAGAGGTCCGTCGTACGACTCCGACACAGGGTAGTCAAGGTGAGCAGGGCTCTTCTTGAACAGTCCAGTGATTTTGTCTCCAAACGTCTTGGCTGTGTCTGCCAGATCGGTGCGCGGCTCGTCCTTCTCCTTCGGCTCCTTCGGCTCAACCTCATCAGAACGTCCACTGTGGTAGACGGAGACGTGGTGAAGGAGCGGCTGGCCGTCGATGTCTTGGGCGCGTCCAGTGTTGTCGAGAGGTTCGTCGTACGACTCCGACACAGGGTAGTCAAGGTGAGCAGGGCTCTTCTTGAACAGTCCAGTGATTTTGTCTCCGAACGTCTTGGCGGTGTCTGTCAGATCGGTGCGCGGCTCGTCCTTCTCCTTCGGCTCCTTCGACTCAACCTCATCAGAACGTCCACTGTGGTAGACGGAGACGTGGTGAGTGAGCGGCTGGCCGTCGATGTCTTGGGCGCGTCCAGTGTTGTCGAGAGGTCCGTCGTACGACTCCGACACAGGGTAGTCAAGGTGAGCAGGACTTTTCTTGAACAGTCCAGTGATTTTGTCTCCGAACGTCTTGGCGGTCTCAGCTAGATCGGTGTGGGGTTCGTCCTTATGCTCCTCCGGCTCCTTCGGCTCAACCTCATCGGAAAGTCCACTGTGGTAGACGGAGACGTGGTGAGTGAGCGGCTGGCCGTCGATGTCTTGAGCGCGTCCAGTGTTGTCGAGAGGTCCGTCGTACGACTCCGACACAGGGTAGTCAAGGTGAGCAGGGCTCTTCTTGAACAGTCCAGTGATTTTGTCTCCAAACGTCTTGGCTGTGTCTGCCAGATCGGTGCGCGGCTCGTCCTTCTCCTTCGGCTCCTTCGGCTCAACCTCATCAGAACGTCCACTGTGGTAGACGGAGACGTGGTGAGTGAGCGGCTGGCCGTCGATGTCTTGGGCGCGTCCAATGTTGTCGAGAGGTCCGTCGTACGACTCCGACACAGGGTAGTCAAGGTGAGCAGGGCTCTTCTTGAACAGTCCAGTGATTTTGTCTCCGAACGTCTTGGCGGTGTCTGTCAGATCGGTGCGCGGCTCGTCCTTCTCCTTCGGCTCCTTCGACTCAACCTCATCAGAACGTCCACTGTGGTAGACGGAGACGTGGTGAGTGAGCGGCTGGCCGTCGATGTCTTGGGCGCGTCCAGTGTTGTCGAGAGGTCCGTCGTACGACTCCGACACAGGGTAGTCAAGGTGAGCAGGACTTTTCTTGAACAGTCCAGTGATTTTGTCTCCGAACGTCTTGGCGGTGTCTGTCAGATCGGTGCGCGGCTCGTCCTTCTCCTTCGGCTCCTTCGGCTCAACCTCATCGGAACGTCCACTGTGGTAGACGGAGACGTGGTGAGTGAGCGGCTGGCCGTCGATGTCTTGAGCGCGTCCAGTGTTGTCGACAGGTCCGTCGTACGACTCCGACACAGGGTAGTCAAGGTGAGCAGGACTCTTCTTGAACAGTCCAGTGATTTTGTCTCCGAACGTCTTGGCGGTGTCTGTCAGATCGGTGCGCGGCTCGTCCTTCTCCTTCGGCTCCTTCGGCTCAACCTCATCAGAACGTCCACTGTGGTAGACGGAGACGTGGTGAGTGAGCGGCTGGCCGTCGATGTCTTGGGCGCGTCCAGTGTTGTCGAGAGGTCCGTCGTACGACTCCGACACAGGGTAGTCAAGGTGAGCAGGGCTCTTCTTGAACAGTCCAGTGATTTTGTCTCCGAACGTCTTCGCGGTGTCGGCAAGATCGGTGTGCGGCTCGTCCTTTTCCTTCGGCTCCTTCGGCTCAACCTCATCAGAACGTCCACTGTGGTAGACGGAGACGTGGTGAGTGAGCGGCTGGCCGTCGATGTCTTGGGCGCGTCCAGTGTTGTCGAGAGGTCCGTCGTACGACTCCGACACAGGGTAGTCAAGGTGAGCAGGGCTCTTCTTGAACAGTCCAGTGATTTTGTCTCCGAACGTCTTGGCGGTCTCAGCTAGATCGGTGTGGGGTTCGTCCTTATGCTCCTTCGGCTCCTTTGGCTCAACCTCATCGGAACGTCCACTGTGGTAGACGAAGACGTGGTGAGTGAGCGGCTGGCCGTCGATGTCTTGAGCGCGTCCAGTGTTGTCGAGAGGTCCGTCGTACGACTCCGACACAGGGTAGTCAAGGTGAGCAGGGCTCTTCTTGAACAGTCCAGTGATTTTGTCTCCGAACGTCTTGGCGGTGTCGGCAAGATCAGTGTGCGGCTCGTCCTTCTCCTTCGGCTCCTTCGGCTCAACCTCATCAGAAAGTCCACTGTGGTAGACGGAGACGTGGTGAGTGAGCGGCTGGCCGTCGATGTCTTGAGCGCGTCCAGTGTTGTCGAGAGGTCCGTCGTACGACTCCGACACAGGGTAGTCAAGGTGAGCAGGGCTCTTCTTGAACAGTCCATTGATTTTGTCTCCGAACGTCTTGGCGGTGTCTGCCAGATCGGTGCGCGGCTCGTCCTTCTCCTTCGGCTCCTTCGGCTCAACCTCATCAGAACGTCCACTGTGGTAGACGGAGACGTGGTGAGTGAGCGGCTGGCCGTCGATGTCTTGGGCGCGTCCAGTGTTGTCGAGAGGTCCGTCGTACGACTCCGACACAGGGTAGTCAAGGTGAGCAGGGCTCTTCTTGAACAGTCCAGTGATTTTGTCTCCGAACGTCTTGGCGGTGTCTGTCAGATCGGTGCGCGGCTCGTCCTTCTCCTTCGGCTCCTTCGACTCAACCTCATCAGAACGTCCACTGTGGTAGACGGAGACGTGGTGAGTGAGCGGCTGGCCGTCGATGTCTTGGGCGCGTCCAGTGTTGTCGAGAGGTCCGTCGTACGACTCCGACACAGGGTAGTCAAGGTGAGCAGGACTTTTCTTGAACAGTCCAGTGATTTTGTCTCCGAACGTCTTGGCGGTGTCTGTCAGATCGGTGCGCGGCTCGTCCTTCTCCTTCGGCTCCTTCGGCTCAACCTCATCGAAACGTCCACTGTGGTAGACGGAGACGTGGTGAGTGAGCGGCTGGCCGTCGATGTCTTGAGCGCGTCCAGTGTTGTCGACAGGTCCGTCGTACGACTCCGACACAGGGTAGTCAAGGTGAGCAGGACTCTTCTTGAACAGTCCAGTGATTTTGTCTCCGAACGTCTTTGCGGTGTCTGTCAGATCGGTGCGCGGCTCGTCCTTCTCCTTCGGCTCCTTCGGCTCAACCTCATCAGAACGTCCACTGTGGTAGACGGAGACGTGGTGAGTGAGCGGCTGGCCGTCGATGTCTTGGGCGCGTCCAGTGTTGTCGAGAGGTCCGTCGTACGACTCCGACACAGGGTAGTCAAGGTGAGCAGGGCTCTTCTTGAACAGTCCAGTGATTTTGTCTCCGAACGTCTTCGCGGTGTCGGCAAGATCGGTGTGCGGCTCGTCCTTTTCCTTCGGCTCCTTCGGCTCAACCTCATCAGAACGTCCACTGTGGTAGACGGAGACGTGGTGAGTGAGCGGCTGGCCGTCGATGTCTTGGGCGCGTCCAGTGTTGTCGAGAGGTCCGTCGTACGACTCCGACACAGGGTAGTCAAGGTGAGCAGGGCTCTTCTTGAACAGTCCAGTGATTTTGTCTCCGAACGTCTTGGCGGTCTCAGCTAGATCGGTGTGGGGTTCGTCCTTATGCTCCTTCGGCTCCTTCGGCTCAACCTCATCGGAACGTCCACTGTGGTAGACGAAGACGTGGTGAGTGAGCGGCTGGCCGTCGATGTCTTGAGCGCGTCCAGTGTTGTCGAGAGGTCCGTCGTACGACTCCGACACAGGGTAGTCAAGGTGAGCAGGGCTCTTCTTGAACAGTCCAGTGATTTTGTCTCCGAACGTCTTGGCGGTGTCTCCCAGATCGGTGCGCGGCTCGTCCTTCTCCTTCGGCTCCTTCGGCTCAACCTCATCAGAACGTCCACTGTGGTAGACGGAGACGTGGTGAGTGAGCGGCTGGCCGTCGATGTCTTGGGCGCGTCCAGTGTTGTCGAGAGGTCCGTCGTACGACTCCGACACAGGGTAGTCAAGGTGAGCAGGGCTCTTCTTGAACAGTCCAGTGATTTTGTCTCCGAACGTCTTGGCGGTGTCGGCAAGATCAGTGTGCGGCTCGTCCTTCTCCTTCGGCTCCTTCGGCTCAACCTCATCAGAAAGTCCACTGTGGTAGACGGAGACGTGGTGAGTGAGCGGCTGGCCGTCGATGTCTTGAGCGCGTCCAGTGTTGTCGAGAGGTCCGTCGTACGACTCCGACACAGGGTAGTCAAGGTGAGCAGGGCTCTTCTTGAACAGTCCATTGATTTTGTCTCCGAACGTCTTGGCGGTGTCTGCCAGATCGGTGCGCGGCTCGTCCTTCTCCTTCGGCTCCTTCGGCTCAACCTCATCAGAACGTCCACTGTGGTAGACGGAGACGTGGTGAGTGAGCGGCTGGCCGTCGATGTCTTGGGCGCGTCCAGTGTTGTCGAGAGGTCCGTCGTACGACTCCGACACAGGGTAGTCAAGGTGAGCAGGGCTCTTCTTGAACAGTCCAGTGATTTTGTCTCCGAACGTCTTGGCGGTGTCTGCTAGATCGGTGTGGGGTTCGTCCTTATGCTCCTTCGGCTCCTTCGGCTCAACCTCATCGGAACGTCCACTGTGGTAGACGGAGACGTGGTGAGTGAGCGGCTGGCCGTCGATGTCTTGAGCGCGTCCAGTGTTGTCGAGAGGTCCGTCGTACGACTCCGACACAGGGTAGTCAAGGTGAGCAGGGCTCTTCTTGAGCAGTCCAGTGATTTTGTCTCCGAACGTCTTGGCGGTCTCAGCTAGATCGGTGTGGGGTTCGTCCTTATGCTCCTTCGGCTCCTTCGGCTCAACCTCATCGGAACGTCCACTGTGGTAGACGGAGACGTGGTGAGTGAGCGGCTGGCCGTCAATGTCTTGAACGCGTCCAGTGTTGTCGAGAGGTCCGTCGTACAACTCCGACACAGGGTAGTCAAGGTGAGCAGGGCTCTTCTTGAACAGTCCTGTGATTTTGTCTCCGAACGTCTTGGCGGTCTCAGCTAGATCGGTGTGGGGTTCGTCCTTATGCTCCTTCGGCTCCTTCGGCTCAACCTTATCGGAACGTCCACTGTGGTAGACGGAGACGTGGTGAGTGAGCGGCTGGCCGTCGATGTCTTGAGCGCGTCCAGTGTTGTCGAGAGGTCCGTCGTACGACTCCGACACAGGGTAGTCAAGGTGAGCAGGACTCTTCTTGAACAGTCCAGTGATTTTGCCTCCGAACGTCTTGGCGGTCTCAGCTAGATCGGTGTGGGGTTCGTCCTTATGCTCCTTCGGCTCCTTTGGCTCAGCCTCATCGGAACGTCCACTGTGGTAGACGGAGACGTGGTGAATGAGCGGCTGGCCGTCGATGTCTTGAGCGCGTCCAGTGTTGTCGAGAGGTCCGTCGTACGACTCCGACACAGGGTAGTCAAGGTGAGCAGGGCTCTTCTTGAACAGTCCAGTGATTTTGTCTCCGAACGTCTTGGCGGTGTCTGCCAGATCGGTGCGCGGCTCGTCTTTCTCCTTCGGCTCCTTCGGCTCAACCTCATCAGAACGTCCACTGTGGTAGACGGAGACGTGGTGAGTGAGCGGCTGGCCGTCGATGTCTTGAGCGCGTCCAGTGTTGTCGAGAGGTCCGTCGTACGACTCCGACACAGGGTAGTCAAGGTGAGCAGGGCTCTTCTTGAACAGTCCAGTGATTTTGTCTCCGAACGTCTTGGCGGTCTCAGCTAGATCGGTGTGGGGTTCGTCCTTATGCTCCTTCGGCTCCTTCGGCTCAACCTCATCGGAACGTCCACTGTGGTAGACGGAGACGTGGTGAATGAGCGGCTGGCCGTCGATGTCTTGAGCGCGTTCAGTGTTGTCGAGAGGTCCGTCGTACGACTCCGACACAGGGTAGTCAAGGTGAGCAGGGCTCTTCTTGAACAGTCCAGTGATTTTGTCTCCGAACGTCTTGGCGGTGTCTGCCAGATCGGTGCGCGGCTCGTCCTTCTCCTTCGGCTCCTTCGGCTCAACCTCATCAGAACGTCCACTGTGGTAGACGGAGACGTGGTGAGTGAGCGGCTGGCCGTCGATGTCTTGGGCGCGTCCAGTGTTGTCGAGAGGTCCGTCGTACGACTCCGACACAGGGTAGTCAAGGTGAGCAGGGCTCTTCTTGAACAGTCCAGTGATTTTGTCTCCGAACGTCTTGGCGGTCTCAGCTAGATCGGTGTGGGGTTCGTCCTTATGCTCCTTCGGCTCCTTCGGCTCAACCTCATCGGAACGTCCACTGTGGTAGACGGAGACGTGGTGAGTGAGCGGCTGGCCGTCGATGTCTTGAGCGCGTCCAGTGTTGTCGAGAGGTCCGTCGTACGACTCCGACACAGGGTAGTCAAGGTGAGCAGGGCTCTTCTTGAACAGTCCAGTGATTTTGTCTCCGAACGTCTTGGCGGTCTCAGCTAGATCGGTGTGGGGTTCGTCCTTATGCTCCTTCGGCTCCTTCGGCTCAACCTCATCGGAACGTCCACTGTGGTAGACGGAGACGTGGTGAGTGAGCGGCTGGCCGTCGATGTCTTGAGCGCGTCCAGTGTTGTCGAGAGGTCCGTCGTACGACTCCGACACAGGGTAGTCAAGGTGAGCAGGACTCTTCTTGAACAGTCCAGTGATTTTGCCTCCGAACGTCTTGGCGGTCTCAGCTAGATCGGTGTGGGGTTCGTCCTTATGCTCCTTCGGCTCCTTTGGCTCAGCCTCATCGGAACGTCCACTGTGGTAGACGGAGACGTGGTGAGTGAGCGGCTGGCCGTCGATGTCTTGAGCGCGTCCAGTGTTGTCGAGAGGTCCGTCGTACGACTCCGACACAGGGTAGTCAAGGTGAGCAGGGCTCTTCTTGAACAGTCCAGTGATTTTGTCTCCGAACGTCTTGGCGGTGTCTGCCAGAACGGTGCGCGGCTCGTCTTTCTCCTTCGGCTCCTTCGGCTCAACCCCATCAGAACGTCCACTGTGGTAGACGGAGACGTGGTGAGTGAGCGGCTGGCCGTCGATGTCTTGAGCGCGTCCAGTGTTGTCGAGAGGTCCGTCGTACGACTCCGACACAGGGTAGTCAAGGTGAGCAGGGCTCTTCTTGAACAGTCCAGTGATTTTGTCTCCGAACGTCTTGGCGGTGTCTGCCAGATCGGTGCGCGGCTCGTCTTTCTCCTTCGGCTCCTTCGGCTCAACCTCATCAGAACGTCCACTGTGGTAGACGGAGACGTGGTGAGTGAGCGGCTGGCCGTCGATGTCTTGAGCGCGTCCAGTGTTGTCGAGAGGTCCGTCGTACGACTCCGACACAGGGTAGTCAAGGTGAGCAGGGCTCTTCTTGAACAGTCCAGTGATTTTGTCTCCGAACGTCTTGGCGGTCTCAGCTAGATCGGTGTGGGGTTCGTCCTTATGCTCCTTCGGCTCTTTCGGCTCAACCTCATCGGAACGTCCACTGTGGTAGACGGAGACGTGGTGAGTGAGCGGCTGGCCGTCGATGTCTTGAGCGCGTCCAGTGTTGTCGAGAGGTCCGTCGTACGACTCCGACACAGGGTAGTCAAGGTGAGCAGGACTTTTCTTGAACAGTCCAGTGATTTTGCCTCCGAACGTCTTGGCGGTCTCAGCTAGATCGGTGTGGGGTTCGTCCTTATGCTCCTTCGGCTCCTTCGGCTCAACCTCATCAGAACGTCCACTGTGGTAGACGGAGACGTGGTGAGTAAGCGGCTGGCCGTCGATGTCTTGGGCGCGTCCAGTGTTGTCGAGAGGTCCGTCGTACGACTCCGACACAGGGTAGTCAAGGTGAGCAGGGCTCTTCTTGAACAGTCCAGTGATTTTGTCTCCGAACGTCTTGGCGGTCTCAGCTAGATCGGTGTGGGGTTCGTCCTTATGCTCCTTCGGCTCCTTTGGCTCAGCCTCATCGGAACGTCCACTGTGGTAGACGGAGACGTGGTGAGTGAGCGGCTGGCCGTCGATGTCTTGAGCGCGTCCAGTGTTGTCGAGAGGTCCGTCGTACGACTCCGACACAGGGTAGTCAAGGTGAGCAGGGCTCTTCTTGAACAGTCCAGTGATTTTGTCTCCGAACGTCTTGGCGGTGTCTGCCAGATCGGTGCGCGGCTCGTCTTTCTCCTTCGGCTCCTTCGGCTCAACCTCATCAGAACGTCCACTGTGGTAGACGGAGACGTGGTGAGTGAGCGGCTGGCCGTCGATGTCTTGAGCGCGTCCAGTGTTGTCGAGAGGTCCGTCGTACGACTCCGACACAGGGTAGTCAAGGTGAGCAGGGCTCTTCTTGAACAGTCCAGTGATTTTGTCTCCGAACGTCTTGGCGGTCTCAGCTAGATCGGTGCGCGGCTCGTCCTTCTCCTTCGGCTCCTTCGGCTCAACCTCATCAGAACGTCCACTGTGGTAGACGGAGACGTGGTGAGTGAGCGGCTGGCCGTCGATGTCTTGGGCGCGTCCAGTGTTGTCGAGAGGTCCGTCGTACGACTCCGACACAGGGTAATCAAGGTGAGCAGGGCTCTTCTTGAACAGTCCAGTGATTTTGTCTCCGAACGTCTTGGCGGTCTCAGCTAGATCGGTGTGGGGTTCGTCCTTATGCTCCTTCGGCTCCTTCGGCTCAACCTCATCGGAACGTCCACTGTGGTAGACGGAGACGTGGTGAGTGAGCGGCTGGCCGTCGATGTCTTGAGCGCGTCCAGTGTTGTCAAGAGGTCCGTCGTACGACTCCGACACAGGGTAGTCAAGGTGAGCAGGGCTCTTCTTGAACAGTCCAGTAATTTTGTCTCCGAACGTCTTGGCGGTCTCAGCTAGATCGGTGTGGGGTTCGTCCTTATGCTCCTTCGGCTCCTTTGGCTCAGCCTCATCGGAACGTCCACTGTGGTAGACGGAGACGTGGTGAGTGAGCGGCTGGCCGTCGATGTCTTGAGCGCGTCCAGTGTTGTCGAGAGGTCCGTCGTACGACTCCGACACAGGGTAGTCAAGGTGAGCAGGGCTCTTCTTGAACAGTCCAGTGATTTTGTCTCCGAACGTCTTGGCGGTGTCTGCCAGATCGGTGCGCGGCTCGTCCTTCTCCTTCGGCTCCTTCGGTTCAACCTCATCAGAACGTCCACTGTGGTAGACGGAGACGTGGTGAGTGAGCGGCTGGCCGTCGATGTCTTGGGCGCGTCCAGTGTTGTCGAGAGGTCCGTCGTACGACTCCGACACAGGGTAGTCAAGGTGAGCAGGGCTCTTCTTGAACAGTCCAGTGATTTTGTCTCCGAACGTCTTGGCGGTCTCAGCTAGATCGGTGTGGGGTTCGTCCTTATGCTCCTTCGGCTCCTTCGGCTCAACCTCATCGGAACGTCCACTGTGGTAGACGGAGACGTGGTGAGTGAGCGGCTGGCCGTCGATGTCTTGAGCGCGTCCAGTGTTGTCGAGAGGTCCGTCGTACGACTCCGACACAGGGTAGTCAAGGTGAGCAGGGCTCTTCTTGAACAGTCCAGTGATTTTGTCTCCGAACGTCTTGGCGGTCTCAGCTAGATCGGTGTGGGGTTCGTCCTTATGCTCCTTCGGCTCCTTCGGCTCAACCTCATCGGAACGTCCACTGTGGTAGACGGAGACGTGGTGAGTGAGCGGCTGGCCATCGATGTCTTGAGCGCGTCCAGTGTTGTCGAGAGGTCCGTCGTACGACTCCGACACAGGGTAGTCAAGGTGAGCAGGGCTCTTCTTGAACAGTCCAGTGATTTTGTTTCCGAACGTCTTGGCGGTCTCAGCTAGATCGGTGCGCGGCTCGTCCTTCTCCTTCGGCTCCTTCGGCTCAACCTCATCAGAACGTCCACTGTGGTAGACGGAGACGTGGTGAGTGAGCGGCTGGCCGTCGATGTCTTGGGCGCGTCCAGTGTTGTCGAGAGGTCCGTCGTACGACTCCGACACAGGGTAGTCAAGGTGAGCAGGGCTCTTCTTGAACAGTCCAGTGATTTTGTCTCCGAACGTCTTGGCGGTCTCAGCTAGATCGGTGTGGGGTTCGTCCTTATGCTCCTTCGGCTCCTTCGGCTCAACCTCATCGGAACGTCCACTTTGGTAGACGGAGACGTGGTGAGTGAGCGGCTGGCCGTCGATGTCTTGAGCGCGTCCAGTGTTGTCGAGAGGTCCGTCGTACGACTCTGACACAGGGTAGTCAAGGTGAGCAGGGCTCTTCTTGAACAGTCCAGTGATTTTGTCTCCGAACGTCTTGGCGGTGTCTGCCAGATCGGTGCGCGGCTCGTCCTTCTCCTTCGGCTCCTTCGGCTCAACCTCATCAGAACGTCCACTGTGGTAGACGGAGACGTGGTGAGTGAGCGGCTGGCCGTCGATGTCTTGAGCGCGTCCAGTGTTGTCGAGAGGTCCGTCGTACGACTCCGACACAGGGTAGTCAAGGTGAGCAGGGCTCTTCTTGATCAGTCCAGTGATTTTGTCTCCGAACGTCTTGGCGGTGTCTGCCAGATCGGTGCGCGGCTCGTCCTTCTCCTTCGGCTCCTTCGGCTCAACCTCATCAGAACGTCCACTGTGGTAGACGGAGACCTGGTGAGTGAGCGGCTGGCCGTCAATGTCTTGGGCGCGTCCAGTGTTGTCGAGAGGTCCGTCGTACGACTCCGACACAGGGTAGTCAAGGTGAGCAGGGCTCTTCTTGAACAGTCCAGTGATTTTGTCTCCGAACGTCTTGGCGGTGTCTGCCAGATCGGTGCGCGGCTCGTCCTTCTCCTTCGGCTCCTTCGGCTCAACCTCATCAGAACGTCCACTGTGGTAGACGGAGACGTGTTGAGTGAGCGGCTGGCCGTCGATGTCTTGGGCGCGTCCAGTGTTGTCGAGATGTCCGTCGTACGACTCCGACACAGGGTAGTCAAGGTGAGCAGGGCTCTTCTTGAACAGTCCAGTGATTTTGTCTCCGAACGTCTTGGCGGTGTCTGCCAGATCGGTGCGCGGCTCGTCCTTCTCCTTCGGCTCCTTCGGATCAACCTCATCAGAACGTCCACTGTGGTAGACCGAGACGTGGTGAGTGAGCGGCTGGCCGTCGATGTCTTGGGCGCGTCCAGTGTTGTCGAGAGGTCCGTCGTACGACTCCGACACAGGGTAGTCAAGGTGAGCAGGGCTCTTCTTGAACAGTCCAGTGATTTTGTCTCCGAACGTCTTGGCGGTCTCAGCTAGATCGGTGTGGGGTTCGTCCTTATGCTCCTTCGGCTCCTTCGGCTCAACCTCATCGGAACGTCCACTGTGGTAGACGGAGACGTGGTGAGTGAGCGGCTGGCCGTCGATGTCTTGAGCGCGTCCAGTGTTGTCGAGAGGTCCGTCGTACGACTCCGACACAGGGTAGTCAAGGTGAGCAGGGCTCTTCTTGAACAGTCCAGTGATTTTGTCTCCGAACGTCTTGGCGGTGTCTGCCAGATCGGTGCGCGGCTCGTCCTTCTCCTTCGGCTCCTTCGGCTCAACTTCATCAGAACGTCCACTTTGGTAGACGGAGACGTGGTGAGTGAGCGGCTGGCCGTCGATGTCTTGGGCGCGTCCAGTGTTGTCGAGAGGTCCGTCGTACGACTCCGACACAGGGTAGTCAAGGTGAGCAGGGCTCTTCTTGAACAGTCCAGTGATTTTGTCTCCGAACGTCTTGGCGGTCTCAGCTAGATCGGTGTGGGGTTCGTCCTTATGCTCCTTCGGCTCCTTCGGCTCAACCTCATCGGAACGTCCACTGTGGTAGACGGAGACGTGGTGAGTGAGCGGCTGGCCGTCGATGTCTTGAGCGCGTCCAGTGTTGTCGAGAGGTCCGTCGTACGACTCCGACACAGGGTAGTCAAGGTGAGCAGGGCTCTTCTTGAACAGTCCAGTGATTTTGTCTCCGAACGTCTTGGCGGTGTCTGCCAGATCGGTGCGCGGCTCGTCCTTCTCCTTCGGCTCCTTCGGCTCAACCTCATCAGAACGTCCACTGTGGTAGACGGAGACGTGGTGAGTGAGCGGCTGGCCGTCGATGTCTTGGGCGCGTCCAGTGTTGTCGAGAGGTCCGTCGTACGACTCCGACACAAGGTAGTCAAGGTGAGCAGGGCTCTTCTTGAACAGTCCAGTGATTTTGTCTCCGAACGTCTTGGCGGTGTCTGCCAGATCGGTGCGCGGCTCGTCCTTCTCCTTCGGCTCCTTCGGCTCAACCTCATCAGAACGTCCACTGTGGTAGACGGAGACGTGGTGAGTGAGCGGCTGGCCGTCGATGTCTTGGGCGCGTCCAGTGTTGTCGAGAGGTCCGTCGTACGACTCCGACACAGGGTAGTCAAGGTGAGCAGGGCTCTTCTTGAACAGTCCAGTGATTTTGTCTCCGAACGTCTTGGCGGTGTCGGCAAGATCGGTGTGCGGCTCGTCCTTATGCTCCTTCGGCTCCTTCGGCTCAACCTCATCGGAACGTCCACTGTGGTAGACGGAGACGTGGTGAGTGAGCGGCTGGCCGTCGATGTCTTGAGCGCGTCCAGTGTTGTCGAGAGGTCCGTCGTACGACTTCGACACAGGGTAGTCAAGGTGAGCAGGGCTCTTCTTGAACAGTCCAGTGATTTTGTCTCCGAACGTCTTGGCGGTGTCTGCCAGATCGGTGCGCGGCTCGTCCTTCTCCTTCGGCTCCTTCGGCTCAACCTCATCAGAACGTCCACTGTGGTAGACGGAGACGTGGTGAGTAAGCGGCTGGCCGTCGATGTCTTGGGCGCGTCCAGTGTTGTCGAGAGGTCCGTCGTACGACTCCGACACAGGGTAGTCAAGGTGAGCAGGGCTCTTCTTGAACAGTCCAGTGATTTTGTCTCCGAACGTCTTGGCGGTCTCAGCTAGATCGGTGTGGGGTTCGTCCTTATGCTCCTTCGGCTCCTTTGGCTCAGCCTCATCGGAACGTCCACTGTGGTAGACGGAGACGTGGTGAGTGAGCGGCTGGCCGTCGATGTCTTGAGCGCGTCCAGTGTTGTCGAGAGGTCCGTCGTACGACTCCGACACAGGGTAGTCAAGGTGAGCAGGGCTCTTCTTGAACAGTCCAGTGATTTTGTCTCCGAACGTCTTGGCGGTGTCTGCCAGATCGGTGCGCGGCTCGTCTTTCTCCTTCGGCTCCTTCGGCTCAACCTCATCAGAACGTCCACTGTGGTAGACGGAGACGTGGTGAGTGAGCGGCTGGCCGTCGATGTCTTGAGCGCGTCCAGTGTTGTCGAGAGGTCCGTCGTACGACTCCGACACAGGGTAGTCAAGGTGAGCAGGGCTCTTCTTGAACAGTCCAGTGATTTTGTCTCCGAACGTCTTGGCGGTCTCAGCTAGATCGGTGCGCGGCTCGTCCTTCTCCTTCGGCTCCTTCGGCTCAACCTCATCAGAACGTCCACTGTGGTAGACGGAGACGTGGTGAGTGAGCGGCTGGCCGTCGATGTCTTGGGCGCGTCCAGTGTTGTCGAGAGGTCCGTCGTACGACTCCGACACAGGGTAATCAAGGTGAGCAGGGCTCTTCTTGAACAGTCCAGTGATTTTGTCTCCGAACGTCTTGGCGGTCTCAGCTAGATCGGTGTGGGGTTCGTCCTTATGCTCCTTCGGCTCCTTCGGCTCAACCTCATCGGAACGTCCACTGTGGTAGACGGAGACGTGGTGAGTGAGCGGCTGGCCGTCGATGTCTTGAGCGCGTCCAGTGTTGTCAAGAGGTCCGTCGTACGACTCCGACACAGGGTAGTCAAGGTGAGCAGGGCTCTTCTTGAACAGTCCAGTAATTTTGTCTCCGAACGTCTTGGCGGTCTCAGCTAGATCGGTGTGGGGTTCGTCCTTATGCTCCTTCGGCTCCTTTGGCTCAGCCTCATCGGAACGTCCACTGTGGTAGACGGAGACGTGGTGAGTGAGCGGCTGGCCGTCGATGTCTTGAGCGCGTCCAGTGTTGTCGAGAGGTCCGTCGTACGACTCCGACACAGGGTAGTCAAGGTGAGCAGGGCTCTTCTTGAACAGTCCAGTGATTTTGTCTCCGAACGTCTTGGCGGTGTCTGCCAGATCGGTGCGCGGCTCGTCCTTCTCCTTCGGCTCCTTCGGTTCAACCTCATCAGAACGTCCACTGTGGTAGACGGAGACGTGGTGAGTGAGCGGCTGGCCGTCGATGTCTTGGGCGCGTCCAGTGTTGTCGAGAGGTCCGTCGTACGACTCCGACACAGGGTAGTCAAGGTGAGCAGGGCTCTTCTTGAACAGTCCAGTGATTTTGTCTCCGAACATCTTGGCGGTGTCTGCCAGATCGGTGCGCGGCTCGTCCTTCTCCTTCGGCTCCTTCGGCTCAACCTCATCAGAACGTCCACTGTGGTAGACGGAGACGTGGTGAGTGAGCGGCTGGCCGTCGATGTCTTGGGCGCGTCCAGTGTTGTCGAGAGGTCCGTCGTACGACTCCGACACAGGGTAGTCAAGGTGAGCAGGGCTCTTCTTGAACAGTCCAGTGATTTTGTCTCCGAACGTCTTGGCGGTCTCAGCTAGATCGGTGTGGGGTTCGTCCTTATGCTCCTTCGGCTCCTTCGGCTCAACCTCATCAGAACGTCCACTGTGGTAGACGGAGACGTGGTGAGTGAGCGGCTGGCCGTCGATGTCTTGAGCGCGTCCAGTGTTGTCGAGAGGTCCGTCGTACGACTCCGACACAGGGTAGTCAAGGTGAGCAGGGCTCTTCTTGAACAGTCCAGTGATTTTGTCTCCGAACGTCTTGGCGGTCTCAGCTAGATCGGTGTG
Organism: Rhabditoides inermis; assembly: GCA_963966185.1. Taxonomy (NCBI): domain Eukaryota; kingdom Metazoa; phylum Nematoda; class Chromadorea; order Rhabditida; family Rhabditidae; genus Rhabditoides; species Rhabditoides inermis. The sequence goes on along the minus strand of CAWZYM010000026.1, from coordinate 298,084 downwards.
GGGTTCGTCCTTATGCTCCTTCGGCTCCTTCGGCTCAACCTCATCGGAACGTCCACTGTGGTAGACGGAGACGTGGTGAGTGAGCGGCTGGCCATCGATGTCTTGAGCGCGTCCAGTGTTGTCGAGAGGTCCGTCGTACGACTCCGACACAGGGTAGTCAAGGTGAGCAGGGCTCTTCTTGAACAGTCCAGTGATTTTGTTTCCGAACGTCTTGGCGGTCTCAGCTAGATCGGTGCGCGGCTCGTCCTTCTCCTTCGGCTCCTTCGGCTCAACCTCATCAGAACGTCCACTGTGGTAGACGGAGACGTGGTGAGTGAGCGGCTGGCCGTCGATGTCTTGGGCGCGTCCAGTGTTGTCGAGAGGTCCGTCGTACGACTCCGACACAGGGTAGTCAAGGTGAGCAGGGCTCTTCTTGAACAGTCCAGTGATTTTGTCTCCGAACGTCTTGGCGGTCTCAGCTAGATCGGTGTGGGGTTCGTCCTTATGCTCCTTCGGCTCCTTCGGCTCAACCTCATCGGAACGTCCACTTTGGTAGACGGAGACGTGGTGAGTGAGCGGCTGGCCGTCGATGTCTTGAGCGCGTCCAGTGTTGTCGAGAGGTCCGTCGTACGACTCTGACACAGGGTAGTCAAGGTGAGCAGGGCTCTTCTTGAACAGTCCAGTGATTTTGTCTCCGAACGTCTTGGCGGTGTCTGCCAGATCGGTGCGCGGCTCGTCCTTCTCCTTCGGCTCCTTCGGCTCAACCTCATCAGAACGTCCACTGTGGTAGACGGAGACGTGGTGAGTGAGCGGCTGGCCGTCGATGTCTTGAGCGCGTCCAGTGTTGTCGAGAGGTCCGTCGTACGACTCCGACACAGGGTAGTCAAGGTGAGCAGGGCTCTTCTTGATCAGTCCAGTGATTTTGTCTCCGAACGTCTTGGCGGTGTCTGCCAGATCGGTGCGCGGCTCGTCCTTCTCCTTCGGCTCCTTCGGCTCAACCTCATCAGAACGTCCACTGTGGTAGACGGAGACCTGGTGAGTGAGCGGCTGGCCGTCAATGTCTTGGGCGCGTCCAGTGTTGTCGAGAGGTCCGTCGTACGACTCCGACACAGGGTAGTCAAGGTGAGCAGGGCTCTTCTTGAACAGTCCAGTGATTTTGTCTCCGAACGTCTTGGCGGTGTCTGCCAGATCGGTGCGCGGCTCGTCCTTCTCCTTCGGCTCCTTCGGCTCAACCTCATCAGAACGTCCACTGTGGTAGACGGAGACGTGTTGAGTGAGCGGCTGGCCGTCGATGTCTTGGGCGCGTCCAGTGTTGTCGAGATGTCCGTCGTACGACTCCGACACAGGGTAGTCAAGGTGAGCAGGGCTCTTCTTGAACAGTCCAGTGATTTTGTCTCCGAACGTCTTGGCGGTGTCTGCCAGATCGGTGCGCGGCTCGTCCTTCTCCTTCGGCTCCTTCGGCTCAACCTCATCGGAACGTCCACTGTGGTAGACGGAGACGTGGTGAGTGAGCGGCTGGCCGTCGATGTCTTGGGCGCGTCCAGTGTTGTCGAGAGGTCCGTCGTACGACTCCGACACAGGGTAGTCAAGGTGAGCAGGGCTCTTCTTGAACAGTCCAGTGATTTTGTCTCCGAACGTCTTGGCGGTGTCTGCCAGATCGGTGCGCGGCTCGTCCTTCTCCTTCGGCTCCTTCGGATCAACCTCATCAGAACGTCCACTGTGGTAGACCGAGACGTGGTGAGTGAGCGGCTGGCCGTCGATGTCTTGGGCGCGTCCAGTGTTGTCGAGAGGTCCGTCGTACGACTCCGACACAGGGTAGTCAAGGTGAGCAGGGCTCTTCTTGAACAGTCCAGTGATTTTGTCTCCGAACGTCTTGGCGGTCTCAGCTAGATCGGTGTGGGGTTCGTCCTTATGCTCCTTCGGCTCCTTCGGCTCAACCTCATCGGAACGTCCACTGTGGTAGACGGAGACGTGGTGAGTGAGCGGCTGGCCGTCGATGTCTTGAGCGCGTCCAGTGTTGTCGAGAGGTCCGTCGTACGACTCCGACACAGGGTAGTCAAGGTGAGCAGGGCTCTTCTTGAACAGTCCAGTGATTTTGTCTCCGAACGTCTTGGCGGTGTCTGCCAGATCGGTGCGCGGCTCGTCCTTCTCCTTCGGCTCCTTCGGCTCAACTTCATCAGAACGTCCACTTTGGTAGACGGAGACGTGGTGAGTGAGCGGCTGGCCGTCGATGTCTTGGGCGCGTCCAGTGTTGTCGAGAGGTCCGTCGTACGACTCCGACACAGGGTAGTCAAGGTGAGCAGGGCTCTTCTTGAACAGTCCAGTGATTTTGTCTCCGAACGTCTTGGCGGTCTCAGCTAGATCGGTGTGGGGTTCGTCCTTATGCTCCTTCGGCTCCTTCGGCTCAACCTCATCGGAACGTCCACTGTGGTAGACGGAGACGTGGTGAGTGAGCGGCTGGCCGTCGATGTCTTGAGCGCGTCCAGTGTTGTCGAGAGGTCCGTCGTACGACTCCGACACAGGGTAGTCAAGGTGAGCAGGGCTCTTCTTGAACAGTCCAGTGATTTTGTCTCCGAACGTCTTGGCGGTGTCTGCCAGATCGGTGCGCGGCTCGTCCTTCTCCTTCGGCTCCTTCGGCTCAACCTCATCAGAACGTCCACTGTGGTAGACGGAGACGTGGTGAGTGAGCGGCTGGCCGTCGATGTCTTGGGCGCGTCCAGTGTTGTCGAGAGGTCCGTCGTACGACTCCGACACAAGGTAGTCAAGGTGAGCAGGGCTCTTCTTGAACAGTCCAGTGATTTTGTCTCCGAACGTCTTGGCGGTGTCTGCCAGATCGGTGCGCGGCTCGTCCTTCTCCTTCGGCTCCTTCGGCTCAACCTCATCAGAACGTCCACTGTGGTAGACGGAGACGTGGTGAGTGAGCGGCTGGCCGTCGATGTCTTGGGCGCGTCCAGTGTTGTCGAGAGGTCCGTCGTACGACTCCGACACAGGGTAGTCAAGGTGAGCAGGGCTCTTCTTGAACAGTCCAGTGATTTTGTCTCCGAACGTCTTGGCGGTGTCGGCAAGATCGGTGTGCGGCTCGTCCTTATGCTCCTTCGGCTCCTTCGGCTCAACCTCATCGGAACGTCCACTGTGGTAGACGGAGACGTGGTGAGTGAGCGGCTGGCCGTCGATGTCTTGGGCGCGTCCAGTGTTGTCGAGAGGTCCGTCGTACGACTCCGACACAGGGTAGTCAAGGTGAGCAGGGCTCTTCTTGAACAGTCCAGTGATTTTGTCTCCGAACGTCTTGGCGGAGTCTGCCAGATCGGTGCGCGGCTCGTCCTTCTCCTTCGGCTCCTTCGGATCAACCTCATCAGAACGTCCACTGTGGTAGACCGAGACGTGGTGAGTGAGCGGCTGGCCGTCGATGTCTTGGGCGCGTCCAGTGTTGTCGAGAGGTCCGTCGTACGACTCCGACACAGGGTAGTCAAGGTGAGCAGGGCTCTTCTTGAACAGTCCAGTGATTTTGTCTCCGAACGTCTTGGCGGTCTCAGCTAGATCGGTGTGGGGTTCGTCCTTATGCTCCTTCGGCTCCTTCGGCTCAACCTCATCGGAACGTCCACTGTGGTAGACGGAGACGTGGTGAGTGAGCGGCTGGCCGTCGATGTCTTGAGCGCGTCCAGTGTTGTCGAGAGGTCCGTCGTACGACTCCGACACAGGGTAGTCAAGGTGAGCAGGGCTCTTCTTGAACAGTCCAGTGATTTTGTCTCCGAACGTCTTGGCGGTGTCTGCCAGATCGGTGCGCGGCTCGTCCTTCTCCTTCGGCTCCTTCGGCTCAACCTCATCAGAACGTCCACTGTGGTAGACGGAGACGTGGTGAGTGAGCGGCTGGCCGTCGATGTCTTGGGCGCGTCCAGTGTTGTCGAGAGGTCCGTCGTACGACTCCGACACAGGGTAGTCAAGGTGAGCAGGGCTCTTCTTGAACAGTCCAGTGATTTTGTCTCCGAACGTCTTGGCGGTGTCTGCCAGATCGGTGCGCGGCTCGTCCTTCTCCTTCGGCTCCTTCGGCTCAACCTCATCAGAACGTCCACTGTGGTAGACGGAGACGTGGTGAGTGAGCGGCTGGCCGTCGATGTCTTGGGCGCGTCCAGTGTTGTCGAGAGGTCCGTCGTACAACTCCGACACAGGGTAGTCAAGGTGAGCAGGGCTCTTCTTGAACAGTCCAGTGATTTTGTCTCCGAACGTCTTGGCGGTCTCAGCTAGATCGGTGTGGGGTTCGTCCTTATGCTCCTTCGGCTCCTTCGGCTCAACCTCATCGGAACGTCCACTGTGGTAGACGGAGACGTGGTGAGTGAGCGACTGGCCGTCGATGTCTTGAGCGCGTCCAGTGTTGTCGAGAGGTCCGTCGTACGACTCCGACACAGGGTAGTCAAGGTGAGCAGGGCTCTTCTTGAACAGTCCAGTGGTTTTGTCTCCGAACGTCTTGGCGGTCTCAGCTAGATCGGTGTGGGGTTCGTCTTTATGCTCCTTCGGCTCCTTCGGCTCAACCTCATCGGAACGTCCACTGTGGTAGACGGAGATGTGGTGAGTGAGCGGCTGGCCGTCGATGTCTTGAGCGCGTCCAGTGTTGTCGAGAGGTCCGTCGTACGACTCCGACACAGGGTAGTCAAGGTGAGCAGGGCTCTTCTTGAACAGTCCAGTGATTTTGTCTCCGAACGTCTTGGCGGTGTCTGCCAGATCGGTGCGCGGCTCGTCCTTCTCCTTCGGCTCCTTCGGCTCAACCTCATCAGAACGTCCACTGTGGTAGACGGAGACGTGGTGAGTGAGCGGCTGGCCGTCGATGTCTTGGGCGCGTCCAGTGTTGTCGAGAGGTCCGTCGTACGACTCCGACACAGGGTAGTCAAGGTGAGCAGGGCTCTTCTTGAACAGTCCAGTGATTTTGTCTCCGAACGTCTTGGCGGTGTCTGTCAGATCGGTGCGCGGCTCGTCCTTCTCTTTCGGCTCCTTCGGCTCAACCTCATCAGAACGTCCACTGTGGTAGACGGAGACGTGGTGAGTGAGCGGCTGGCCGTCGATGTCTTGGGCGCGTCCAGTGTTGTCGAGAGGTCCGTCGTACGACTCCGACACAGGGTAGTCAAGGTGAGCAGGGCTCTTCTTGAACAGTCCAGTGTATTTGTCTCCGAACGTCTTGGCGGTGTCGGCAAGATCGGTGTGCGGCTCGTCCTTCTCCTTTGGCTCCTTTGGCTCAACCTCATCAGAACGTCCACTGTGGTAGACGGAGACGTGGTGAGTGAGCGGCTGGCCGTCGATGTCTTGGGCGCGTCCAGTGTTGTCGAGAGGTCCGTCGTACGACTCCGACACAGGGTAGTCAAGGTGAGCAGGGCTCTTCTTGAACAGTCCAGTGATTTTGTCTCCGAACGTCTTGGCGGTCTCAGCTAGATCGGTGTGGGGTTCGTCCTTATGCTCCTTCGGCTCCTTCGGCTCCTTCGGCTCAACCTCATCGGAACGTCCACTGTGGTAGACGGAGACGTGGTGAGTGAGCGGCTGGCCGTCGATGTCTTGAGCGCGTCCAGTGTTGTCGAGAGGTCCGTCGTACGACTCCGACACAGGGCAGTCAAGGTGAGCTGGGCTCTTCTTGAACAGTCCAGTGATTTTGTCTCCGAACGTCTTGGCGGTCTCAGCTAGATCGGTGTGGGGTTCGTCCTTATGCTCCTTCGGCTCCTTCGGCTCAACCTCATCGGAACGTCCACTGTGGTAGACGGAGACGTGGTGAGTGAGCGGCTGGCCGTCGATGTCTTGAGCGCGTCCAGTGTTGTCGAGAGGTCCGTCGTACGACTCCGACACAGGGTAGTCAAGGTGAGCAGGGCTCTTCTTGAACAGTCCAGTGATTTTGTCTCCGAACGTCTTGGCGGTGTCTGCCAGATCGGTGCGCGGCTCGTCCTTCTCCTTCGGCTCCTTCGGCTCAACCTCATCAGAACGTCTACTGTGGTAGACGGAGACGTGGTGAGTGAGCGGCTGGCCGTCGATGTCTTGGGCGCGTCCAGTGTTGTCGAGAGGTCTGTCGTACGACTCCGACACAGGGTAGTCAAGGTGAGCAGGGCTCTTCTTGAACAGTCCAGTGATTTTGTCTCCGAACGTCTTGGCGGTGTCTGTCAGATCGGTGCGCGGCTCGTCCTTCTCTTTCGGCTCCTTCGGCTCAACCTCATCAGAACGTCCACTGTGGTAGACGGAGACGTGGTGAGTGAGCGGCTGGCCGTCGATGTCTTGGGCGCGTCCAGTGTTGTCGAGAGGTCCGTCGTACGACTCCGACACAGGGTAGTCAAGGTGAGCAGGGCTCTTCTTGAACAGTCCAGTGATTTTGTCTCCGAACGTCTTGGCGGTGTCGGCAAGATCGGTGTGCGGCTCGTCCTTCTCCTTTGGCTCCTTCGGCTCAACCTCATCAGAACGTCCACTGTGGTAGACGGAGACGTGGTGAGTGAGCGGCTGGCCGTCGATGTCTTGGGCGCGTCCAGTGTTGTCGAGAGGTCCGTCGTACGACTCCGACACAGGGTAGTCAAGGTGAGCAGGGCTCTTCTTGAACAGTCCAGTGATTTTGTCTCCGAACGTCTTGGCGGTCTCAGCTAGATCGGTGTGGGGTTCGTCCTTATGCTCCTTCGGCTCCTTCGGCTCAACCTCACCGGAACGTCCACTGTGGTAGACGGAGACGTGGTGAGTGAGCGGCTGGCCGTCGATGTCTTGAGCGCGTCCAGTGTTGTCGAGAGGTCCGTCGTACGACTCCGACACAGGGTAGTCAAGGTGAGCAGGGCTCTTCTTGAACAGTCCAGTGATTTTGTCTCCGAACGTCTTGGCGGTGTCTGCCAGATCGGTGCGCGGCTCGTCCTTCTCCTTCGGCTCCTTCGGCTCAACCTCATCAGAACGTCCACTGTGGTAGACGGAGACGTGGTGAGTGAGCGGCTGGCCGTCGATGTCTTGGGCGCGTCCAGTGTTGTCGAGAGGTCCGTCGTACGACTCCGACACAGGGTAGTCAAGGTGAGCAGGGCTCTTCTTGAACAGTCCAGTGATTTTGTCTCCGAACGTCTTGGCGGTCTCAGCTAGATCGGTGTGGGGTTCGTCCTTATGCTCCTTCGGCTCCTTCGGCTCAACCTCATCGGAACGTCCACTGTGGTAGACGGAGACGTGGTGAGTGAGCGGCTGGCCGTCGATGTCTTGAGCGCGTCCAGTGTTGTCGAGAGGTCCGTCGTACGACTCCGACACAGGGTAGTCAAGGTGAGCAGGGCTCTTCTTGAACAGTCCAGTGATTTTGTCTCCGAACGTCTTGGCGGTCTCAGCTAGATCGGTGTGGGGTTCGTCCTTATGCTCCTTCGGCTCCTTCGGCTCAACCTCATCGGAACGTCCACTGTGGTAGACGGAGACGTGGTGAGTGAGCGGCTGGCCGTCGATGTCTTGAGCGCGTCCAGTGTTGTCGAGAGGTCCGTCGTACGACTCCGACACAGGGTAGTCAAGGTGAGCAGGGCTCTTCTTGAACAGTCCAGTGATTTTGTCTCCGAACGTCTTGGCGGTGTCTGCCAGATCGGTGCGCGGCTCGTCCTTCTCCTTCGGCTCCTTCGGCTCAACCTCATCAGAACGTCCACTGTGGTAGACGGAGACGTGGTGAGTGAGCGGCTGGCCGTCGATGTCTTGGGCGCGTCCAGTGTTGTCGAGAGGTCCGTCGTACGACTCCGACACAGGGTAGTCAAGGTGAGCAGGGCTCTTCTTGAACAGTCCAGTGATTTTGTCTCCGAACGTCTTGGCGGTCTCAGCTAGATCGGTGTGGGGTTCGTCCTTATGCTCCTTCGGCTCCTTCGGCTCAACCTCATCGGAACGTCCACTGTGGTAGACGGAGACGTGGTGAGTGAGCGGCTGGCCGTCGATGTCTTGAGCGCGTCCAGTGTTGTCGAGAGGTCCGTCGTACGACTCCGACACAGGGTAGTCAAGGTGAGCAGGGCTCTTCTTGAACAGTCCAGTGATTTTGTCTCCGAACGTCTTGGCGGTGTCTGCCAGATCGGTGCGCGGCTCGTCCTTCTCCTTCGGCTCCTTCGGCTCAACCTCATCAGAACGTCCACTGTGGTAGACGGAGACGTGGTGAGTGAGCGGCTGGCCGTCGATGTCTTGGGCGCGTCCAGTGTTGTCGAGAGGTCCGTCGTACGACTCCGACACAGGGTAGTCAAGGTGAGCAGGGCTCTTCTTGAACAGTCCAGTGATTTTGTCTCCGAACGTCTTGGCGGTGTCTGTCAGATCGGTGCGCGGCTCGTCCTTCTCTTTCGGCTCCTTCGGCTCAACCTCATCAGAACGTCCACTGTGGTAGACGGAGACGTGGTGAGTGAGCGGCTGGCCGTCGATGTCTTGGGCGCGTCCAGTGTTGTCGAGAGGTCCGTCGTACGACTCCGACACAGGGTAGTCAAGGTGAGCAGGGCTCTTCTTGAACAGTCCAGTGTATTTGTCTCCGAACGTCTTGGCGGTGTCGGCAAGATCGGTGTGCGGCTCGTCCTTCTCCTTTGGCTCCTTCGGCTCAACCTCATCAGAACGTCCACTGTGGTAGACGGAGACGTGGTGAGTGAGCGGCTGGCCGTCGATGTCTTGGGCGCGTCCAGTGTTGTCGAGAGGTCCGTCGTACGACTCCGACACAGGGTAGTCAAGGTGAGCAGGGCTCTTCTTGAACAGTCCAGTGATTTTGTCTCCGAACGTCTTGGCGGTCTCAGCTAGATCGGTGTGGGGTTCGTCCTTATGCTCCTTCGGCTCCTTCGGCTCAACCTCATCGGAACGTCCACTGTGGTAGACGGAGACGTGGTGAGTGAGCGGCTGGCCGTCGATGTCTTGAGCGCGTCCAGTGTTGTCGAGAGGTCCGTCGTACGACTCCGACACAGGGCAGTCAAGGTGAGCTGGGCTCTTCTTGAACAGTCCAGTGATTTTGTCTCCGAACGTCTTGGCGGTCTCAGCTAGATCGGTGTGGGGTTCGTCCTTATGCTCCTTCGGCTCCTTCGGCTCAACCTCATCGGAACGTCCACTGTGGTAGACGGAGACGTGGTGAGTGAGCGGCTGGCCGTCGATGTCTTGAGCGCGTCCAGTGTTGTCGAGAGGTCCGTCGTACGACTCCGACACAGGGTAGTCAAGGTGAGCAGGGCTCTTCTTGAACAGTCCAGTGATTTTGTCTCCGAACGTCTTGGCGGTGTCTGCCAGATCGGTGCGCGGCTCGTCCTTCTCCTTCGGCTCCTTCGGCTCAACCTCATCAGAACGTCCACTGTGGTAGACGGAGACGTGGTGAGTGAGCGGCTGGCCGTCGATGTCTTGGGCGCGTCCAGTGTTGTCGAGAGGTCTGTCGTACGACTCCGACACAGGGTAGTCAAGGTGAGCAGGGCTCTTCTTGAACAGTCCAGTGATTTTGTCTCCGAACGTCTTGGCGGTGTCTGTCAGATCGGTGCGCGGCTCGTCCTTCTCTTTCGGCTCCTTCGGCTCAACCTCATCAGAACGTCCACTGTGGTAGACGGAGACGTGGTGAGTGAGCGGCTGGCCGTCGATGTCTTGGGCGCGTCCAGTGTTGTCGAGAGGTCCGTCGTACGACTCCGACACAGGGTAGTCAAGGTGAGCAGGGCTCTTCTTGAACAGTCCAGTGATTTTGTCTCCGAACGTCTTGGCGGTGTCGGCAAGATCGGTGTGCGGCTCGTCCTTCTCCTTTGGCTCCTTCGGCTCAACCTCATCAGAACGTCCACTGTGGTAGACGGAGACGTGGTGAGTGAGCGGCTGGCCGTCGATGTCTTGGGCGCGTCCAGTGTTGTCGAGAGGTCCGTCGTACGATTCCGACACAGGGTAGTCAAGGTGAGCAGGGCTCTTCTTGAACAGTCCAGTGATTTTGTCTCCGAACGTCTTGGCGGTGTCTGCCAGATCGGTGCGCGGCTCGTCCTTCTCCTTCGGCTCCTCCGGCTCAACCTCATCAGAACGTCCACTGTGGTAGACGGAGACGTGGTGAGTGAGCGGCTGGCCGTCGATGTCTTGAGCGCGTCCAGTGTTGTCGAGAGGTCCGTCGTACGACTCCGACACAGGGTAGTCAAGGTGAGCAGGACTCTTCTTGAACAGTCCAGTGATTTTGTCTCCGAACGTCTTGGCAGTCTCAGCTAGATCGGTGTGAGGTTCGTCTTTATGCTCCTTCGGCTCCTTCGGCTCAACCTCATCGGAACGTCCACTGTGGTAGACGGAGACGTTTTGAGTGAGCGGCTGGCCGTCGATGTCTTGAGCGCGTCCAGTGTTGTCGAGAGGTCCGTCGTACGACTCCAACACAGGGTAGTCAAGGTGAGCAGGGCTCTTCTTGAACAGTCCAGTGATTTTGTCTCCGAACGTCTTGGCGGTGTCTGCCAGATCGGTGCGCGGCTCGTCCTTCTCCTTCGGCTCCTTCGGCTCAACCTCATCAGAACGTCCACTGTGGTAGACGGAGACGTGGTGAGTGAGCGGCTGGCCGTCGATGTCTTGGGCGCGTCCAGTGTTGTCGAGAGGTCCGTCGTACGACTCCGACACAGGGTAGTCAAGGTGAGCAGGGCTCTTCTTGAACAGTCCAGTGATTTTGTCTCCGAACGTCTTGGCGGTCTCAGCTAGATCGGTGTGGGGTTCAACCTTATGCTCCTTCGGCTCCTTCGGCTCAACCTCATCAGAACGTCCACTGTGGTAGACGGAGACGTGGTGAGTGAGCGGCTGGCCGTCGATGTCTTGGGCGCGTCCAGTGTTGTCGAGAGGTCCGTCGTACGACTCCGACACAGGGTAGTCAACGTGAGCAGCGCTCTTCTTGAACAGACCAGTTATGTTGTTTCTGAAGACGCGCGCCTTATCGGGAATGACTGTATGGTTATCCATATCGTCGGATCGTCCACTGTGGTAGACAGTGACATGGGCAGCGATATCGGCGTGGGGCACCTCTCTCCACCGACTAGTGCTGGCTGGCTGATCGTCCGCATATCTCGTGTCTCTCTGCTCGATCGCAGGCAGTTCCTCGAGTGTCGTCACAGGCGGATCCGTGTACCCGCAGTGGTACACAGACACCAGCTCTCGCAGAGGATGCACGTCGATGTCTCGGGCGAGTGGCGTGGCCGAGACCGGGCCTAGCTCGATGTTGATCGAGCGCACTGACTGCGGCGAGACAGGAGCTTCGCTCTCCGCCTTCCCGACGATTCTGTAGAGATGGCCTCTCGAATCGGGCCGCGGTGACGGCAGCGGGATGTCGATGGTGAGCGTTGTCTCGTCGTCAATGTCGTCGTCCACAGGCAGAGTGGAGATCGGGCGGTACTCCTCGATTGAAAACTCGTCCGATTGGCTGTCGCTGTCGCTCACCTGAACAAGGCAATAGGAACATAAGACTTATATTATCATTTGTATGATTAGATATTTGTATGTATAATCATACAAAAATATTTGTTCGCAAATGAGTTTCACGCTTCACGAGAGATATGGGGTAGTTATAGAAACATTCTAGAACTTTCAGTGAGGTCCATGTTTTCAAATTGACACAACATAGCCTGTCTAGTAGGAGTTAAACTCGCAAACATATGTAGTTATCAAGAGAGAGAATTGTCACTACGCTAGCTAGGTGGTCACGGTGATCGTGCTCGCGCACTGGAGAGCGGGGGCGTGGTTTAGCCTGGGGGCGTGGCTTTAAATGGCAAAGAGTGCACACTTGAACGCAATTGTGATTTCTCTCGAAATTCACATAACTAAATAAGTTTGGTTGCAAGTTTGGATGAAGACAATGATAACTTATCAGATTTTGTGATAACAGTTACGCCAAACGTCATGATGAATGTATTATAATGAACTTGGAGATGATATTCCATTAGACCCTAGAGAAGATTGATACGATAAAAAGTGTTTTAAAATTATCACAACTCTGAATCCAGCACATATTTCCACTTTTTACGTGATTGATAACATTCTCGAATGAATATAAATTTTGCAAAACGAAATGCGTAGGCAGGGATCGAACCATCGACCTTCAGAACGGAGTCCTCGCTCGCTATCCATAATACTAAGTTGCCATGAGACAGCGCAAGCTAAATCGCTACTTTATGGCGGGGGTAAATCGCTATCAGTGGATGACGTTCCATCAAATCGGTCGATAGTGAAAATCACAACTATGATAATATTTCAAAATCGAACACGCACAATCTTTTGTAAGTATTTTTGTGTTATTTATCCATATAGTTACAATATATCTGGAATACCACTTCGCTATTTATGAAGTACATTCTTTGTAACCATCTGAAAAACCGCGACGCAGCCGCGACGCGCAAACTTTTGTACCTGATAAGTCAGTATTGTATGGCTTTTATATTGTGTTATTTAGCTGATAATTAGCAGAAAAATATTACAGAAAGATTGTGCGCGATGAAATTTCGAATAACTTGTTCAATAGGGATTCTACTCATGAAGAAGTACTGTGATTTGATATATATCAATAATGGAAAACGTTTTCAAAAATGTATCGCGCACAATCTGTTCGAAATATTTTTACCTACGTTTTCGTTCCGTAACATCTCAAAAATATAAATTCGTTACTTAGTTATCTGGTACATTAGTATTAAATCACTACACTATACAAATGCCAACGCAGTGCGCGAGCCTTAACGGTGGCCGATCATCGTGTGGTGACAGCGATACGAATAGGAAACTGTTGAGATGTTTTTTTTTGTTATGAGATGTTGAGCTGATGAAATCAAACTTAATATACATACCTCGACGACACGATATGTGGTGGTGGTAGTAGTAATGATGGTAGTGGACTGACGCGCATCGGCGGATACGTGGATTCCATTGTAAAGCGGCACTCCCGCAGCGGTCACGCCTCCTACAACCAATTCACTATCATCCTTTCATTTCAAAAGAAAACAAGTCATTTGTGATTTCATAGATGTATCCATAGGAAGTATGCCTATCACCTAAAACTAAACTGTTTAAATATAATATCAAATGATAGTATGAAATGGTAAAAAGTAAATAAGAGAAGCAAACGTAGTACCAATGAGGGGCGTGTTTGGGTGGTCGAATCGCGTGACTGTGGAGGAGACAGACTGGGCGGTGTTGCCTGCCGGAGAGGCGATCGCCATCAGATGCACCGTGTCATTGTCGTCCGTCACGGAGACTGGCATCTGCAACACCCACATCTCATACTCCATCACAGACAACCGTTCAGTTCAACCTATTCACCACGGCCGTTGTTCACACATACAGTCAAAGGCGTCTCAAATAAAGTCATTGCAGCGAATTCGCTATATCCACCTTTTATCGTTTTATCTGTCTGATTGAGTACGAATGATGTATATGTGAATATATATTGTGTTGGCTGACCTGAAGGATCTGCACCCTCTCGGTGGTGGTGACGGTGCGTGAGTGGAAGGGTCCGGGCGAGGTGACCGAGCCTCCGGGAGAGCGCATCGGACTCATCTCCGTCCGCTCCCTCCGCGTCACCGTCCAGCGAGGACTCGTGTCCAACTCTGCAATGGTGCATGAGTCTCGCCCCTCAGACGGTGCGTACCGGGCAGCGGTTGGATGCGCGTGGGGCGGTGTCCGTTGTAGGTGGGAGAGAGGGGTTGACGGTGCGGTGGCGGGCGCGGCGGCCGCTCCCTGTCGTTATCCCTCTCAGCCATCACTATCACACGACACTAGCTGCTAGAACACGCACTGCAAACAGCAACATACATATCCACGTCATCGAATTAAAATGAATGATAATACAGTATCGCGAAAGTGACTAAATATTGTAAAGAATACATCGGAAAGACTGTTTCCGTATCGATCACGAACTATGAAAACAATATGTTATGTTTTTGAATAAGTTTTTGAGAAACGTTGATTGAAAAAGAATGAGTGAGATAAGAGCAAACAATGAAGTTTTCAAAGGGAACGAAAATGCGCGTGAAATAGATCCGTTACAAGCAAAAGCAACCTCGCGGCAGTGTGGAAATCAAAGTAGTAATACGAATCAGAATAGAACGGAGAGCATGACTCAGAGAAGAGACGCAATTGTGCCATCAACGTCGTCACAAACCGTGTGAAAGAGAAAGCTAGTTGAAACTAAGTAACGAGTACGCTTTGATTTCTGACCCAAAATTTCTGACTCAAATATAGATTCCATAGAAAGTCGCGGCATTTTACAGTGTGGGTTGACTCATTGAATGAAAATGGCGACTAATGAAGAAATCGGTGACGCATCAGACGAGAGCGCAAATGAGATCAAATCACGGACACTATACTCGCCGCCTGGAGGATAGTTTCTGTTATTGACAGCCGGGGTCAGTTGGCGAAACTCAGTTTTGAGCGAGAGAGGCCAGACAGCGCGGGCAAGGACTCGAGTGTCGCGCGGCCTCTTTGATTCGCATGTCGGCTTCTTTGATCGATAATAATGTTTGAAAGCGCGCGCTTGGGTCTCCTCACGACTAGAAGGTAGATCAAATGCGACCAGAGGGTAGATCGATTTTCTACCGTAATCTGGCGAACTATCTCCCGGAAAAATATTATATATGGTAACATTAGCGAAGAGAGAGAGAGAGAGAGAGAGAGAGAGAGAGAGAGAGAGTCAAGTATGCGTGTTATGTGAGGCGAAAGAATGGTCAGAATGTAGGGGTGAGGCTGCGCAATAGTGGTGAGAATTGATGATGTGGAAAGAGGGAGCACGCAAAGGCAGAGCTGGAGGTACGCGCAATGCAACTAACAAACGATCAAGAATAACCACATGTGAATCGCTTAGATATGAATAATCATTATACAAAGCAAATTGGAAAAGTGACTGTTAATAAAATAACAGTTAATATTACTCTTATACACGATCGAAGAGAATTATAATATAAGGAACGGATGCTGCTAATGTCGCGATTTGAATAAGAATCACTTATCAGAGAGAAAAATGCGTCGGATTATGCCAGGAAAGGAAGGAAGCAACGAGAATACTGCGGAATTGATTATAAAAAGACGATCCGGAAAATGCGATGCAAACATGTTGTAATGCGATGGCCTGACGGAAGCAGAATTAAAAAAAACCGAGGATATGCAATGAATATGCAAGACATATCTGCAAATAACTGGCGGAGAGAAAGTGAGGGTTGCCGCAACATTGAAACACTAATCGAGTGGACGGGAAATGAGAGAGAGGGGGGAGAGGGAGAGGGGGAGAGGGGATCGCTCGATGGCAGGTCAGCAACAACTGTCCAGTCTTCAGCGCGACTCGCGCCGACATAACCCACTCTGCGTCTCTGCCCCCCTCCCCTCACTCCTTCCCCTCTCTCGCCACACTTCAAGGCGAGAAAATACTGCGAAAGAGAATACTACAACCACATCAGCAAACAACACAACACAATCATCGACGTATAAAGCGAGAGACGACGATTGATTCAGGGATGGTGGCGAGTGTGAAGTGAGATTGCGTCGACAAGAAGGTAACAACGGATTCTCTCTCTCCAGCAAAGAACACATTTTTTTTTTGTGAACGGGCGCTTTTAAAAGTGCGTGGCGAGGGCAAATTGGGCGGCACCTAGGAGGGAGCTGGGGGTGAGTATGGAAGACAACCTCCGGTGTGTTTTCGGGGGGACGGAAGGGATCGGCGGGGGCATTCTCTCCCTCTCCTCCCGCCGCCCCCGCCACAGTCGACATCGATTCTGCAAGGGGGAACGCGACACAGAAAGCGAGAGGAGAGAGAGAGAGAGAGAGAGAGAAAGGCTGGAGGTGGACTCCAAAGACCCTCTGTCTCACACAATAATGAGCTGTTAACATGGAAAAAACGGAGAGGAGCGAATCGCGTGTGGTGTGGGATCGATGTTTGGAGGGGGTAGCCCCCGATTTGGGGTGAAGATAGGCGGGGAGAGAGAGAGAGAGAGAGAGAGAGCGAGAGCGAGAGAGAGAGAGAGAGAGAGAGAGAGAGAGAGAGAGAGAGTCGCGCGGCAATGAAAGCGATCAAATTTGCGTGCAGCTCCGGCGAAAAGGAGAGTCGGAAACAGAAGGGTCCGAACGGAAGACGGGAGAGCGCCGAGAGAGCGTGGCGACTGAGGAGAGACGAGAGTGAGGAGGGATGTCTGTAGACGGATAATAGCGAAGAGATTGGTGTGAACGTGTGAGGATTTCCATCATATTCCAGTGACGCATAAAAAAGAGTGTGGTTTCCTAGGAGATACAGAGGTGGAGTTACTTTGAGAGAGAGAGAGAGAGGGGGGGGGGGGGGGGGAGAGAGAGAAGCGCGGGTGTGACAGTGGTCAAAAACAGCGCAGTATGTAGGGAGAACGCGGGTTTAGTGTCCATCTCTCCCTCTCCCCCCTCTTTTCCTTTCCCCCCTCTTTTCCTTTTCTCCCTCTTTCTCCCCCCCCTCTCTCTCTCTCTCTCTCTCAATGCATTGCATAGCCAGCCGCGAAAAAATAGGGTGTTGTGCGGTTGATACATGATATGCACAATCCACAACACTGCAGTAATGCAAGCATTCCGGAATCGAGTTATACGAGAGATGGCCTATAGTGTTGCGTAGTGCGCGCAGAGTACGAAATGCACGATTAACACACAACGTTAATTGAAAGCGGTCCAGTGACACGTAGTTTTTTTTTCTCTTGCGCGTAGTGCGCATCCAAACATACGCTGAAAGAAACGGGAGAGAGTGGTGGCAAACAAGAGGTGAGTAATTTCGCTGTTTCCACATTTGCTCTCACTCAACTGACGGACACACGGACGGTTTATGTAGATTTTAATCTCTCTTTGCTCTTTCTCTCTCTCTCTCTCTCTCTCTCTCTCTCTCTCTCTCTCTCTCTCTTCAGTTTTTCTCTTGCCCATATTGTTGTGTGTGAGCGAGAGAGAGTGGCGATTCTATTTAGAGGGCGTTGGATTGATCACTCTCTCAAGGTCGCCTCTGCTGCTGTGATAAATGCATGCCATTCTCTGCTATTGTCTGTTTTCGGTTGTTTTGCCGCGCGCAGGTAGGACAGATTCTGGAAATCTCCTTCTGCAGGATAGGATATGATGGAATGATTGGCCATTCGATGTGTGGTGATCTATTGGGGTCGTTTCCAGTGCGCAAATTCGCAAAACCAGGAGGAGAGAGACGTGAGAGAGAAGTGATGATCACTTGTGAACTATTTTGGGGCGTGAATCGTACAGCCGTCTGATTTGAGTAAAGAGGTGTTTGAAATAGTGAAATATATTATAAGCCGAGGTAAGTGTGGTGCAGATTAATGGTCAACTGTGGCTGAACTGGTATTCGAGGGCACGGGCCGAAACTGGAAAATACGACACGACGATACTAGAACAATCAATCATAACAGATATATGCTGGGATGCAATCACGGGAAAGACACACTGAGTCACATACATGTCTCATTGATTGATAAGAAAGCGGGGAGGAGTCTACCGATCTCAGATGACAGAAGAAGAGATCGAAAACAAACATTCCGAGGACCAAGGCAGTAGTGCACAACATGTGTGTTAGAGTGTAGGTTGCGACAATAAAACGAACAATTGCCGAACGTCGCGGGGCGAGGAGGAGAAGAGGAAGTCACTGCTGACTGCTCCACTCACAACACCAACACACAGTGGTGATTAATGAACATGGCGTCATGTGTTGACGAGTAAAACTTTGGCGAGAGAGAGAGAGAGAGAGAGAGAGAGAGAGAGAGAGAGAGTACCTGATCATGCGTTGTTTGGACGAGACACCTGATACTATTTCCATATGCGATGAATAGTCCGAAAGAGGGAACGGGGGCGATGGGAGGAGACAGGGGGAGGAACGGCCCTCAAAAAGTGAACGAGGACGATTGGATAGGAGGGGGGGGGGGGATCGATGGAGGAATGGAAGCGCGGGCGAGCACAGATGGAGGACGGAAAAAGCAGGAGATGAGAACTCGGTCTGATGAGAGCGGCAAGCAAAAAGCGGAAGTGCGATGACTCAAACACACAACTCTTTCTTGTTCTGCACCGCACGTACGATCTGCGATACGTTCCAGGTGGACGATCGATGGGAGACAAGAGACATGGGCGTTGCTAAATTTGGTGGGTGACGAGAATGAGAGACAAATGAGAGAAGGACGAAACCGACACGAGTCGATTGATTTGAGACATTCCATAACACAGATTGGAGGTGACAACATCGAAATAATAGCCGATGCGCCCAAGCTAATGATGGAAGGCAACGCTACGGTAAATGATGACAGAATAGCTAATAGAAGAAAAAGAGAGAGAAAAGGAAAGAGAGAGTGGGAGAGAGAGAGTAGGAAGAGAGAATCCCTCTCTCGCACGCAACACAAAAACAACGCATAAACCGGGATCGACGAGAGAAAGATGGCGAGAGAAAGTTTGTGCAGAAATTGTGAAGCAGATCGCATCGATTGCGGGTTGGTTGCCAGCCTACCCGGTCAGGGCGTGCGTATAGTCAGTCTCCCAGCGTACGCTGCCGCGCACTGCGCAACCGGTTTGCGGGAGGGGAGAGGGGAGATTCCAACAAATCACCTAACTGTTGCACAGGCAGGAACATTCCCACTCCCTCAGTGTCCACTCCTCTTCCCTCCGAGATAACACCCCAACCACCTACCCCCATATTGCTAACAGATGTGAACGGGGAGCAGCAAATAGTTATGTGAAAGCTAAACTACTTTCGAGAAAGTCGAGCAATTGATTGATGTAAACAGCAGCGACTTGCTATTGCTAGCTAGACAGTTTCTTTCGGTTACATCGGGCGGCATAGGCTGTGTTCGAAAAAGGCGAAGTGGCCATCAAGACGGCATAAAACGAGCAGGTTTGCAGTCGTTTTCCACCACAATATCCCTTCACTTCACACATCTCTAATCACATCTACTCCAGTATAGACCCACGATAGTCTTGCAATTTATTACAACAAAACAAAACAACGAGAGAATGTCACACGTAGGATGGGGGCTCGAATTCAATCGTATTAGTACTAAATACATGAATATTTAAATAGTTCTTTTCTGCAAATATGTTCATCGCATCACACGAGTGGTAGGCACGTGTTATCACAAAAAGAGACACGCGGATTACTGTAGCATTACTGTGGAGTCAAATGGCACGTAGTATAATGGAGCGATCAATGGAAGGGGGAACGAGCAACAACGTTAGATCACATAGTTCTACCTGTAGACAGGGTGAAAAGAGAATGAGAAGAGGGAGAGGGAGGTTTCCCCTCCCATCCACGCCTCCAATGCGGCTAGGCGCAAATCAAACACACACACACAGATTGACACATGAGCGATGGGAGAGTGGGGTACCCGTGTGGCAGAAGACGTGAGGGCGACGTCGTCACACCATCTCCTCCCCCTCTTCCTCCTGGTGGATCAGCTGCTGAGACGACTCCAGCAGCGGCCCCAGGTTCGGACGGTCCTTCGGGCGCTTCGGACGGAGAGACGGACAGCCCTGGCCGTCGTAGTCTGAAGGGAGGGCGTGGAGAGAGGGAGAGAGAGAAAGAGAAAGAGAAAGAGAAAGAGAAAGAGAGAGAGAGAGAGAGAGAGAGAGAGAGAGAGAGAGAGAAAGCACGCACCGAAGAAGTGGCGGAAGGTGAACTCGTAGAATGCTGGGTTGGAGTGCGCACCACGCTTGGTCAGCGTCTCAAACGGTGTCTCCGTAACCTGAAAGAGCTCATCCTCTCTACTCGTCCCATATCTCTCTCTCCCTCCCTCCCTCTCTTTCTCCCTTTCTCTCTCTCTCCCTCCCTCTCTCTCTCTCCCTCGCACCTCCATGGTGTCGAAGTTGCTAGTGTCCTCCGCATGTTCCACCCTCGGAATATACTCCGCCTTCTGTTGTCGCAGAGTCGCAAAGTCGATTCCCTGAATCAATGATCTTTGTGCAGGTTCCCTCATAAAAACGCTCAAACATTTGAGTGTTTCGTCGGCCGCCCTTTTACGGAAACGCACTCTCACTCAGCCATGTACGCAAACACATGCAAGAAACGATTCCAGTATCATACATGCCTCCCTTCCTCCCCCCTTCCCTTTGGACAACATGTGGACAGTAGTGTTTGTGGATAGAGGTCTACTTCGAGTGTGTCTGGTAACATGTGAGCCGCAATGTCAACACTCATTTGCGATCACTGACTGACTGCGATAAAAAGAATGAGAGAGAGGCGAACGCTTCGAGGGAAACTGCCACCGGAGGTGCGAAAAAACCGTGACGCTCCAACAATCATATGATCAAATACAAAGTCAGTACGATTCATGTAAACCGAAGGCGTCACTCACTCTGAACCAGCGTTCTCGTTTGACGTCGCGCGCGCCGTCGACCCTGCCTACTCGGTGGGCCTCGTCGCAGCACAGGGAGGTGATAAGGCGGATGCAGTCCGCCGACAGGTGTGCGCCCCCCGCCCGAGGAGACACGTCCAGGTAGCTCGGCCAGTTCACGATCTCACAACACACACCATCACTATCATAGACAGGCGGTCGAATGGAGAACTTGCCAATCACATAGATAGAAGAGGGGATAGCCGGCTCACCTTGTGTTGTGTTTCATAGGGGTCGTCGCGGACACTCATGAAGGGCGGCCGACCGAACACCATCTCGTACAGAATCACACCCACAGACCACCAGTCGCATAGCTGCGTGTGGCCTGCAAGCAGCACATGCAAACATGCACATCTCGCAGAATACGCGTTTCGAGACATAGAAAACGAACAAAATGAGTAGCCTCACAGAACGCACCAGTCTTGAGTATGACCTCTGGGGCCATGTAGTTTCCGGTGCCGACGACCGAGTGCGCCTGGTTGCGCTTCTTCTGATGCCGCACGTCCAGCACCTTCAACCAACATGGATTGCAAGTAAAGAAGGAAACCTTCGGGGTACTCGCAGATGGCCCAGTCGCCGTACCTTGACGCAGCTCTCCAGATGGGCGACGTCTGGCGGGAGGGCGAACGAGTCGACTCTCTGGTGCGAGTGCTGCGGGTCGTCGTCGTTCTCCGGACCGTAGTATCTACACAACAATGTACTCCATATGTACTCGGCAGCTCCACCCACCTCCGATCATGCGTCCACCGCAGTCCTGTGCACAGACCGAAATCGGTGAGCTTGATGTGGCCCTGAAGAAAATATCTTTATAATTTAAAAAGGTAGGTTGTAAACAATAGTTAGATCCGAGGGGACGTGTGAGAAATGTAAAGACAAAATCTCTCTCACCTGCTGGTCGATGAGAATGTTGTCTGGCTTGATATCTCTGTGAATGAATCCGAGGGAATGGACATACTCGATGGCACACGTGAGCTCCGCGATGTAGAATCTGATGAGAGGGGTTGGAGAGAGGGAGAGAGAGAGGGGGAAGGGGGAGGGAGAGGGAGAGAGTGAGAGAGAGGAGAGAGAGAGGAGAGAGAGAGGAGAGAGAGAGGAGAGAGAGGAGAGAGAGGGAGAGGAGAGAGAGAGGGGGGGGAGAGAGAGAGACTACTCACCTGGCGAGCTTCTCGCTGAACACTCCCTTCACTATGAGCAACTGCATCATATCGCCTCCAGGGACGTATTCCATTATGAAATAGAGGGTACGGTCATCCTGGAACGTGATATGTTGCTAGAAACATGGAAAAGATAAAATAGTAGTTTGTACCTGGAAGGAGAAGAATAGCTTGACGATCCAGCTGGAGTTGGCCTCTGCGAGGATGTCTCGCTCGGCCTTGACGTGAGCTGCCTGCTGCTTCATGATGACGTCCTTCTTCAGCAGCGTCTTCATCGCATACACCTGGCCGGAGTCCTTCTGAAACGACGTGGTGAGTGGAGAGGGGAGAGAGGGAGAGAGAGAGAGAGAGGGGGGGAGAGAGATGAACTCGCCTTCTTGACGAGCGTGACTTGTCCGAACGCGCCGACTCCGATGTGTTTGATCATATCGAACATGTCGCGATTCATCTTCTGACGCTTCAGTCTGCAACGCATGGTTTTTTACCGTAAAATGCACAAACACGACGAAAAAAGTATAAAAGAAACCCACCGCATGTACTTGCTCTCCTTGACAGCCAGGAACTTCATCATCTGGTCCTTCATCATTGAAGACAGATTGGCCGCTTCCATCTCCTTGCGAAGCTGAAAACGGCGCAATTCAATCAACCCAATCATTCATGATAAAAAGAAAATACAAGGTTTCAAATCAAAATGAAAAAGTAGAAGGACAAGAGGGGCCAGGTGTGAAGAATCGGAGACACGTGTCTAGGTACGTACCTGCTGCGCCCGCTTCTGTCTCTCCTTGTACTGCTGAATGACCTGCTCCACGTGCTGTTCCATGTAGAAGCAGAACATGCGCGGCTTGCATGGCTTCGCGAATGCCTCATACTGCAACACACTCGGGTGGAAATACGAGACAACCACAACGACTGTGATTCACTCACCCGTCCGTCGTCTATCAACTGTGCCACACTGTCTGGCAGAGGGGAGGTGCATCTCTGCACAGAGTCCTCTCTCCTCCTCCTCTCTTCCCGTCTCTCCGATGCGCCTGGCTTCTCTAGATGCTTGTGAGCTCTCTCACCGGCGACCAGAGAGTCTACCATCCGACCCTGGAGAAGGAGGATAAGTGAGCCAACTTCAACTATCGTTACGATGTTATAATAGGCTCGCACTTAGCTCAGGATTTTTCGTTGAAAACATTATCGTGGATTTTGACACTACAGTATACAAAACGAAATGCACTGCATATTGTTTTTGCCGTTCATATCTCTACTCATCAGATACTCTCACATGGCCCCGTGGCGTAGTGGTAACGCTCTCGCTTAGGAAGCATATGTCCGCGGGTTCGATCTTGGGTACTCACGCAATATTTTGTCAAATTGAAAACATCATCGAAAAGGTTCTCATCCTTGTCTAACCACCCTAATGTCTCTCGTGAAAAGAGTAGAACTCATTTGCGGGCCTACTATATTCTAAATTCGATTAAAAAAACAATAATGGAAATTCGAACTCACCACAGTATCGTCCAGCCTGTGATCGAGCGGCTCCTCGTCCTCTACGTGCGGCATTCGGGAGACTCCGCCCCCATCGCCCCGCCCCTCGCTCCTCATAGCGTACTGCCGTTCGAAGCCCAGAGGCACCATCTAGATTCACACAAATAATAAAATAGTCGAAACACTCGCACTCACCTTGTCCTTGTAGTTGATGTAGGCAGTTCTGGCGGGTGTGGGTTGTGTGTTTCCGGCTGCTCCGTCGGGATCGACTATGATACTCTGCACTCCCTGTGCCCCGTTCGGGTTGCCGGCCACAGAGATCGAAGCGCCCGGCTCACTGCCCTGCACCTCCAGACGGAACTGCTGACGCCGGTCCTCAAATAGACTGTTTACACGAGCCTTTGACAATACGCGCAAGAAAAAGATGCGCGAATGGAGAGTCGGCGTAAGAAATAAATCAGAGGAAAATATCTTACGTGGTCTCCTGGCGCGACATTGATTTGTAGCCTGGCGTTGTTCTTGTTGGAAGCGACAGGCCGTTCGAATCGAGTGCGAATCACTGTGAGGGGAGGTGCGCGAGAGAGGGGGACATTCGACGGCAGACCCGCGCGGGCACTGAACAGCATATTTAAACCAAAACAGCTATCAAAATGATATAACTTTTACAAACAGGAACGCACCTGTCCGTTCTGTCGATAGTGATGACACTGGTGTTTCCGTGGCCCTCTCTCCTACCCGGATAAAGGGAATCGTCGTAGCGAGGAGCCGCCGGGGCGCGGCTGGAAACAAGCCTCGTCACGCCACACAATGCACAACACACCATCTGATTTATAACATTACGTGAACAGCTGACTCACATTTGGATGTTGGCGTGGCTCCTGTAGACGTCGTTGTGGTTGTCGGTGTAGGGCAGCTTGGGGTAGCCTCGCGGGGACGCCGACTGAGAGTTGTCGTAGTCATAGCGGTACGAAGGCGACTGGCGCTCGCTGAAACACAGTGATGAGACAGGTAACACTCATGTTGATGGAGGGGGCTGACCTGTCGACCTCGAACTGGCTGGTTGAGGGGTGGCTGGTGGTGAGGTGGAGGGGTTGGTGGTGGGAAGTGTGCGGCAGAGACTGCGTCAGGGTCAGCCTGCACGTAGAGTGAAATAAAAGAAGAACAAACGACGACGATAGAACAAACGACGAAAGCAAAACAACTCCATATCCAAAACACTCACTTTGTCCCATTTACGGCTGCCGCTGCAGCGGCTGCCGCGGTGGCTTGCTGGAAAGAGGGCGGCGAGGGGAGGTGGTTGCCGTTCAGTCCATTCACACCATTCCCGTTCACTCGATAGTCCTGCAAACACGTCATCGTGAATCATTCCGTCGATTCACACACTGCATATGACCCATAAAGCATGAATGTGGCAGTCACGAGGCGCCCGGCGCTAGTTTGCACAAGATAAGAAACCGACTGTGTGGTCTCGGTGCAGGTTGCTGATGTACTGTTGGGCCGCCTCGGCCGACTGGTAGTTGACCGAGCGGAGAGCGTGGATGGCTGTCTCCTAGAACGGAACACGCGTGAACAAGTCAACAAGCAGGCGACGCACCTTTTCGTATCCCTTGACGAGCAGCTTGTGCAGCATGAGCTGTCTCGGGTCGAGTGGCTTGTGCTCGTGTTCGGAGGCGCGCTGTTCCTGGAACGGCCGCAGCGAGTCGCGGATCAACTCCAGCTTGTCCTTGTGCCGACCCACTCGGATGTCCTGAACACTCGCATCATGCATGATCCTGGGATAAGCATCCAGCAATCAACAAAGTGAAAATTACATGAAACAACATCGAAAACATAAAAAAATCAAACGAATCAAAAAAGTAAATAGGGCATACCTGCGAGGGCATGGGCTCCCTGGGGCGGTCTCCGTTCGAGCCAGACGGCCGCATCTCAGCTAAACGTGCGGGTGGGGAGGGAGGGAGTGGACAGAGGCAGGAATCAGTGCATCTCCAGTATCGGAATAGAACTGCTTGTGTTGCTGGCTGGCTGGGAACGTCGCTCTTTCTTCGCCGCCGCTCGATCAATAGCCCGGCCCCGGTGCGTCGACCGCTGTCTCGCCGCATTCCGATCGCCCTCCGCGATCCTCCACTCTCTCGCCCCCCTCCCGCCGCATTCCCCGTCTGCCCGCCCTCCCCCCAACACACGCTCTCTCGTCGGCGGATCGCTCGTTATCTCATCACACGTTCACTCCACATAGGTACACATTGCAGGTATGACGGCCGCTTCGCCAAAGAGTGAGAGAAAGAGGAGCGAGAGAGAACGGAAAGTTTCTGCTGGTCAGTCGCATATTTCCAGCCGACTCGACTCGAAACTGCCGATCGTTGATCTGATCTCATACTCTGATCTTATTATGCAAAAAACTTTATCAAGAGAGAGAAGAAGTAATGATGAAACAAAAACATTCAGTGAGAGTGTCAGAAAGTTGATATTTATGAGTGAGTCCTCTAAATCTCCGATCCGTCACTGCTTGTGTCGTCGTTTTCCAGATCTTGCCTCCGCATTCCGCATCGCTCATCCTCATCCCGAATCTCTAGCGCCTGGAAGGAATCTCTCACGTTCCTTCTCTCTTCCTCTCTCTCTCTCTCTCTCTCTCTCTCTTTCTCTCTTTCTTTCTTTCTCTCTTTCTTTCTCGCTCCCTCTCTCTCTTTCTCGCTCCCTCTCTCTCTCTCACCTCATCCAGGGGAGTAGGCGAGGGTCTCTTGTTCCTCGCCTTTGCGAGAGGATCAGTCGGCACTCCCGCCTCTCGAGCCAGCACCTCCAGAGAGGGCGGAGTGAACGCATCCGGAATCGAGTGCACCGACGCCGTGTCCTGAAACATCACGTCATCTGGGCACGCCGTCGCTGTGCCACCTTGGTGTAGACGTATGCGTGGGTGTTGGTGGCTCCGAGTAGCGAGGCCGAGTCGATCTCCCATCCGTGAGACGTGGAGAAGAGGGGGACGTACTTGAGATGGACGGGAGTCTGGGAAGCCAAATGTGAGAGGATATGCACACTATCTCACACCTCTTCTAGGTTTGCAGTGAGAAGGACATGGCGGAAGTCGTGGATTGCCCAGCGGATGAGGCGGCGATACACCCAGTCGAGACACATGTTCAGCGTGCTGGGACGGTCGCGACTGAATGAGGAAGTTTGCAGTTATGCATGATGTATATCTACTCACTGCGCGCCTATCGCCCACTGAGTGCCCCTCCACCAGAGACACACGCGAACGAACTGCTTCAGTCTGAGAGAGATATCAATTAATCAATCACTGCAGCCATATTCACTTAGTGATCCACGAGGTATCAGGGCGATTGACTCGGGAGAGGATCCACATGCGAGAGTCACTCGAGACGATCTGATTCGACTGAAAGAAGAGAAGGAATGAGAACGAGGAGGAGGGGCACTCACCAGTCCCCTTCCTTCTGTGATGACTCGCAGGGCGTCCCTCGTCGCATCATCCATCCTAGTCTCCGCCACTCTATACCGGCCTTTTCCAGTAGGATTCGCCCTCTTGTCAATTCGCATGTAGGAAGAGAGGTGCAGCTGGAGAATATTCAGATTGTACTTGCACATCGCACTGGCTCACCTCATCCGTATAGAGGAAGAAGGCGTTGTAGGTGTCGCGCTCACTACGCGGCATCACTCTCCACGACGGATGGCGCATGCGGATGTTGCTGAAATCGCGATGCCACGGCCTCTGACGGAATGCACTCACCTGATGGCGTGTTCGCGGAGCAGTCTCTCGTTGAGTTCGATGTGCGTCTCCTCCCTCAGCTGGTCGAGTGGAAGGCGGAGGAAGCGAGACGGGTGCGACGTGTACACATAACCACCGTGCAGGTAGATCTACACCAATCATCATCATCTCATAAGGATCACTCACATGTGCGAGGCTGGCTCCGAGCTCGGGCAGCTCTATTGTGTCCGCTCCATCCGGCTCGAACGGGACACGGCAGGAGTTGGTCATCTGAGAGATAGTCAGTGAAATGGCAGGAAATTATATCGACTCACGATGTACCTATCCATAAGAAGGCTCTTCATGGATAGGTTGGTGGAGAGGACGAATAGGGAGGACCCGGCGCAGAGGAGCTGGCGAGGCCGGTCTTCGATGTGCACGAATACTCCAGGAAGATCGAACGAGCGCACAGACTGAAAAAAATTATAGCCAATTAAATTCTAATTAAAATATATTTTTTTTAATTTCGCAGTGTTTTAAGATATATTGTGCGTAAAGAGTGTCTGTTGTGCTGATCGAGTGTGAATCACGAAATTTTTTTGACATTTTTCTTCTTCTTTTCTTGAGTTTTTCTCATTATTTTCTTTTTTTTTGTGTTTGTTGTGATAATAGCATTATGTTTTTTTATTATCATGTTTTTATTCAGTAATTATCACGCTCGTGTTAACAGTCTGAACGCAATCGTACTACATGCGTAACCGTGCAGTGAGATGTTGAGGTGGAATATCATGTTTTACTCACCTTGGTGAACAAGTCGATTCTATTGATCATATGGATCGGTTGCGTCGGATTGGTCTTCTTGTAGTTGGTCGACAGTTGCAGGAGAGTGTCTGAATTCGATAAAATTCTACCTTTGATGTTTTGGGATTCAAAAACTCACGTCCATCCGAATCCAAGGTGATTGGACGTCCGTTAACAAAGTCATGTGGAGAGTCGTCGGTGGTGAACACCGCAGAATGCGGATAGGAGTCACGCAGCATGAGAAGAAAGTGAGGCCTACTATGTGAAGCGAGTGAGTGAGTGGTGAGTGGAGAGAGGACGCCTTCTCATCTATCGATAGTCCTTGCCCATGGTAGAATCTGTTGCCCCGGGCTCCTCCATGAGGTCATGTGCGGTAAATCGAGGCGCTCGTAAAAGTGCGCCCCGTCTAGATTGCTCTCTTTCTCTAGACGCTCTGGCGCTGACCGATCAGCTGAGAGAGAAAATTTCACAATACGCTGACTATTGATCGTGCGTTCCGTTGCTCGAGGGAACCTGTTTGCAGTGTGTCCTTCTCCCCAGCTTCTCCCCAGTCCGGGGTGTCCACAAATGGCAATCATCCCACTTTCTCGGTATACACGGTCCACACTTCTTTCACATTCACGCCGTCGTTTTTGACGCCATTCAGCTATTAGCTTCACTTGCTTGCTTATTCCTATCATATTCAATATACGATTGCTCGTGTCCATGTGTAAACCAAAAATGTAAACTTGTAAATGCAATATATGCATGTTCTCGTTCATTTATAACTTGTGGTTTGTGCGCTGTTCAAAAGTACACACGTTCTCACTACAATCCTTTATTTACCTCGTCGTTCGGAATCGATTTGTGTGAATCACGGTTTGCCACCTACGTGATTGCTTGCAGTGTGATCGTCGCCGGTAGGGGAACAGCCTCGGCCACGCACACACACCATGGAGGGTCTTCCCAGGTATTCACTTACTTGTTCACTTATTCACTTGTTGTTGTTTACCACGTGCTGCACAGATTGCCAATGTTGGCGCCGGAGATGAAGACTCCGCAGGGCACCTTCGACGAGGAGTACCTGCTGCGAGTGAAGGAGGTGGGTGATGGTGTCACGTCTCTCGTACCCTCTCCTGTTACAGTACATTCTCATGCGGTTCCAAGCCGACCCGTCGGACTTCGATCAGCCGCTCAGGGAGCTACAGCACATGCGACTCGTAAGTGTTATTCATTCACTCTCGCTTATGCATTGTGTTAGCAATTCAAATCGTTATCCAGGACCATCATATATACGAATACATTTTAGGAAATCGGGCAGTTCCGCTGCGACGTCGAAATGGCCTGCGTACTCAAGCGGTGTGTGTTTATTCGGTATTCTGTTCCTACTTCTATGTTTACACGTTGTTTACTTCTTGTTTACCTATTGGTTACCTCAGGTACTATGCGCAGCTCGGTTTCATGAAAAACCGCTTTCCTATGGAGGAGAACGACGAGTTGCGCTTCGGATTCGAGTGGTGAGTATTGATTGATAATGGGTTTGGTTATTGATTGATTGTGCACAGGCTGGACCGCCTCCTCGATATGCCCAACACGCTCACCTACGAGGATGTCAATTACGAGCGGTGCGTCGTGTTTTGTTGTGTTAGAGTGAAGAGTCACAGAGATTTGTCTGGAATCCGTGAGTATGACAACGCAATCACATCAATGTGAAAGGAATCATACAGTATGCCTTGTGTTGTGATATGGGGCTGCTTGTTCAGTGCGTGCGTGCTCTTCAACATCTCTGCCGTGCACGCGGGAATCGCGGCCGCCGAACCGAGGGACAGCGAAAATGTGGGTGGATTCTGGAATTGATTTCGGGTCTTTATATTCAAAGAATGTTCATGCTCTTGCAATAGATCAAGATATGTGTTATTACGTTCTGTGATAATGTTGGATGAATACCCGTTCTGTTCCAGTCTATCAAGAACGCGTTCATGCACCTGCAATGGGCGGCGTGGCCCCTGCAGTATCTGAGGGACAACACGGGCTGCAGCAAGTGGAGCAGCCTCGACTTCGACCCCGACATGCTCACCTTCTACATCAACGTACTCCTGGTGGGTTGATTGTTGTTGTTTCGTGTTCACTGTACAACTCGATTCTATTCCAGGGCCAAGCGCAGGAGTGTCTGGTGGAGAAGTCGCTGCTCGATCACAGGTTGGCGCTCATCTCTCCCTTTCTCTCTCGCCCTCTCTCTCTCGCTCTATCTCTCTCTCTCTCGCTCTCTTCCCCCTCTCTCTCCCCTCTCCCTCTCTCTCTCTCTCTCTCTCTCTCTCTCTCTCTCTCCCCCAACCTCCCCCTTCCAGGAGCCACGCGGTGATCGCCCGTCTGGCTGCCCACCTGCGCGACTTGTACTCCGAGTGTCGACGCCACGTGGAGAACAGCCAACTGGGCGAGATGGTCAGCAGCGGACGTTACAAGGTACGTGTTTGATTGATTGACTGATTGATTGATTGATTGACGGATTGATTGCAGGAGTGGCTTCGTACGTGTTCGGTCAAGAGCGATGTGTACGGAGCGATTGCACAGCTGTGTATGGGGCAGCAGGCAGACGAGGAGCAGAAGTATGGAACGAGGTGGGTAGAGAGAGGGGCGGGGGAGAGAAGAGAGAGAGAGAGAGAGAGAGAGAGAGAGACCCTCCCTCCCTCTTCAGACTCGGCCAGTACCAGCTCGCCCTGGCCCACGTGAACCAGGCGGTGAAGAACGCGGAGAAGGAGAAGCGCGAGACGATCCGCCAGGCTGTCAACTTCATGTACGACGTGGTCAAAGCCAAGTGAGTGGGCGGGACGAGAGGGGCGGGGCCTAGTTGTGTGATTACAGGGAGGAGAATGCGAAGAAGGAGAACGACTTCATCTACCACGACCGCGTGCCTCCGAGGGAGGAACTGCTAGTCGGAGAGGTGGGCTATTTTAGTTTGTGTTAAAATTAATTCATGTCAGGCCTTTTTCGGAACTATTCTGAATATGAACATTTGATTTGATGTTTGAAGTGATGTCTTTTTCTATTGAAAATTCAGTCAGTTCGTATTCACGATTGTCTTTTTATTATCATTTCGTGCATTTGAGGGTCTGTGCAAGGTGAAGCCGTGCGCGTTCGACCCGCTGGACCCGTCGGTGGGGGGAGAGGACCTGTTCGGAGCCCTGCTCCCACCCAGCGTGCTGCAGGCAGTGTCCCAGTACGAGGAGGCGAAGGCGGCCCTCAAGAGGACTGTCCTGCAGAGGGTGGAGAGGAGGGACGACGAGCTGGAGGCGTTCGTCGCGTCCCTCAAGCTGGCCGAGCTGCAGCTGGACGGCGCGCCGCCGCGACTGCCAGACGCCCTCCTCGAGAGGAACGCCGCCTTCAACTCGCAGCCGGACGCATTCAGCCACGTGCTAGATGGACTGCACAGTGAGTGGGGGGGGTGTGGATGTGCTATTGTGTGTTGTGGCAGAGGTGGGCGACGAGGCGCGAGAGGTCGAATCCAAACTGGCCGAGCTGGCCGGAAGACTGGACACCATCGAGTCGCCACAGCTGGTGAGGGGTAGTAGGAGGGAGAGAGAGAGAGAGAGAAGAGTGGTTGTAGACGTCGGACGAGGGTTTCCGCGCGATTCGCAGCGAGCTGAAGAGGCTGGGCGAGCATCACGGACAGGCACGGTAAGGGAGAGGGGGGAGGGAGAGGGTTGACTCGCCGTCGCAGTCTGAACAACGCGGAGCTGCACAAGGCGTTGGCGGCGCACTCGGACCAGCTCCACCTGCTCGGTCTGCCACTCCACACACTCACCCAGCACATCACGGGAGACGACGCGCACAACAGGGGTGGGGAGGAATACTGGGAGGGTGATCATTGATGGACTGTGTAGGCGACACACCCGAGGTGGCTGCGATGCGTCGCATGCTGGACAAGACGACGGAGATGCAGGTGCAGCGCGCCTCTCTAGCCAAGACCCTCTCCGACGAGCTGGCAGCAGACTCGATCGCCAAGCGACTCCTCGCAGAGAGGGACCTCGACTGCCAGGTGGACACAGTGGGGAGAGAAGGGGCGAGACGAGTGTCCTTGCAGGAGACATTCCAGCAGGAGCTGGCCAAGCACGAACAGACCATCAAGTACATTGACCAGAACCTGCTGGCACAGGACGCCATCCTGCACGCGCTCACAGAGGCGAACGCGGACTTTGCGGAGGAGCGGAGGAGAAGGAGGGAGCAGATGCGGGGGTGGGTGGAGGAGGAGAGGAGAGGGAGCAGCGAGCAGGAGAGAAGGGTTGTTTCAGCACCGAGCAGCACGTTGTTCAGCTGATTGCCGCTCACGACGTGTTTATGGACGTTTCCACCAAGGTACACATTGTTTGTTGTGTTTTACTCATTTGTTGTTCAGTCTGCCGAAGGATTCGCCTTCTACCAGCAGCTGCGCACTCGTCTCGAGAAGCTCGCCATGGCTGTCGAGGGCATAGAGGCTGCATGTGAGTAGTGATTGATTTATCGATTGTCTATCAAATGTGTTGAGACGCGTCGGAGCGGGCGAAGCGAGACGCGGAGAAGCGCGCACTCGAGGAAAAGATGGCAACTCTGCAGAGGGCGCGAGAGGCGCGGGCTGCTATGGAGGACTTTGGCGGGCCGGTGGGAGGAGGAGCAGGCATGGGAATGGGTGGAGGAGAGATGGGAGGAGGAGGAGGAGCGCCCGCGGCCCGCGGAGCCCGGCCGCGTCTCGGAGACTACATGGACTACTACCGCAACAAGATGGCCGGCGGCGCGCCGTCGCCCCGTGGCCCCGCCCCCATGGGACACGCCCCCTCGCCGCAGCTGCCGCCGCACGTCTCGATGCCGCCGTCGCCCACACCGAGCAGTGTGAGCTCGTTCCAGATGAGTCCAGTCGAGGGTGAGTGGATGGGGAAGAGAGGGAGAGAGGGACGGGGGAATTGCATTGCAGGATCGCCTGCGCCGTGGCAGCAGCACGTTCCCATGCCCCATCATTCCCTCCCGCCTGTGCACATGCCTGCCCGCCAGCCCTACGCCCCGCCCCACCAGGCTCCGCCCCCGCAACATCACTACAGGTGATTGACATAACGTTTCTCGCCGTACTGGTGTGGTTTCAGCCATTCTCCCTCCCCGCATCTCAACAACCATCACGCGACGCCAACTCCGCCCCCTCAGCAGCATGCTCCTCCCCCGCACGCCCCGCCCCCGCAGCACTACCAAGGAGCTGCGATGGGATACCAGTATCCTCCCAGTCAGCCCGCGTATCAGCAGTATGCGCCCCCGACATCTATGGGAGGAGGGCAGGTATACGCGTCGCCGCCACCCATGCAGCAGGCTCCGCCTCCACAGGGCCCGCCCACTCACCACATACAAGCTCTGCCCTCGCAGGCTCCGCCCACTCACCACATGCCAGCTGCTCCGATGCAGTCGCTGCCTCCTCAGCCGCTCCATCACTCTGCCAGCGGCCACTCACTGGCCACCGATATGGTGAGTGGACTCGTGTTATATCATCGAGAAAAAATGTCTTTTTTCAGACACAACCGTCTCTGACGAGCGTTCCGTCAATGACGTACCAGCAGCAGCAGATGGGCTACCAGATGCCGCCCTCGGTGAACCACGGCCAGCCGCTCGCCCCGCCCTCGCAGGCGCCGCCCCCTGTGAGCCAGGCGCACTCGCAGAGTCCGTTCCGTCCTATCCAACCGCCGCAGCAGCAGTCGCCTGCGGGGGAGGCGCCATTGCAGCAGCCGGTGCCCCATCTCCCGCAGGCGGCCGCGCCTCCTCCGGTGACACACCAGCAGTACTACGTGCCCCAGCAGCCTGTCCAGCAGGCCTACGCTGGCTACCCAGGAGGCCCGCCCGCCCAGCCGCCTGCCACTCCCGTGGCTGCGGCCGCACCTGCTCCCGCGCCGCCAGCACCCCAGCCAGCGCAGCAGCCGCAGTACATGCAGGTGTGTCGTTTATGCAGGTGCACAATGTGGTAGTCCATATTTCAGCAGCCGTCGTCCTTCGATCCCACACAGTCTCCCTTCCACTCGAATCAGTCGATGATGGGAGGCGCATCGCCCTGGCATCGCGGAGCGGGAGGAGGAGGAGGAGGAGCTGCTCCGATGAACGGACAGGTGGGAAGAGAGAACGGGGGTGGGTGGACAGTGGTGGTTTCAGTGGAATGGAGTGGCGCAGCAACAGCAGCCGGCTCCCGCGCCCACTCCCGCGCCTGCCCCACCGATGCACAATGGTGTGCAGTACCAGAATGGAGCAGCCGCCCAGCCCGCACCGCCGCCCCAGCAGCAACAACAGCAGTCATCTAATGTGGTGCGTTGTGAGGTGTGGATGGAATGGAGTAGAGGGTGTGTGTCTAGGACCTGTTGTCGTCTCTGCTGGGCGACCTGCAGCTGCCGCCTCCTCTACAGCCAGCCAGTGAGTCGAAGGGTGGATGGGATGTGTATGGGGTGACATTGTCTGCAGCTTCGATGATCGCGCAGCAGCAGCCGGCTCACAAGGAAGCGGCGTCTCTCCCTCCTCTGCAGCCTCCGCAGCAGGCAGTGCAGGCGCCCCAGCCACAGCCCCAGCCACAGCAGCAGAGACCGGCCGCCGCCGTCCAGCCAATCCCCCAGCAACAACAGCCAGTCGTGGCCAATCAGCAGGTGGGAGGGGAGAAAAAAAATAAACAAATATTCACTAAAATTGTAATAATTAGAGAGGGCGCGCAGCGCCCTCTCTTTTGGCTTAGGATAGGGCTCGCGCCAGAATTTTCAATTAGCGATATGCAAAGGTCATGTTAGCAACAATGTGAACTCATCCAAATCATGTTAGTTAGATTCGCACCGTTCCGTAGGCCATTTCACTGGTCGGTGGCATCTTTGTATCTTTTCCCCGAAAGAAGTTATGAGCAATCGTGCGCACCCATGAGGCGAGAGGCCAGCGTTTCCTTCCTTCCTTCCTTCCCGTCACGCTGACCGCCGAGTTTTTCCAACGTGCACCCAACTTGCACCCAGCGTGTAGCCAGCCTCGCCGCTGCCAGCGTCTAATGCGCGCCGGGTTTGCATATTTTGGCCGGTTCACGATAACCAGGTCGAGACGCGATACCGTCTGGTAGAAAACACGTGAAAAACGTTTTGTGAAACGTAACTACAATCTGTGAATACTTGTGATCTGCAAAGAGAAAAGAGAGAAAGAGAGAGAGAGAGGAAGGAGAGAAAGAACAGGGGAGAAAGAAGAGAGCGAGAGAGAAAGAGAGGGGGAGAGTGAAGAGAGTGAGAAAGAAAGAGAAAGAGAGAGAGAGGGAGGGAGGGGAGAGAGAGAGAGAGTGGGAGTGGGAGAGGGAGAGAGAGAGCGGGAGCGGGAGAGGGAGAGGGGAAAAAAGAGTTTAGTGAGATAGTGAGAAATAAAGCAAGTAAAGATTCAGCGCATAGTAAAAATTTCAATGAAATTTAACAAAAGCACATACATTTTCTCTTAAAAGTACTTGCGTAAAGATATTCACTTTGTCTTAACCCAATGCAACAAAAGCACATGCATAAAACGTTTACAAATACTAACACAAACCTGCGCATACCGGACTGTTGTGTTGAAGTAACATTTGTAATATAAGGATACAAACGAATAACGTCAATATTAGGATGGAGAAAGAGAGAGAAAGAGAGAGAAAGAGAGAGAGAGAGAGAGAGAGAGAGAGAGAGAGAGAGAGAGAGAGAGAGGCTCAGGTTGGTGTTAGTATTTGTAAACGTTTTATGCATGTGCTTTTGTTGCATTGGGTTAAGACAAAGTGAATATCTTTACGCAAGTACTTTTAAGAGAAAATACAGATATGTTTGAGAACCTGCACATGATGGGTGCGAGCACGGTGTGCTATCCGACCAACGGCCAGCAGCAGGCACACAATGGACACGGGGTGCAGCCTCACGCCAGCAACCCCTGGGGAGCGCAGGTGGGACGGAGAGATTTGTTCACCTGTTCGGTAGGTGATGTTTGCTATTCAGCATCCGCAACCGCTTCCGGTGTCGGATGTGATGGATCCTGGCAAGTTCGAAGTGGGGCCGGGAGACAAGGCCAAGCTGGAGAAGAGACAGCTGCACGAGGCGATCAGGGCGGGAGGTGAGAGGGGAGAGAGAGAGAGAGGAGGGAATGGTCCGTTTCAGGCACTGCTCTTCCCCCGAAAGACCCCCGCGACCCGCTCAACCAGCTCGATCCGTTCTGGAAGCAGTAGGGTGAGTCTGGAATTTCTTGAGTTCGAATACACATCTCACTATTCCGAACATACATTTTCCTTTACTGCCAAAAAAGTAATGCCCGTGAGTTTTGAGAATGTGCTTTTGACAGCCTCTCATTCTCTCTCTCACTAGAGTTCTCTCTCTTTCCCACGTGTTCACTCACACACATTCAAATTTACGCGCCGGTGGTCAGCTGTTGGCACAGCTTTTCACGTTCGTATAGCGATGAAGCGTGCGAATTCGTCTCAGCGTTTGATCTATTGAATGTGGAGAGTGTGTGGTGTTCGTGTAATGACTGTGTCCGTCTTTTTCAGGTGACGAGTGTTATTTCGGTTTGGGCGGTGAGAGATGCGTATCGAAGGGTGCTGAGTGGGGAGTGGGTAGATTGCATCTGCCCTTCTCTTTTCGACGAGACGAGACACTCGGCATTTACATGTCTCTCTCCACTCACCACATGTGTTTCTCTCACTCTCTGTTGCTGTTTCGAATGTCGTCGACAGTCCATTTCATCTCTTCCCCGCTTCTCTCTCTTTGTCCTCTGGTCATTGCTGGCTGACGCAAGAATGTGTTGTCGCGCAGTGATCACTGGCCGTTCAGCTGCTCTATGATATATACAGTCGTGTTCTCCCCCATATTCCGATGTGATATGTACGTATGTGTATTTATTCCACAATGATTGCTTGATTTGCCCATAAGGGTGCGAGATTCTCCGTCTCATCCATTCATTCTCCATTGATTTATCTGTCTCAATGAGACTGTGCTTATCTTCGGTCGCGTGTTTTTTCTTCTCGTTTCGTGTAGCCAATTCGGTCTGTTCCCATAGATTACATGCAGATATATTCATAATATCACATATCTACAGTTCTATCAGTGTGTCCCTCCCTCATACCCGGTTCTTGTAGAGTTCTACTTACAGAATGACAGAAGAGTTGCGTGTACTCGGTTGATGTTTTCATGAAGATAAAATAGTTTTATACGACGACATTATTCTTGTTTACAATCGGAACACAATTCACATCGTTTGTTCGATTCGATACTGGAAGTTTTGCGTGACCTGTTATACTTTACGCATGTTTTTCAGCATAATGACCGAAAATGAAGAAGTACGGGCGAATAAGATGGGTTTCCTCGAGTGCACCAGCTATGTTGTCGGTGGGTGATGTCATCCATAGTATATTGATTGATGATAATGTTTGTAGGTAATATAATCGGGTCTGGTATCTTCATCACTCCCACTTCTATTCTGGGATATACTGGATCGGTCGGACTCTCCCTTATTGTCTGGATAGCCTGTGGAATCATATCCCTTCTCGGTGAGTCGTACTGTACTGTTGTGTTATACTGTGGCTGTAGTTCCTCTTGCACAGTAGCTGTCAGTTCATCTACTTTTTCCGAGTTTGACACACCCCGATAGACCTTTTCCAACGGATTTTATCAGAATTTATCAATTTTGCGACGTGAACTACCTATCGACGGCTTATCAGCGCTGGTGTGATTTTGATAGTGAATGGGACGTCTGCAGGCCGTGGAAGAGAGAGAGAGAGAGAGAGAGAGAGAGAGGGGGGCATGATCCGCGATAAATGTGGCGAGAAATATATCACGGAGTGTAAGCGCCTTCTAAGACTTTGATATCTGATCAAAAGCGGGGGAAAGGAGTCATGTGGTCAGTGGCTAGTCGCGAGATCAAATGATAGCAAATCAAAACATAGAGCACGCGCGCCGCAAAAGTGTAGCATAAAGAAATAAACTCATTACAAACATATTATAAATGAAATAATTGAATAACGAATAACATGATACAGGTTCTGTTTCGTATATCGAGCTGGGCACGTCTATTCTGGAGCCGGGATGCGACTTTGCGTACTGCTGCTTCGTGGGATGGCACGCGGCTGCGTTCGCATTCATGTGGGTGAGTATGGGGGGGGGGGTAGAGAGAAGGAGAAGGAGGGGGAGGTGGAGGAGGAAGAGGAGGAGGAGGAGAAGGAGAAGGAGAAAATGAAGAAGAGGAGGAGAAGGGGGAGTGGGAGAAGGAGAAGGAGGGGGAGGAGTGGGAGAAGGAAGAGGAGAAGGAAGACGAATGGAGAGGGAGGAGGAGGAGAAGGGGGAGTGGGAGAAGGAGAAGGAGAAGGAGGGGGAGGAGTGGGAGAAGGAAGACGAATAGAGAGGGAGGAGGAGAAGATGTTCCCTCTAGGTGTCTGTCCTTCTCACCTACCCCGCCTCGGCAGCCGTGCAGGCGCAGACCTTTGGACAGTATATTGGTGAGTAGACATTATTCTTATTTATTTTCCTTCTCGAGGATGGACATATTGTCTCTTTGTATTCATTCTGATTCGAATGATACTGATTGATGAGTGTGTGATTGCAGTGACCGGCCTGTCTCCTCTGATCGTCCTCGATGAGCCCTATCACAGCATTGCCGAGAAGGGAATCGGATTCGTCCTCCTCGGTGAGTCATGCTTGTTTGGTTGTTTGTTTACCTATCTGTTTCCGGTCTGCTCACTCTTCTCAACTGGTACTCGCTGGATAAGGCGGCCGCGCGATTCCAGGTACGATCAGAGATTGTAGATGAAAGTACGTTACTTTTAGGTGATTGTTACTGGAGCGAAAATGCTGGCTATGGCTGTGATTATTGGAGCCGGGTTCTACTTCCTCATCTTCCAAGGTGAGGGAGAGAGACAGAGAGAGACAGAGAGAGAGATTGTATGTTTGAGGCTGGACGCACAACCTGGAGAACATGATGGATGGTTCCAAGTGGGGCGCTGGCTCGCTGGCCCTCGCCACATATGGAGGCCTGTGGAGCTATGCGGGATGGGACATCCTCAACTACGGAACACCCGAGATACACAAACCCAAGCGGTACGTATTTGTTGAGTTTCAATCACGTGTCATATGATTTGATTGATTTGATTGCTATTGTTCTAGTACGATGCCGCTGTCTCTGCTCTCTGGTATCTCGATCGTGTGTGTGACGTACACCGCCATCAACGTCGCCTACTTTGTTGTGTTGAGCAAGGAAGAGATGCTGAGTAGCAGGGCTGTCGCCGCCGTACGTTGTCTGTTTGTTGTTTACTTGTTTACCTGTTTGTTTGCAGCTGTTCGCGCAGAAGGTCCTCGGCAACTTTTCCTACGCGATTCCGTTCATGGGTGAGTTGAGGGGGAGGGATTGGGGACTGCATTGTTATCGTTCAGTGGCCCTTCTCCTCATCGGAACCCTCAACAGCAACATCTTCTGCGGCAGTCGGTGAGGAATACGAATTGAGGATGTTTGAAATGCGCCTGTTGTGTTGTGTGGAGTCACACTGGGCGGAGGGATTCGTTGTTGCCCACAGTGCTGTGATACTTTCATGTTGCAGGTACATGCACGCGGCTGCCCGCGAAGGCCACCTGCCGCCCTTCATGAGCTGCCTCAACCAACTCACCGGAAGCCCCCGCGCCGCCGTTCTCGCGCAGGTAAGCATTGACAGTGTCATAGCCACTGTGTATTCACACGCCTTTTCAGACGATCCTCACTGTGGCCATATCGTTTGTCGACATTGACACTCTCATCAACTACGTCACCTTTGTCATGTGGGCACAGGTGAGAGAGTAGGGAGGGAGGGAGGTGAGAGTGGAGAGAAGAGAGAGAGATGTGACGAAAGGGGAGCAGAAATGTATAGTAAGTGATGCACTCTGTTGCAGCGCGCAGTGACGATGGCGGCTCTGTTGTACCTGCGCTACAAGAAAATGGAGGTGGACAGTGGTGAGTGGAGGTGGACTGTCCGTCACATTACATTTGACAATATTATGAGTTGAAACCATTCAAGTTCTTTCTTGTGAAATCAACACATCCACTCTCTTTTCCAGGCGCGATCCGTGTGCCGATCACCCTCTCTTTCGTCTTCTTCCTCCTCTCCTGCGCCCTCGTTCTCGTGCCCACTATCGAGGAGTTCCAGGTACTGTATTTTTAATCAATCAATCATTTATCTGGAATAGTTGTATTTGAAAATTACTTGTACTAACCATACTGCTTTATAACTGTAGTTTGTATATGTATTCTTTTTTTTCAGGTCACTCTCATCGGCGTGGCAATCGTTCTGTCTGGCCTCGTCTTCTACTTCCTCTTTGTCCGCCCTCCCACTCTGCCCGTTCCTCTCGCCAAGATTAACGGTATGGTATACGGTAGCTGTGGTTACGGTATCGTCTCGTTACAGACGCGTTGACGTCGTTCACGTGTCGCACGCTGGTGACGGTTCCGGATGTGCGGAAGAAACTGGAAGACGTGCATGCGACGGCAGAGGAGAGGAAGAGGTTGGAAGAGGCGAATGCGGTCTAGGCAGCTCTCTCCTCTCACTCACTCACTCTCGCACTCACTCTCGCGATCACTTGCTATAATAACCATGGCCATATCTAACGGTTGTTTCATGTTGTTATGTCTTACTAATTCTAGTATCCACTACTTGTGAGGGGACTGGGCTCACTCATTCACTCACTATCCTCGCTCACTGCGAGGACCTCACTGTTTGTAAGTGAGTTCTTCTTTGACCTTCGAGCCAGTATACCTCTCGTTGTCCTCTCACTAACCTATTCCGATGTTCGAATTTCACTGTGTACATATCCACTGTTGTGTCCTCTACAACCAATGACGGTGCCCCGCCTAGATTGTTCCAAGTTTCCTTTTCTAACATTTTTTCAGGGTCAATTGCCTTACGTTTCCGTGACATTGTTTGTTGATGAGAGATTGTAATAAAGTCGTCATTATTAAGTGAAGTTCAAGACAAGACGTCCAAATATTGAAACTATGCCAATATTGCCCACACGGTACAGATAATGTTTCTGTTTCGGACAGAACAGGTGAGGGACGCTTTTTCGCATCTTCAACAGCGCGGGTGTCCAATGGCTCCATCCACTCGGCGCCTCAAACAAACACAGGGTCCCTTCTCTAGCCGACGGCACTCTCTCATCCGCCCACACACTCTCTTCTTCCCTCCCCTCTCATCCGGATTTGCAGAATGTAGGGCTGTCTCTGTTTCACAACACTGTTCTTCCGTGTGTTTGGCTACGTGATGTGTGTTTCTCGAGTTGTACTCTTCTGTTTCCCTCCCTTCTTCGAGTGGTTCGCATGCCGAGAGAAGGGGGAGGAGGGAGATATCGCGCGTTTTTCCTCCCTCCTCCGATCGAAATCACTCGAAATATTTCCCCGACACTCGCCTGTGTCTGTGTGCAACCAACCACCATCTAGTTTCATTAGTGATTTTTGCGCGCTAATGAGTGATGTGAAGTCTGCTGGCAGTCGATTTAACATGATTCTTGTCACTCTTGTATTGCGGGCTTTCTCCCAGCAATACCATCGGTGTTTATTGTGCGACGCAGTATTTCTGCTATACATGATTGCATAGATATGCCGTCGGAAGGTGGTCTGGAGCTGTTGTCTCTGCCTGGCAGGGGCAGGGCCGAGTTCATTCGGATGATGCTCGCATTCGCGGGACAGCAGTACGCAGACACACGACTCACACTACAGCAGTGGAAGATTCGCAAGAAGAACGGTAGGGATTGGTTCCATTTGTGTTTGATGTTAGTTTGGTCTTTGGTGCTTCCCCACTGTTCATGTGAGCACTTGATTGTCGGTGTGTTGAAAGAGAATGCTGAGTGAATGAGCAACTGCCATTGTAATTTGAAGAGAAACTCTAACAACTGATTATTCGTTCGCTGACATCTCTCTTGTTCAGAGAAGATCTCGGATGACGTGAAGCTGCCGGTGCTGATAGTGAATGAGAAGAAGACGATCATCGGGGCGATCGCCATCGGAAAGTACCTCGCCATCAACCTGGGTGAGCGATATGTAGTATTCATTTTAATTATATGATTATGGTGTTGAGAACATAGACAAATATTAATTTCGACTGGTCTTCTCACATCACGTGACAATAGCCTTCACCTTCTAACGGACGCCTTGTTCCAGATCTGTTCGGTCAGTCTTCGTGTGAGCAGGAGGAGATCAGTGGAGTAGTGAGTGCGGTGGAGGAACTGAACACCGCCATATCACCCATCCTCCGAGCCACACTCACCAAGCAGTTCGATCAGAGGGTGGGTATCTCGCAATATTCAGAACTTCAGAACAATGATTTTTGTAGTGATCATTTTCGTATGTAAATTATTTGTTTCCTTCAATTCTGTGTTGCAGAAAGAGCTGTGGAATGAGTACAAGCTGAACACGTTGTGTCCTGTGCTGAAGGAGTTCGAAGAGAAGATGCACAAGAAGCTGTTCCTCGTCGGCAGCAGGGTGAGCTCCCTCCCCCCCCCCCCTCCCCCCCTCTCTCTCTCTTTCCTAATTTCCTGTTTCAGATATCTTGGGCGGACATTGCACTCGTCGAGATGCTTACCCGATTCCAGGTAAGTCATACTATTTACAGTACAGTATCGCGAGTGTTCTACAGTACAGCCCATCCTGCAGGTGTGC
Source organism: Rhabditoides inermis (assembly GCA_963966185.1). Lineage (NCBI taxonomy): Eukaryota > Metazoa > Nematoda > Chromadorea > Rhabditida > Rhabditidae > Rhabditoides > Rhabditoides inermis. Next base: position 256,118 of record CAWZYM010000026.1, on the reverse strand, counting down.
TATGACTCGTTCTACCTGGCGTGTTTCCCTGTGTTGAAGGCGCACTGTGATAGGCTGGAGAAGCTGCCGAACCTGCGTCCCTATATCGCCAGCCGACCCAACTGCCACTTCTGAAACGCAAACCTTGATGCTTATTACGCCCATAAAATATTGAATATGCGAAAGTTTATGTATGTTTTCTTCTCTTATGCGACTGAAGCGGTGGACGCGAATGCCATCCCTTTTAGTTCTCCAACCGACGAATAGAGTGAGACAATTTTCGGACAGTCCTCCTGAATACTCTATTCTGATGATGCAAAACCGACCCCCGCCATACACAGAAACACACATTACATCAGAGAATATTTAATAAACACGAACGAACACATTATGTACAACCATTTGGTGAATGATTTGATATGATCACTCGACTGTGGTGAGTGTCTTTCCTTGGAAAGCAGTATCGATTGCTTTCTGAATAGTCTCGGTCGAGTGACCGGAAGCACAGAGATTCATGAGAGTAGAAGAGTAGTGGAAAAGACGAGGAGACTGCAAGGAAAGGGTGATTAGAGAATGATGAGTATCTCATCTCACCTCACTGAACCGCATCTTATCATCCAGATAATGAACCGACTTCTCGTGACAGGATGAGAAACCCTTGATCTGAATGTGGAAATGTGAAGAGAGAGAGAGAAGAGAGAGAGAGAGAGTGAGAGAGAGAGAGAGAAGAGAGAGAGACGGACCGTTCCTCTCTTCTCGTGTAGAACTGTCTCCACTTGCTCGACAGGCACTAGGGATGATACGAGAGAGTGCATCCGAGAGTGAAGGGCCGCGCGCTTCTGAACATCCAACTCACTCCATCCCTCTCTTCTCTCTCCTCTACCTCCATGATTGTCTTCAGCTGCTCCCTCCACTGCTCCTTCTCCTCCTCCTTCTCCGCCCTGCCGATTCTCTGTTTGTAGTGGAGAAGTGGCAGATCCTGTACCCTCCACAGAAGGGAAGAAGCGGCATTGGAAGCTGGCGAGGAGAATGCGGACGAGCGACGAGTACCCTGTAGAAAGATGTATTCCCGCCACTTTCATCTACGAACCTGGAACTCTCCCACAACGTCGTTCACATACTCCTTCGTTCCATACTGCATCACATGAGATGACGTCACCAGTGATTTCACGTCACGAAACTGCTTCTCCAGCGTGAATGTCAACGGATTGTTCTGAAAGAGTGGATGATGGTGATTGTGTCGCTACTCACCATCTCACTGTCCTCCATCCAAGTGACAGAGAAGGCGTCTCCGAGGCACGGCAGACCTCCCCAACCGTCACAGTAGGCTGCCCAGGAGGATTCGGAAGGGTTCGACGCTGTCACTCCGTAGACTGCAAGAGAGAACATTAGAGAGAAGAAGACAGAGGGAGAGAGAGAGGGGGGGGGAAGAGACACACACCCTCGATTGCTTGGTCGACATTGTCGAGCATGCTTCCACTCTCGCATGCCTCTATGTACATGACTAGTCGATGGAATCGGCCTGCCTTCTTCATTCCAGAGAGAGTCGAAGTGAGCTGCGGGGCAGTCAGCAGAGGGCCTGAGTAACACATCAATTGAACACTGTAGGGGTACTGTAAGTTGTAATCAATGTGTTTTGTGTTCTACTTACCGCTGGGCATTCCAAGAATGTCCACACCACCATGGTCTGCGTAGTAGACAAACACATTCGAAGACGACGAGCTGTAAGAGGGCGGAGTCAAAGTGGGCGGAGACTCGCTCACCTCTTGATCACTCGGCCAGTTCCCTTATGTCTCATCTTCTCCTCATCTCCACGCATCACAGCCAGAAAGTTCTCAGCAGTCACATCGTTGTTCTGACAATGTGGATGGTCCTCTCTTTCTCCCTTTATCCCCCCTTTCTATCCCATCTTACCCTGTAATCAATCTTTAGTCCCTCATATACATCAGGTCCGTTCGGTCTGTTGTACAGCTTTCCAGGGAACGGATTACTGTAAGTGGAATGTGGGTGGGGCCTGAGTGGGCGGGGCTTACTATGCATCTCCAGCGATGTCATCAAAAATCATCACAATGATCCTGTCTTCGGTGACTCCGTTGTTGCGTAGCAGGTGGTAGGAGTGTGCAATGTCCGCCTGTCATTGTCATATGTCACTGTCACTCTGTCATTGTCATATGTCACTGTCCCTCTGTCATTGTCATTCTCACTTGATGTCTGTAGTTCATCCATGTGTTTGATCCAGCAATCAGCAGGCACCAGATATCCTCGTTCGAATATTCCTTTCTGAAGAATAATGAATGATAAACTGCTCAATAGTACAATGAATGATAACAGATACACGAACCGAGGATCTTTTCTCTGCGTCAATGGTACTGCAGCCAATGTTGCAGATAGAAGAGAGAGTGAGAGGAGGTGTCGGAAGAAGGACATAGCAGTAGACGATGTCAACTGATCACAATCACTCCACTCACTCCCTTTTATACCCACAGCCTCTGTTTGCATTGAATGTGGGAAAACACTCTCCGTCTGGAACTTGTATAGTGGGTTCATCTATTTCTGAAGTTATCAGCGCGCGTCATTTGATCTCTGATAACTCATTTCACATAACTGAACAACACGACAGCGACGGCTAGGACGAATGGTTCTTGAAAAAGGAGGCTCAAGGAGAAAGAGAAAGAGAAAGAGAAAGAGAAAGAGAAAGAGAAAGAGAAAGAGAAAGAGAAAGAGAAAGAGAAAGAGAAAGAGAAAGAGAAAGAGAAAGAGAAAGAGAAAGAGAAAGAGAAAGAGAAAGAGAAAGAGAAAGAGAAAGAGAAAGAGAAAGAGAAAGAGAAAGAGAAAGAGAAAGAGAAAGAGAAAGAGAAAGAGAAAGAGAAAGAGAAAGAGAAAGAGAAAGAGAAAGAGAAAGAGAAAGAGAAAGAGAAAGAGAAAGAGAAAGAGAAAGAGAAAGAGAAAGAGAAAGAGAAAGAGAAAGAGAAAGAGAAAGAGAAAGAGAAAGAGAAAGAGAAAGAGAAAGAGAAAGAGAAAGAGAAAGAGAAAGAGAAAGAGAAAGAGAAAGAGAAAGAGAAAGAGAAAGAGAAAGAGAAAGAGAAAGAGAAAGAGAAAGAGAAAGAGAAAGAGAAAGAGAAAGAGAAAGAGAAAGAGAAAGAGAAAGAGAAAGAGAAAGAGAAAGAGAAAGAGAAAGAGAAAGAGAAAGAGAAAGAGAAAGAGAAAGAGAAAGAGAAAGAGAAAGAGAAAGAGAAAGAGAAAGAGAAAGAGAAAGAGAAAGAGAAAGAGAAAGAGAAAGAGAAAGAGAAAGAGAAAGAGAAAGAGAAAGAGAAAGAGAAAGAGAAAGAGAAAGAGAAAGAGAAAGAGAAAGAGAAAGAGAAAGAGAAAGAGAAAGAGAAAGAGAAAGAGAAAGAGAAAGAGAAAGAGAAAGAGAAAGAGAAAGAGAAAGAGAAAGAGAAAGAGAAAGAGAAAGAGAAAGAGAAAGAGAAAGAGAAAGAGAAAGAGAAAGAGAAAGAGAAAGAGAAAGAGAAAGAGAAAGAGAAAGAGAAAGAGAAAGAGAAAGAGAAAGAGAAAGAGAAAGAGAAAGAGAAAGAGAAAGAGAAAGAGAAAGAGAAAGAGAAAGAGAAAGAGAAAGAGAAAGAGAAAGAGAAAGAGAAAGAGAAAGAGAAAGAGAAAGAGAAAGAGAAAGAGAAAGAGAAAGAGAAAGAGAAAGAGAAAGAGAAAGAGAAAGAGAAAGAGAAAGAGAAAGAGAAAGAGAAAGAGAAAGAGAAAGAGAAAGAGAAAGAGAAAGAGAAAGAGAAAGAGAAAGAGAAAGAGAAAGAGAAAGAGAAAGAGAAAGAGAAAGAGAAAGAGAAAGAGAAAGAGAAAGAGAAAGAGAAAGAGAAAGAGAAAGAGAAAGAGAAAGAGAAAGAGAAAGAGAAAGAGAAAGAGAAAGAGAAAGAGAAAGAGAAAGAGAAAGAGAAAGAGAAAGAGAAAGAGAAAGAGAAAGAGAAAGAGAAAGAGAAAGAGAAAGAGAAAGAGAAAGAGAAAGAGAAAGAGAAAGAGAAAGAGAAAGAGAAAGAGAAAGAGAAAGAGAAAGAGAGAGAAAGAGAGCCTTCAGCTTGCAAGCGCGGAGCCCATCTTTCGCCACAGTGAACGGTCTCGAGCTGCAGTTGCCCACTGCTTGTAGTCGTTCCTGCGCCCATAGAACAGTTTTGTATTATTGCGGACAGAATCTGCCCAGCGGGTCGGCGGCCGTCCGGGTTCTCGAGTGACGTTGCGCGGCCTCCAATCGGTAGTCGCCCGTGTCCATCGCCCGTCCGTCCTCCTTTGTATGTGCCCGGCCTATCTATGTTTCCTGCGCGCCATGTAGGAGGTTGAATTGGTCAACGCGGATCTTGCCCGCATGTTCTCGCTGCTCAGTCCCTCGTCTCGCTGCCGATAGAGTGAGTATCCCAGCATCTGTCGCTCCATTGCGCTGTGTGTGCGGTCTGGATGCGACCGAGCGTGGTGGTAGTGTAGGCCCACGTCTCCGAGCCGTAACACAGTGCGGGAAGTACGCACGTGTTTAAGAGGTTCGCCTTGAGGTGTTTGTCGTTCAGCATTCAGGCATCATTCGAAGTCATCCTGCAGTGTGGTAGTATGAATGATTGGCGCTCGGAAGGCCAAGGTTCGAACCACCACCTTACGTCCGTGTATTCAATATATGAACGTAAAGCGGTGTCGAACAACGAACCACTGCCAGACTACATCAGACACATATATACGCGTCTTCAGTCATCTATCGAAGTCATTATCTTTCTCTCTCTTTCTCTTTCTCCTCGAGCCTTTTTTTTTGGCGAATAGGAAATCACACCATCACACCACCACACCACCACACCATCACACCATCATACTACTCACATAACCCACACCTCCACTCCTGTACACCACCACACCACCACACCACAAATAGGAAATCACACCACCACACCATCACACCGCCACACCACCATACCACCACACCATCAACATAGTCAGTCGTAGAGATGAGTGTGGTTGTGTTAAGTTGTGGTGGTGTGATGGTGTGATGGTGTGATGGTGTGATGGTGTGATGGTGTGGTGGTGTGGCGGTGTGATGGTGTGGTGGTGTGGTGGTGTGATGGTGTGAACTCTATATTGCCCTTTTTTTTCAAGAACCATACATCGTAGCCGTCGCCCTCGTGTTGTTTAGTTATGTGAAATGAGTTATCAGAGATCAAATGACGCGCGCTGATAACTTCAGAAATAGATGAACCCACTATACAAGTTCCAGACGGAGAGTGTTTTCCCACATTCAATGCAAACAGAGGCTGGGGGTATAAAAGGGAGTGAGTGGAGTGATTGTGATCAGTCGACATCGTCTACTGCTATGTCCTTCTTCCGACACCTCCTCTCACTCTCTCTTCTATCTGCAACATTGGCTGCAGTACCATTGACGCAGAGAAAAGATCCTCGGTACGTGTATCTGTTATCATTCATTGTACTATTGAGCAGTTTATCATTCATTATTCTTCAGAAAGGAATATTCGAACGAGGATATCTGGTGCCTGCTGATTGCTGGATCAAACACATGGATGAACTACAGACATCAAGTGAGAATGACAATGACAGAGGGACAGTGACATATGACAATGACAGAGTGACAGTGACATATGACAATGACAGGCGGACATTGCACACTCCTACCACCTGCTACGCAACAACGGAGTCACCGAAGACAGGATCATTGTGATGATTTTTGATGACATCGCTGGAGATGCATAGTAAGCCCCGCCCACTCAGGCCCCACCCACATTCCACTTACAGTAATCCGTTCCCTGGAAAGCTGTACAACAGACCGAACGGACCTGATGTATATGAGGGACTAAAGATTGATTACAGGGTAAGATGGGATAGAAAGGGGGGATAAAGGGAGAAAGAGAGGACCACCCACATTGTCAGAACAACGATGTGACTGCTGAGAACTTTCTGGCTGTGATGCGTGGAGATGAGGAGAAGATGAGACATAAGGGAACTGGCCGAGTGATCAAGAGGTGAGCGAGTCTCCGCCCACTTTGACTCCGCCCTCTTACAGCTCGTCGTCTTCGAATGTGTTTGTCTACTACGCAGACCATGGTGGTGTGGACATTCTTGGAATGCCCAGCGGTAAGTAGAACACAAAACACATTGATTACAACTTACAGTACCCCTACAGTGTTCAATTGATGTGTTACTCAGGCCCTCTGCTGACTGCCCCGCAGCTCACTTCGACTCTCTCTGGAATGAAGAAGGCAGGCCGATTCCATCGACTAGTCATGTACATAGAGGCATGCGAGAGTGGAAGCATGCTCGACAATGTCGACCAAGCAATCGAGGGTGTGTGTCTCTTCCCCCCCCCCCTCTCTCTCCCTCTGTCTTCTTCTCTCTAATGTTCTCTCTTGCAGTCTACGGAGTGACAGCGTCGAACCCTTCCGAATCCTCCTGGGCAGCCTACTGTGACGGTTGGGGAGGTCTGCCGTGCCTCGGAGACGCCTTCTCTGTCACTTGGATGGAGGACAGTGAGATGGTGAGTAGCGACACAATCACCATCATCCACTCTTTCAGAACAATCCGTTGACATTCACGCTGGAGAAGCAGTTCCGTGACGTGAAATCACTGGTGACGTCATCTCATGTGATGCAGTATGGAACGAAGGAGTATGTGAACGACGTTGTGGGAGAGTTCCAGGTTCGTAGATGAAAGTGGCGGGAATACATCTTTCTACAGGGTACTCGTCGCTCGTCCGCATTCTCCTCGCCAGCTTCCAATGCCGCTTCTTCCCTTCTGTGGAGGGTACAGGATCTGCCACTTCTCCACTACAAACAGAGAATCGGCAGGGCGGAGAAGGAGGAGGAGAAGGAGCAGTGGAGGGAGCAGCTGAAGACAATCATGGAGGTAGAGGAGAGAGAAGAGAGGGATGGAGTGAGTTGGATGTTCAGAAGCGCGCGGCCCTTCACTCTCGGATGCACTCTCTCGTATCATCCCTAGTGCCTGTCGAGCAAGTGGAGACAGTTCTACACGAGAAGAGAGGAACGGTCCGTCTCTCTCTCTTCTCTCTCTCTCTCTCTCTCTCTCTCTTCTCTCTCTCTCTCTTCACATTTCCACATTCAGATCAAGGGTTTCTCATCCTGTCACGAGAAGTCGGTTCATTATCTGGATGATAAGATGCGGTTCAGTGAGGTGAGATGAGATACTCATCATTCTCTAATCACCCTTTCCTTGCAGTCTCCTCGTCTTTTCCACTACTCTTCTACTCTCATGAATCTCTGTGCTTCCGGTCACTCGACCGAGACTATTCAGAAAGCAATCGATACTGCTTTCCAAGGAAAGACACTCACCACAGTCGAGTGATCATATCAAATCATTCACCAAATGGTTGTACATAATGTGTTCGTTCGTGTTTATTAAACTCTTTCTGATGTAATCTGTGTTTCTGTATATGGAGGGGGTCGGTTTTGCATCATCAGAGTAGAGTATTCAGGAGGATTGTCCGAGAAAGACGGTCGGTTGGAGAACTAAAGGATATCGAATAGCATTACTTCTCTCATCGTCAGATACTCACTTGCTGAGGAGGCGTTCTTACTGTAATGGGCCGTCCATGAGTAGCGGGCTGAACCGGCTGACTCATAGAACTCAAAAACGCCGCACTGCACAGCGGAAGCTGAAATAGCGGCAGTTTGAGAACTCATTTCATTTCAATCTCGTACCACCGGAGAAAAGATTGGAACAACGGATAAGATATAGAAGAGGGTTTCGAAGAACAGTCTCTCTGTTTCATCCGGCGTCCAGCCCTTGTAGATGCGCAATGCAGCGGTGAACGACGAGACTGGAAGTGACAATGACAGAGTGACAATGACAGAGTGACAATGACAGTGTGACAATGGCAATGCCAACTTACGTGCAGTGATCATGAGTAGGACAGTGATGGGGAAGGCGTATATTATGAAGAATCGGGCATCGTGTTCATTGTATCCATGGGGAAAGATGAGCTCAGAGACACGACGACGATGGAAGCAGCGAGTATAGGGGGGCAGGGTAGAGATCATCTGAAAGAAGCCCCCCTCTCTCTCTTTCTCTCTCTTTCTTTCTCTCCCTATCCCTATCCCTCCCTCCCTCTCTCTCTCCCTCACCTTGCATGTCCTGATTACAAGTGTCACATAGAGTGCTAGGATGGCCGCATTGGCTATGACTACCGTGGGAATCCAGTAGATTGCTAGATGACACCATGCTATGAGCACAAGACTCGCTGACACGGCCACCGAGGCCTGGATGTAGTTGATCAATCTGAAACTATCTATTTCGAGATGTCTGACCACTTGTACAAACTTGATGTTCGGGTGGGTCTCCGCAGTCGAATGAGAGGTTGAGAAGAAGTGTTGAACTCTTCTCGTATAGGATATGCCAGCAATAGCATAGAATATGATTGTGGAAAGGGGTTGGGCAAGAGAAAAGAGAACAGCCAGATGTATCACTCTGAAAACAGCGTGTGGTTTTAAGGAGAGAGATGATGTCTCACATTTCTGGCACTCCTGGTTTGATTGTCCACCGGCCAATGTAGAACATCACAATGTCCATGGTAGACATTAGCATAAAGAACTAAAAGTCTTGGATATATTTTCTCTGAAAACTTGCTGCTTACGTTGAGAATTGGTGAGATGAGAGTGGTTCTGATACGATTGTAGAAAATCCCATAAATACACACGAAGATGAATTGAATGAAGAAATGCGCGATCGCAATGTCATGGCAGCGTTTCGAATCAAAGTAGGAGTTCAAATCTTCCGAATCTGGAAATGATTCTTTCACCGGAAACCAATACAATAGTATACCTGTATCATTGCGGTAGAATAAAGTGGAGTCACAAAAGATGGAGTAGACCATGGTTGAGTTGTGAAATCAATGAGATGATTGCCTGGCGCAGTTGTCGTATCAGGAAGAAGCTGATAAGACGAGATTCGGACACGTTGATTCTTCGGATTCGAGAGACCGAATGTGAGTCAGATCAATTGATGTAATATTCTACAGTCATGAAAATCTTGAATGTTTTTGTTCCAAGACCATTCCGAAATTTGAAATCATGACTTATTTATCTGATATATAAAAACAACTTATTTATATTTATTAGTGGCCAAATTTGTCGTTAGAAACTATAATGATAAATGAGTGAATTTCTATTATTAACAGATGTAACCGATGTTATATTGTCAATTTTTTTAGTAATAGGTCTCAAATTTATCACTAGGCATGAGTTATAGGAATAAAACATGAAAAAATGGTTTCTTTGGAATGACATTTCCGTCACTCTAGACGTTTCAGCTGTTTGGTATTAAATTATGTGTGGTACTGACGGCAAGTTGATTTGAGCTCAGCAGCTGATTAAAAATTGCGCGCCATTTTTGTTTACTTGTTTACCCTATTCAAACGTCACTATTTTTAATGTATTAATCTTTAAAATATTACATGAATCACCTGCTTTCAGTCTTTCACAATGAGTGACATGGACGATGATGAGGATTACGGATTCGTGAGTGATTTTTAATTTTAATTTTGTTGGTTTATTTATTAAATAATATTTTGTACAACATTTTTGTTTTGTGTTTCAGGAGTACTCTGACGATTCCAACTCGGAGCCGGATGTGGATTTGGAAAACCAGTACTACTCGGCCAAGGCGCTCAAGAGCGACGGGGACAACTCGGGCGCCCTTGCTGTACGTTTCTAAAATATTGTATCATATTGTGATCATTTGTTTTGTAAATGTATTGATGTAATACGTCTCAGAACTTCTCGCGCGTGTTGTCGTTGGAGGAGCAAAAGGGCGAGTGGGGGTTCAAGGCTCTCAAGCAGATGATCAAGATCACATTCAAGACGGTCGGTTTACCAAACTACTGTTCCTACATGTTCAGGAAGAAAAAAAACCTACATGTTCAGGAAGACTATGTCTCTATGCTGGAGCACTACCGACAGCTGCTCACATACATCAAGTCGGCGGTGACGAAGAACTACTCTGAGAAGTCGATCAACTCGATCCTCGACTACATATCGACCAGCAAGCAGATGGACCTGCTGCAGAAGTTCTACGAGACGACGCTCGACGCGCTCAAGGACGCCAAGAACGAGCGGTTGTGGTTCAAGACGAACACCAAGCTCGGCAAGCTCTACTTCGATATGAAAGAGTGGAGCAAGCTAGAGAGGATCATTCGCGAGCTGCGCAGGAGCTGCAAGGTGCGTGTGAAGATTATTCACATTCTCCTTCCGATCGAGCATTGATTTATCATCGATTGATTGCAGACGGACGAGGGCGAGGAGGATCAGAAGAAGGGCACGCAGCTACTCGAGATCTACGCACTCGAGATCCAGATGCACACCGAGATGAAGAACAACAAGGTCGGGCGATCTCTGCAGGCCCATCTTCATCTGAACTGCAGGTCCTCACCTCATTCCTTTCCAGCAACTCAAACTTCTCTACGAGCAATCGCTCCACGTCAAGTCTGCCATCCCCCACCCCCTTATCATGGGTGTGATTCGAGGTGAGCATTGATGGATTAAACTGGTTATGACATATTTGTATAACTTCTATTATAATCATCGCATGCCTTTTCAGAGTGCGGCGGCAAGATGCATCTCCGCGAGGGTCAGTGGGAGAAGGCGCACAACGACTTCTTCGAGGCGTTCAAGAACTTCGACGAGTCCGGGAGTCCGCGGCGGAGCGCGTGCCTCAAGTACCTGGTGCTCGCCAACATGCTCATCCAGTCAGACATCAACCCATTCGATAGCCAGGAGGCTAAGCCATTCAAGGTGAGCAAAGGTGATTTTATTCATAATATGCAAGTATATGACTTTTTGTTATCGGTGTTATAGCCAAAACAGACGGAAGTAATTATATGATATGAGTTTGTTGCAGAACGAGCCGGAGATCGTGGCTATGACGCAGATGGTGGCCGCCTACCAGAAGAACGACCTGCAGGAGTTTGAGAACATTCTCGGCGCCAATCGGTAGGGGCACTGTACTTTGAGTCCTTCTACAGTATGCCTTTGAGTGATTCCATCATGGCCGACACGTTCATTCGAGAGAACATCGAACAGCTGCTGAACAACATTCGCACCCAGGTCAGTCGGCACACTCAGTTGTTGTGTTGCGAAATCCTGAAAATTCTGGTATGTTGTGAAATTGAGAAAGGTGAAAGGGTTGTGAAATTCTGCCGATAAAGTGTGTGTACGGGGAACTGGAAGTGAGCATGTGCTTGTTAGGTGCTGGTGCGTCTGATCCGTCCGTACACGCGCGTGTCCCTCGGCTACCTGGCTGGAGAGCTGCGAGTCGCCGAGCCCGAACTGCGACGCCTCCTCATAGACACCATACTCGACCAGGGTCAGCCAGCCCCCTCCCCATCTCTCCCCTCTCTCTCTCTCTCTCTCTCTCTCCCTCTCTCGCTCTCTCGCTCCCTCTCTCTTCCTATCGTTATGCTCTTGATGGTGTCTTCAAAACGTTTTCGTTATTTGGAAGCTATTGCAGTTGACTCCCTTCTCGTTTTCAGATCTGAACGCGCGGATCGACGAGAAGGTGGGCGTTGTGTACGTTAACTCGGAGGAGGCGGAGTCTGAGGGGGCGGGGCTGTCGCTGGACGTGTTGGACAAGTGCGCGTTGCACCTAGAGCAGCTGGGAATGGCTATCACTGCCAGGTGCAAGTAGGGAGGGAGTAGAGTAGGAGTGTACTGTAGGGTGTCATCCTACGGTAGCCACAGCCCATCTCTCATTCCGGCAGTTGTGTATGTTGTTGTATGCGAGTCCGGTGCATCGTCTTCTTTCTGTAATAACGGACGAAGCAATTTGATTTTCGAGTTTTACGTGTATGAAGATATTGGAGATGTTATTGGATAAATATAAAGAAATGTATCGTGCGTCTAATTGAGTATTTTTAAATACATCCGTTCAATGACGGTTTGATATCTTGTGGCGCCATGACGATTTCGCAATAGTTGAAATCTATTCTACATTTGTGGGTTTTTTTCAGAAATGGCAAAGGATTCGAGCGAGTTGAAGCGAGAGCTCAATGATCTCATCAAAAGACGCGCCGAGATTGCGGTGAGAGCGCCATCTTCATCTGAATGCGACATTGCGTTCTGATTTCTGAATGTCAAATACATTGTGAAACTGTTTGCAGGAGACGCTGGAGGCTCTGGAGCAGCAGCTGTACAACTTCGAGGGCAGCTACCTCGAGGAGACGGCAGAGTACGGGAACGTGATAAAGGGTGGGTGGAGGAGAGAGAGAGGGGGGGGGGAGGAGAGAGAGAGAGAGAGAGGACTGTGTGCATGGCAGGCTGGGACCGGTACGCCCTCGCCGCCCCTCCATCCAAGAGCGGCGCGGTCAAACTGGAGAAGAAGTGCTCCAAGAAGGGAGTGCGAGATGCGGACAGGTAGGATGTGTTGCTAGTGACGTCATCGGGAATCAGCTAATCACCTCGATCTCAGGTTGTTCTCCTCCTCTTCAGTGACTGGCCCGGCAGCGAAGCGAGAGCCCAAGGAGGAGCCGACAGAGGTAGGATTGTGTTGTTGTTGTTGTTGCATTTTGTAGTTTAGTGTAGTTTGTGTTTCAGGCGGGTTCGAGTAGTGGCATGGGAGTGCGGCCGCAGCATCCTGAGACCGGAAAGAAGCCCAAGAAGAGGCGCATCGAGTGAATCGATCGGTTTATCGATTGATTGATTGATTGATTGATTGATCGATCGGTGTGTGAGACATTAGACTAGCTTTTCGCATGTGCGGCGGTCGTAACTGTGGCCCTTCCCAGCTGCGCGCCCCTATTTCCATTCGAGGCAACGACCCTTCTCTCTCCCTCCCCTCTCCCTCCCTTCTCCCTCCCCTCTCCCTCCCCTCCCCCTCCCCTTCCCTTTTCTCTACACTGATGAGTTGTGTTGTTGATTTGCGTTTCCCCGCTTTCTCTCGTTTCGATCCTCGTTTCAAACTTACGCTCAGGAGCGATCCGTTTCTATTGAATTTCTTGTACATATGTCTAATTTTCCTCCATTTCTATGAGAATAAAGGTTTGAGTAATAGTGTGGTATGTTGACACTAGTGGATGGAATGGTTTGCGACCATGCGATATCTAAGTGGAGGAATGGGAGATCGGGGGAATGGGTGTGTTGTTGAGGGATGAGGACGACCTCTGATCGCGGCGACGGCGACGCCTTCCTCTACGTGTACAGCTGTGATCTCACCGCCAGCGTGCAGGTCTAGCGATTGAAGTATTGATTGATCGTATATGAATTGATGTGTAGGTGAAGATCGGAGACCTGGAGGGGGTTCTGCGAGACCCGCGCTTCCCGATTCGAAGACACCCACACACGTTTGTGCAGGCGACGGTGGGTGGAAGAGGGGGGGGGGAAGGAGGAGAGAGAGAGAGCTGTAGGTGTACTGCAACGACCGTCCGGTGGGCTTCCCGGTGTGCACGTCGTACAAGCCTCCGAAGGACGCGGCGGCGGCCGCCCGCCAGAAGAAGCTGCACACGTGGAACGAGTGGCTCACCCTGCCTGTCAAGTGCGCATCTTGTATTTCGACGGTCTCATGTCATTTTCGGTAACCAATCCATTCCAGGTACTGCGAGTTGAGTCGCGACGCGTTTGTCCATTTCACGGTGTGGGATCTGGATTCGGAGGAGGATTGTGAGTATCGACTGATGTATTTGCCATATTGATTTATTGATTTGAGCGGTGTCATCTCGGGCGTTTCCGCGCCGCCTCCTGGCGCAGACTTCGATGCCGTTGTTCGGTCGGCGGAGCGTGCTCGCCTCAGGAACCATTGACCTTCAGGTAAGTCACCCTGGTAGATGGATGTCAAACACCTGTCTTCAGCTGGGTCTGTCTGACGCGGCGGACCCGTTCTACCGCGCGCCCGAGACGTGGAAGTACGCCAAACAGAGCGACACACACATTGAACAGCTCATCAGGTAAACTAGTTGACGTAAAAAATGCATGGTTCGTGCGGTGAGAATCGTGAATGGTGGCTGATGGAGGAGTGGTGTTGCAGGCTGTCTCGCCAGCAGGAGGAGCGCCTCATTCAACCAGTGCCATGGCTCGAACCACACACCACCAGTCGAATCGAGGACCTCAAGGGAGCCGTGAGTTGTTGTTGTTGTTGTTGTTGTTATTGAGAACGTTTTTGTTCAGCACAAGTCTGCGGAGAAGTGTCTGTTTCTGGTGGTTGAGATGGCGAGCGTCAAGTATGACGGGGAGCGGTACGTGGTCGTCTACTACGAGGAGGAGAGGGATGGCGGAGAGGTGAGGGAGGGAGAGAGAGAGAGAGAGAGAAAGGGAGGAAGGGAGAGTGAGAGAGAGAGAGAGAAGAAGAGATCCCCTTTCAGCCCCGCCTCGTCTCTTCGTTAGGTGTGGAGAGCCGCTTCACCGGACTAGTCTCCTCCGACCCCGAACTCCTCATGGACAACCCATGCGAACAGCAGCACGTCACCATGACCAGGTGACATCACTTCCGGTGCAATGTGATGACGTCATGATGATGTTGCAGGAGGGCTGTGGTGGGCGACGTGAACTCTCGTCCGAACACACAGGCGAGAGCCAGACTCGACGCTATCATCAAGGTGAGTAGTTATTACCTATGACTAGAAGTAAGATATTGATGTATGTGTTTGAGCTGCCAGCGTCGCAGCCTCTCTCGCGCGACCAGAGCGACCTCGTCTGGAAGTTCCGATACTTTCTGCGCGCCAACAGGTTTGTATTTGACTTTGCTTTTTGTCGTGCCTAACACAAAACATTGGATAACTAAACAATAGACATGTGATGAAACGTGATGTTTTAGACGCGCGCTTCCGAAGTTTGCGCGTTCAGTGAACTGGGATCATCCGAGTGAAGTGGCACACGCGATCACTCTCGTCAAGTGAGTGCAGAGAGAGAGAGAGAGAGAGAGAGAGAGAGAGAGAGAGAGAGAGATACAGAGGGAGGGAGGGAGAAAGAGAGAGGGGGGGAGCCGTCGCTTGCAGTGACTGGGAGCCGATCACGGCCGAGGACGCTCTGGAGCTGCTCTCTCCCGCCTTCCCGCACCCCGAGATACGAGGTACAGCGAGTGGATGTGTCTCGATTGAGCTCTGCTTGCAGCGTACGCGGTGTCCCGCCTCGACAGCGCGTCCCCAGAACAGATACAGACGTTCCTGCCGCAGCTGGTGCAGGCACTCAAATACGAGAAGACGCGCGGAGAGGAGGGAGAAGGAGCAGTGGCTGGAGGAGGAGGAGGGGGAGAGGAGCCGGAGGAGATAGGTGTGGAGGAGGGAGCGGCCGAGGGGCGGAGTCCGTCGCCGGAGGTGCTGGTGGCGGTGGCGTCTCGCCCGTCGCGGCCCGACCTCGCCTCTTTCCTACTCGACTATGCTGCCAGCTACCCCAACACTGCCAACTTCCTCTTCTGGCATCTCAACGTCGAGGAGGAAGCCACTCGCGGATCCGATGAGGCTATCAGCACGGTGAGAGGCAATTCTGTTTGAATCGTTTAGCAATGCAGTAGTGCAGTAGTGCTGCAAGTGTTTGTTTGTAGTGCTTATTATGGTGTTCAGAAGGAGGAAACAAACATTTTCAGTTGTACTCGTCTCTGAAGCAGCGCCTTCTTCGTCGCATAGACGCCGCCTCTATCACCCGACAGATGCAGTTCGTGAGGCTGCTCAAACAGCTCACCGCAGTGGCCAAGGCGACTCCCGGAAAGAGGGAGAGCAAGCAGACGAGTCTGAGGTGAGAGTGGGAGGAAAAGAGAGAGAGAGAGAGAGAGAGAGAGAGAGAGAGAGAGAGAAGGGAGAGAGCAGGAGGGAGATAAGCTCTGTTCCAGACGCGCCATATCGGAGCGCAAGGAGCTGATGGAGATGAACGCGATGAAACTGCCCCTCGATCCGAGGATAAAGTAGGATTACGGTAGAGGAGATGAGTGTCACCGTATACATGTTGCAGGGTGGCTGGTGTTCTCTCGGAGCGCACCTACCTGTTCAACAGTGCCATGATGCCGGTGCGCGTCTCGATGCAGGTATCGATTGATTATCGATTCGTATTGATTGGTTGATTGATTAATTGTAGGTGCACAACCCGCCGGCGGGTGCGGACCACGAGTACACGATGATCTTCAAGGAGGGAGACGATCTGAGACAGGACCAGCTGGTGATGCAGATGATATGTCTGATGGACGCCCTCTTCAAGAAGGACCAACTCGATCTCAGACTCACGCCATACGCTATCCTCGCCACCGGTACGGTCCTTCTCTCCCCCTCCCTCTCCATCTGAATGAGAGATTACGATTTTTACATTGCAGGTCCGAAAGAGGGCTTTGTGCAGTTCATCAACAACGCGACTCCGCTGCGGGATGTGCTCAGCAGAGGAAGTATCCAGGTAAGAGAAGGTGTGAAAATTCACAAGCCATGCCAAAGCCATCTCGCCTTGAAGTGGGAGTGATAGCGATAGTGACGTTGACTTTCAAGAATCGGACGGGACAATAGGCGAGAATAGAAGGAGAAGAGAGAGAGGGGGAGAGTGAGAGATCGGCAGAGTATCTTGCTGTTCTAGAAGTGGATGGAGCAGTACCGTCCCTCGCCCGGCGACGCCTTCCACATCGAACCAGACGCCATCGACAACTACGTGCGCAGCCTCGCCGGATACTCGGTCGTCTGCTATGTCCTCGGGGTGGGTGCCTCGTTGGCTGACGTCGTTCACCTGTTCAGGTGGGCGATCGCCACCTGGACAACCTTCTGCTGTGCCAGAACGGAAAACTGTTCCACGTGGATTTCGGATTCATCCTGGGACGGTGAGTTGAGGAGAGGGGAAAAGAGAGAGATAAAGGGAGGGAGGGAGAGAGAGAGACAGAGAGAGACAGAGAGAGACAGAGAGACAGGGAGGGGGGTGGAGAAGGATTTATCTTGTTCGTTCTAGTGACCCGAAGCCGATGCCGCCTCCGATGAAGCTGACAGGAGAGATGATCGCCGCGTTCGGTGGAACGACACAGTGAGTGGATATGAAGGGACAAGGGAATGAAAAATCGTCGGAATCTTACTGCGAGTTGCTCTGCCAATAGTGCATTGGAGGTAGCGGGGTTGGTGATTCGGAATATTCACGAGTATGAGATGGGACGTGCTTATGATTATGTTTTAGCAAGAACTGGGGCGATTTCCGGCGCTACTGCGACTCGGCATTCCAGATTCTCAGGAGGTCGGTCTGCCTGGTTTCAATCGATTGAAATGGATTGATTTAGGAACGCGAACGTGCTGCTGAACCTGTTCAGTCTGATGCTAGATGCGGGCATCCCCGACATTGCAGTAGAGAGGGACAAGGCTGTGCACAAGGTAGAGGGGAGAGAGAGAGAGAGAGGGGGGGAGAGAGAGAGAGAGAGAGAGAGAAAGGGGGGAAGGGAGAGAACAGGGGAGGGAAGAGAGCGGGGGAGTGGAGAGGGAGAGAGCGGGATGGAGAGGGAGAGAGGGAGGGTGGGAGGTAGGGAGAGAGAGAGAGAGAGAGAGTGACAGAGAGTGAGGAAGGAAGGGAGAGAGAGACGTTGTTGTAGGTGGAGCAGCGTCTGCGTCTGGACCTGTCCGACGAGCAGGCGTACCAGTACCTTCTTAAGCTCATCGACGCCAGCTGCTCTGCCAAGATGCCCCTCCTAGTCGACATGGTGCACGACATCAAACAGAATCTGGCGTGGTAGATAGGCAGGGAGAGAGAGAGAGAGAGAGGAGAGAGAGAGAACATATTTATGGTGTTTGGTGTTACCTCGCTTTGCCGTGATTCGTAGCTGTATTTATTCCCGGTGCCTCGATAGTCTTCGATACTTTGTATGTAATAAGATATGTAAATAGCCGCACGTTGTGAATGCTCAAATAGTCATGTGTACGATAAACTATGTCGGAAATGTGTTGATATGACGAGGGCTGGAATGGAGGTTACGTGCCTTGCATAATACTGGAGCATTATTGTTGATCGCTTGTCGAGGATGACTTTGTGAGGTGTGTGATCCTCATTGGATTGTGACTGGACGGTGTGGAGTGCACTCTCTCACTCGCAGCGAATTCGGGAGGATTATGGATCTTATGCAAATGATTGGACGGCTGAGGCTGGAAAGAGGAAGGGAGGGGGCGAGGGAGTAGGCTGGCGGACACAGGACAAGGTACGTTCTCTCACGTATCGAGCGTATCGCGTCACTCGGGTAGATACGATCTATGTTTTGGTGGAACGCCGCATATATGCTCACGAAAGTTCATTGAGAGGGGAACAGGAATGGACCCACTCGCCGTTCATTAGTTGCGTTGCATGTTCTGTGGTTCATGGCATCATAATTGTCTTACTACTATCTCCTCCGCGGTATCAGTTGATAATGAGGGCGGTTGGCGGCTGCTGCGTGTGATGTTTTCGCACTCTGCTGTTGAATAGCTAGTCAAAGCAAACTACACGAGTGCGTTCTCTCCTGTCGATTTCTGATCAATCCATCGCCGCGTGAAGCCCCTATGCGCTTTCTTTCCTGCAACTCATGATGACTAATGCATCCCAGTATTCGATTCGCTATGGTAAACTCAGACTCTTTTTCTCGTTGTTTACTATTTGCTGTTTACAAAATGTGCTCAGAGCCGATCCGCGCCGAGAATCGATCGACAATGAGGGAATTTGAGCGACCGCCCATGAATCAGGTAGGATAATATCGATTTATTGATTGTTTTTGTGTGATTGCAGGCGCAATTCGATGAGCAGTACGCTGATATGCATGAGAAAGCGGCAAGCGAGCAGGAGGGAATCGTCAGGTGCGTCTCTCTCTCCCTCCCTCTCTTCTCTCTTCCCTTTCTCTCTCCCTCCTCCCTCCCACCCCCTCCCTTGTAGTCGTCTGGCCCGTCGCTCTGTCCGTCCCTGTTCCTCTGGTCGCGCCCTTCTCCACACTGCCGTCTCATTCATCCCCATTGTCAGCTGGCTGCCGCGCTACTCATGGAAGGTATTGATTCGTTCCATTGATTGATTTTATAGCTTTCTCGCAGGAGAACCTCACGGCTGATATCGTTGGTGGTATCACCACGGGAATCATGCACATACCACAAGGTACGGTACCTAGCATTGGCCATACTGTATCCTGCGAATTCAGGCATCGCGTACTCTTCGCTAGCCGGTGTACCGCCCGTGTACGGTCTGTACGCGTCGTGCTTTCCCGCCTTCTTTTACATGTTCTTCGGCGGATCCCGCCACGCTTCCCTGGGTACGGTGGGGGTAATCAATTCGAATTATAGTTTTCTTCAGGGAGATAGTTAGGGCCTCTGTGCATTTGACTACAGAAATGAAGATACTCATTTTCCGTGCGGGCACCACGCACCGGGCAGTCGGTGGAAATGAAATGATCTCGTGCCCATCCAATTGCGTTTAGAAATAAGCACGCGCTTTCAAAATTGCAGCCTCCGAGATCATTTCCACCGACTGCCCGGTGTTGGTCCCGCACGGAAAATGAGTATCTTCATTTCTGTAGTCAAATGCACAGAGACCCCAACTATCTCCCTGAAGAAAACTATAACATTAATATAATTGAACAACTGCGTGTAACGGTGATGTGACGCGTGTGTTGCAGGTTCTTTCGCCGTGATTGCACTGATGGCTGGTGTGGCGAATGACAAGGTGAGACACTCAATTGCCTGACCTTACTGTACACTCTCCACCCATCTACCGTATGTAGCCGTCCTGTGACATGTGTGTGTGTGTGATAGCATTCGAGTGAATCGACTTTTTCCTAGGTTCTAGACGGTGTGGGTGGCGGTAGCAGCGACTTCCTTCTCTCCTCCAATGGCACAATGGTGGAGACTGGCAGGAGAGGGGCGATCGATCCAGTCGCCGTCGCCACCACACTCACCCTGGCACTCGGAGTATGGCAGGTCGGACAACTCTCCCTCCTTGTTACTGTATGCGTATTGTTTAGATCCTCTTCGGTCTTTTGCGTCTCCAGTTTGTGATGACCTACTTCTCCGATCAACTCGTGTCTGGGTTCACGACAGGTGAGTACTGTAGTTTGGATTACTGTATGATTACCGTATACCGTATTTGTCTAGGCGCGGGTGTTCACGTGTTAGTGGCGCAGTTCGATGACATTCTCGGAATCAAGGTGCGAAAAGTGAGCGGCGCCGGATATTTATTCAAGGTACGAACTCTCTCTCTCTCTCTCTCTCTCATCCCCTCTCTCCCTCTCTCATGCCGTCTGTCTCCAGCGCATCATCGATCTGGCCTTCCAAATAGCTGACACCAACCTCGTCACTCTCGGTGAGCTCTCTTCTTCCCTTTGCATCAATCAGTTTCCTGTCTAGGTGTGTCGATTCTCTCGATTCTCTTCCTGCACATTGGCAAGGAGTACGTGTCTCCCATTGTCAAACGGCGCTTCGGACTCAAGATCCCCATTCCCTACGAACTGATTCTGGTGGGGAAGAGCGAGGAGAAGGAGAGAGAGGAGAAGGAGAGAGAGAGGGAGAAGGAGAGAGAGAGAAAGCAAGAGAGAGAGATGAAACTGGTGTTTTTCTCAGGTGATTCTGACGACTGTGTTCTCGAGTTGCCTGAAGCTGAGCGCCCTGCACGACGTCAGTGTGGTCGACAAGATCCCCACTGGGTACGAGGCAGTCTGCTATGAATGCAATCCAACTGTGTTTCAGAATGCCCGCCCCTGCTATCCCGAATCTCTCAATTTTCTATGAGTGTTTTGTGAACTGGTAGGTGTTCTCTCTCTATCCCCCTCTCTCTCAACCCTCTCCTTCCAGCATCGGAATAGCCATCGTCTCCACAGCCATCCACGTCTCGATGTCGAAGATGCTGGCCAAGAAGGACGGCTACCGCATCGACCCCGGACAGGTGGGATGCCCCGCCCCTCTAGACCCCGCCCACTTCTCGTGTTGCAGGAGTGCTACGCGCTGGGTCTGTCTGCGTGTCTGGGATCGCTGTTCCCTGTGTATCCGGTCAGCACTGCTCTGGGAAGGACTATGGTCAATGTGAACAGTGGAACCAAGACGCAGGTGGGTGGTGAGGAGAGAGAGAGAGAGAGAGAGGAGGGAGAGGGAGGGAGAAGAGAGATCGTTACAGTTCTCCACCGTCTTCTCTTCTGGCTTTCTTCTCGTCATCATTCTCCTCGTCGGTCCGTTGCTTGAACCGCTGCCCATGGTGAGAAGCGTACGAAATGATAAAAACAGATTTCGAAAATATCCATTTCTCAAGGAGATTCAGAACTGAATCTACAAGGTTGGCACCACCCGATCCCTTCTAATATATATTCCACCCACCCACCCCGTTCCCCCTTGCAGTGTGTGCTCGCTTCGATCATCGTCGTCGCGCTGCGCTCCATGTTCCAGAAGTCGGCAGAGCTGCGCCGCCTCGCCACCGTCAGCAAGATCGACCTGGTGAGTGTGTGAGTGGGGGCGGGGCGTGAATGGGCGGGTCGTGTTGCAGGCCATCTGGCTGGTCGCCTTCCTCGTCACAGTGTGTGTGGATGTGATGGAGGGTCTGGCCGCCGCTATCGCATTCGCCCTCCTCACCGTTGTGTTCCGGACACAGTGGTGAGTTGTTGGTTTGAATTGCAGGATAATGGCCCGAAACAGGAACTTAGTTACTCATTTATTTACTTGTGTGTGTCAATTCCTCATTGTTTGTTTGTTTAACATTTGTTGATATTGAGGCCCCGTTGGCAGAAGGTGATCCGCAACGACGACGATATGGAGTACTTGGAATCGAACGGTGACGTACATATTTAGTATGTTTGTGAACTAACTTATTTTGCAGGTACTGCGAACATTTGCGTGCTTCGCTTCGACTCCCCTCTTCTATTCACCAACGCCGACTCATTCAAGAAGGCCGTGACACGCACCATGGACGAGTGGGCGGAGCGCGAGAAGGTGGGGTCGATGGGGGCGGGGCTAGAATGGGCGTGGCTTGCAGGCGTCGCACCGCGTGCGTTTCCTGATCGTCGATTGCTCTTCGGTGGCGTATGTGGATGCGATGGGAGTACAGGCTATGGAGGAAGTGTACAAGGAGACCACCACTGCCGGAGTATTCCTCTACTTCGCTGCCGCTAACGGTGAACATCTCTCTTCCTCTATCCCCCTCATCTTTGCCTCTCGCTGTCTCTTTCTCTCTCTCTCTCTCTCTCTCTCTCTCTCTCTCTCTCCCCCTCCCCCCTCTCCTCTCTCACCCTCCCTCTCTAGGCGACGTGCGCTCTGTGATGCGTTCTTCGGGCTTTCTTGACCGAGTGTCGATGGAGTCTCTCTTCCCCACACTACGCGATGCCGTCGCCATAGCTAACATGCACTGGTGTGTTGTTTGTTGTTTACTTGTTTGTTTACTTCTCGTTCAGTGAGGACCTGGCCTCGTCCGGAGATGGAGACGAGGAGAGGGACGAATTGACGGAGGTGAAGGTGGTTGGAGGAGGAGAAGGAGAAGAGGAAGAGGAGAAGGAAGCAGTGGACTTGGCAGATTCGATCTCGCTAGGAGAGAGCCACAAGGGCCGCTCGTAGATTCCATGACTCACTGATCTACTGCGAATGCTTTACTTGCCTATGAGGTTGTGTGTACTCGCCAATTCGCGACACGCGACTCAGAGTTGACTATGTTGTTGTTTATTGTAAATAGTATTTGATAGAACCTGTGAGAAGTGGTTTTATTGTCGATTATTGTTTTAGAAACTTCCGTGATTGTGTGTGAACATAAACTAATAAACTAATTGTATACTTGAAGTGGGTCTTGGGACAAATTTCCATCATTTGTACACACGTCTGCAACTAACCCCGCGCGCTCTGTAGAATGCCACCAGTATGTGATGTTTAAAAAAGGTGAAATCACATGTTTCATCGTAGCCTCTTGATTAAAGGATCTTGAATCTTAGTTAAGATATTGGTTGAGTTAAACAAGATCTTGCGAGACGACAGTTGACAGTCACACTACCAGTTCAAAAAGCGCGCGCTTTTCTCAGTATTTCGCAATAGTGGCAAGCGGTCTCGTGACTCAATTTTTTAATGCGATTTTGAACCCTTTCGCTTTGTTTTATTGTTACTTGTTTTAGTAAACGTGTTTTGCAGTATGTGTGATCTTACTCTGCCTGCCGACTGTTTCCCGTTCGACGCGCTTCCCGACCTCGTCCACAGACACATCTTCAGCTATCTCGACATCAAGGTGGGCGGTTTGTGTGATCACTCATCACGTGTGTTGGAGGCGCGTTGCTCGCTGTCGCGGGTGTCGCGTGGTCTCCTCTCTGTCTTCCGCCATGTGAACGCCACTCCCCTGCCCCACACGAACACTATCGAGATCGAGTTCCAATATGTAAGTAGATGTAAGTAGATAGCTGAAACATGTTGATGTTGCCTCAGCCGCCGCTGCCTCCGTGTCATCACGAGAATCAGTGGGCTTTCATCGGTTGTAGAAGGTGTATGTCTATCGGCGGTACTCCGACGGCGAAGGAAAACGTGGCGAACAACGTGTACTGCATGAGCGTCCGCTTCGGGGGCTGGAGCGTGGCGGCCGAATGGAGCCTGCAGCACGATCCCCGCTGGCCCGCCAATATCGGTCAGTGAACGTGACATGCAGGTGGATGTGATGGAGTTGCAGAGACTCGCCTGACGAGTCTTGTTGAGATGCATGGCCATCTCATCGACGCAGCCGTCATCCGCAACAAGGACTACAATGTGAGCTCGCTATCAGCTCTTCTTTCATTATCATAAATGCATAGCCCGACTTCGTGAAGCTGTCGGCGTCTCTGCTGGGTCTGCTTTCCCGCGTGCCGAACCTGCGCACTCTGCACCTCTTCGCGATGGGATTCGAGGAGGACGCTGTGTGTGAGTGGATTAGAGTAGTTGATGTGTATGTCTTGTTCGAGTGGTGAGCGTGTGATGTGGACGGTTGCAGACGAGAGGTGCACTCGGCTGCCGCAGTGTGTGGAGGTGTGTGTGCGGGATGGCCTCTTCAACTATGCGATGCCCTTCTCCTGCCACCGTCTCTTCCCCAACTGCCACGTGGAAGAGGAGTGATGACCTCTACTAGATACCCTCGCATACTGCCATACTCACTTGTGCACATTAATGCATTTTTCGATTCACATATCTCGCCTATATATCTCATATCTACAACTTTATGTGGTGTTATGGGCTACAATAAAACATCTCGATAAGTATCCGTCCGGATCAAGTATGAATCTAACCAGTCTTTGTGGTAATTATGAAGCGTCATTATGAACCAAGTAGCAATATTGGGTGTTGTGGGTTGCACTATGATTGGATGTGTGCGGTGGGCAGGAACTCTCAGTCGATCAGACAGAAAAGACGTCTCGCCTCCTCAGCGTCACCGTCTCTCAGCTTCTTTTCACAAAAAGTCATCTTCATGTACCTCCAGAATGAGGGATTCGTATTCATTCCCAATCCTTCCCGCCTTTCACTCTCCAGCGAGTGTGTTTGCGACATTTCCCCCAAAGTTGGCGGTTGAAAGATACGATAGTGGAAACAAATGGTACGATTGAACTCGAGTGGCGGGTTGCGGATTAATGCAAACGATAGATAGTGTCACTACATATGTGTTGCAAAAAAAATATGAAAATACAAAATTGCGTTGCTAAGCCTTTATTACAATCACAAGCGGGCTACGTGTTGATGTGTTTTTTCCCTCATAGGAAGGAGAGGGGAGGCGCGGTCTGGTTGAGTGATTTCCATCGCATGGTCAGCTTTGGATCGTGATCCTGACAGGCGAACTCGTAGTCGCCCACTCGAAGTGTCTTCCCGCGAGAGAAGAACGAATCGCCGTGCACACAGCCTGCAATCAAAAGTGTAATCGATAGGTGGCATACTGTATGTACCTGTGGCGATGAGTTGAATCTTGCCGCGGCAGTCAAGGCTGCACTCGTATCGATAGGAGATGGGCACTCGCGGCTCTTCGTCGAGAACTGCGATCGTACGCGTCACTGTCTCACCGATCGCGACCTGTCATGTACATACATGCATTACACGACGACGCCGTTCAGCGTATGTACCTTCGGACTGTCAGGCAGGAAGGCGGCGTGGCAAGCGACTGGCGTCTCCTTGCAGCCACTCGAAGTGCAGCTACACTTCTCGTAGAAAGACTCTCCGTCCTTCTCGATGAGATGATCCTATAAACGCATTAACCGTGACTACAGTGACTTGACTACCTCGTTTTCGGCACGGCTGCACTTGGTGAGTTGATGTTTCTTCCCCGCTGCGAGAGGCACATGGCGATCGAATCGCATGGAGAGACCGTGGAGAGGCGAGAGACAGGAGACGTGGAAGTCGCCGTGACTCACAGATTCTCCCACGGCAATCTTCACATTATCAAAATAACATTCTGAAAAAAACATAACATAGCAACTGCAAAACAACGAACATGTATACTCACCGGTGGATTCGAAATGGAAGTGTTTCGAGGAGTTGCGAGAGCACGTCTTTCGGATTCCGAAGCCATCATCGAAAGCATACTTGATGGACGTTCCAACTGCGATCTGGAATAAGTCACATACGATTGTGATCGTGACGAACCTTTGCATTTTTATTACATTTTTGCAAACCTTTATTACACACGTAGATATATAAATGAAATTATTACCTGGCGCTCCTCTTCTGGAAGAGTTTCCGAATAACATCCGAAAATGCGACGAGAACACTTGCGCCTCTTACAGATACACGCTCCATAGAAAGAACCTTCGTTAAACATCTGAAACATTATACACATGATATGTGATAGGGGGAGGGTGATAGGGGGAGAGAACAAAAGATTTCACCTGTCCGGGATGGAGACTTCCACAGTCATATAGCTTGGAGAGCACTGCGAGATCCATGCCTGACTCGGCGGAGGAATCGGCAGGAGTGGGAGTGGGAGTGGTGTCGATGTCTCGCTCTTCTCTTCCAGGCCGCCGACTCATGTTTTCAATGTCGAGATGCGTCTCAGAAGGGTAGATCCACGATCCATAGTCGTTCCACCCCTTCACTATCTCCTTCAGAATGTGGCCATCATTCGCCTCTGAATCACGTGTCAGATATTGCAATTGCGCCTGAAATTTAAGTGATCCTAGGGAAGCCCGCCAATCATGCGTTACAATTTACCTGGCCGTTCTCTATTGCACATTTGACTTGTGTGTTTTTGACGCGACGCTGATAATCATAGCGAAGCAATGAACCCTGTGCAACGCATCCTGCAGTGAGTTCCGTTATTACAAATTAAGTAACGACGAATACCTTTCACGACCAGTCTCATTCTGTTCTCCGATAGCTCACAGATCAGCCGGAATCCGTTCTTAGCGTTGTCGAAATACTAGAAACAACATACTTTAAAAGAGGTTACTGTAAAACTATTGGACAACATAATGTTTTTGACGAGAAATGTTGGAATGAGTGCAAACGGAATATAACTACTCACCGAATCGACCGTCGCACCAATCGCGACAAACTTGTCTTCCTTGGCGTAATGACATCCTGAAGTTGAAATTCATTTGTATAAATCAAATGCATTTTCTACCGTGTGGCACTCGATAGCATCCAGAGTCTATATCACAGAAGCAAATGTCGTAGAACATTCCGTTGCGAGTCACATCTCCCTGCAATCATTAATCAGTTTACGTTTACATACACCATCATCCCATACCTCAGTACAGTCGAATGCAGGAGGGACGAGGTCGGTGGTAGGCAGATCATTCTCGGAAGACTGGGTCAATGGAAGAGCGTGGGCAACGGGCAGGGGCGTCGGACGGTGGTTGGAGTTGGAAAGCGCGATGAGCAAGCCTCCAGCGAGCAAGGCTACCACTACAGATACCATCGGGAGACTACTGCTCTAGACCAGACTAGCAGGCAGGAATGATCCTTCGGGTGGTCGGAGCAACCAGCAAGACTAGAACTATTGCGAAATTGTATCACTTCTTGCCGAGTTCAGCATTTTTCCTTGTGATCTCTCTCACTTTCCTCTTACAGCAAAGGGCGAAGAGAGAAAGAGAGAGAGAGAGAGAGAGAGAGAGAGAGAGAGATGTGATGAGATCAATAGAGACGGATAAAGCGCAGTGTGGTAGGCACTGATCCAGGCATAGTCCAAACGCATCCACTTCCACCTGCAAAACAATAAACGACAAACATACTACATACACGTATGTAGCTTTAGCAATTTTTGCTCCCAGTCACAACGCAATGAAAACGATAAACTAAAGTTCATGATATCTGTATCTCTCCGCTTCTCTGCAACCTCTGTCCTCATTAATCTCACAAGAAACTCTGATGTGTGAGTCATCTCTATCCTGATGTAAGAGTAAGAGGAAGGTGGAAAGAACACACAAAAAATCTCTGGGAAGTGCTACAAATCTGAAAAAAAAACATTCCATTTCGCAATCACCTATCTATCGTGAGGACTGATCCGAACCTCGATTTCATTTGTACTCTACTTCCGTTCTCGTATTTGTTTCGTTTATCACGAAAGCCGCCATTTTCAGATGAAGGCACTGATGTTATTGTGTCTCGCGACACTTGCTTTTGGATATACATTCAGGGGCTACAACCAGCACGGCGATTCTCCCTGTGCAGAGGTGCGTGAACTGAGGAGATGAATTGAGGAATGATTGTTGTACATGTAAGGGTTCTGGGAGGCGGGACGGCCGGATGCACACTCGCTGTGTATGCGACGAGACCGGATGTGTCTATGTACCCACAGGTACTACTGATCTCATACTCATACCACGTTCTCTACTGTATATTCAGGTTGCTACACTCACGACCATGGAATATATTACATCGGCATTGGCACCGTGATCGATATGGTTGGGTTGAGATTGATATTGACACATTGAAAAATTGATTTATTGTTAGATCGATGCGTACAACAATGGGTTTCGATTGACGTGTGAAAGAGTCGCAGCCAGGGTGCGGATCTCCGTTCTAGGTTCGCTACACATCATGAAAACAAGTGTATGGCATACATTTAGGATGCGTTGTCAACAACTCTTCCGTGTCCATCGGATCTACCCGGACATTTGCGGACAAGAACGTCCAGTTTCAATGCGCAGTCAGCAACGCACAGGTGATACTATCTTGTAGGTACTATTGTCATTATTTTCAGGCCGTTCTTCGAATTTATCTGATAGATCCGGAAGGAGTCGAATACTTGATTGAAGACGAAACGAAGACCGTGGAGATAACAGACATGGCTGAAGCTGTGATGGAAAGGCGCAGGGTGATTGCAGGCATGGATCACGATGATGATGCATTCGTGAAAGAGAGTTCCGATGTGTCTGAAGGCAGTGGAATGGCAGTGGAACCTCCCTTCAACCTTGCCAATCTCACCAGCAGATTCGGATGCGGCGCGCTCTATCCCGGAGAAGTGAGTGGTCATTGATAGTGATCACATAACATATGTCAGTACTCTCCACTGCCACATGTTTGTTTAGTTGTTCCACGAGGGCTCGTTCTATGGCGCGTGTGTGTGCGAGTCTCCTGTGAGATGCAAGAAGCGAGTGCTCGGATGCTACTCCTCTCAACCCACCGACCATGTAATCTAATCTTCCTCATCTAATCATCATGATGTCATCATCGTTCACAGATCGCAGCTGGCAGAATAGTGAATTACATATTCAGTACTGGATTAGGCATGAACAAGAAATGCGCACAGATCAGCGACAACGAATACAGCTTCAATGCTACAGGTAACATAGACACTTTTGGGGGAAATGTAAAAAGACGCAAACAGACTCGAGAGTTAAATCGGGGGAAGTGCCGGGAAGGGCTGTCTCATCAATACTATCAAAAATTTACATTTTCAGAATGTGTCTACTCTCTCCGCACTATTCAGCGAGACGAGTTTGTGGAGAACAGCAATATGAAGATCACGTGTATGAGCGAGAAGCATGGGATGGAGATGAGACCCGCCCGCCCACTGCCGGTGTCCGGAAAGAACTATCGACGAGAAAAGTGCGAGGGAGAAGAGGCAAAAGTGAGCCAGATTCAGCTGTATTATTGTACACTATTTATTTAGGCTCGTCTAGTGGCGCGAGACGGTGTCGTGTCATACGAGGTGTGTTCGTGCGATGAGACGGGCTGTCAAGACAAGCCCGTGGGATGTTACGCCAAGTTTTCGGACAGCAAGGTTGGTACACATTACACATGACATGTTTTAGATCAGCACGAACAATTTGAGCTTCAGATTGACATCGGAGAGGGAGTGAACCATACGACGGCAGTGGCGGAGTGGCGTCGTGTGCCGATCGGGGTACGCTACGAGTGTCGACTAGACTGCGGCGGAACGATCGAACTCGTGGCCACCGGTGGGTGACCACAATCAGTATCACCTCCCTGCTCTCTCTCTAGGCTGTTTCCACGGCGGCGCCTTTTTGGCGCGCGGCGAGCGAGCGATGTTCGGAGACGGAGAGGACTACTGGATCCACTGCGACGACCACGCTACTCCCACCATCCGCTGGCAGAAACGCCACCCCACTGCGCCCGACCCTGTATTTTACAGTCCCACAGCGTTCTACCAGAACTAGTTCTTTGTAATACGACACAATACAAATACAATATCCACAGTCTGCTCAAATAAAGATTGCTTGTAAGTATGCCTTTCTCGCTACTCCCACTGGTGGGCGGGGCAATATCGGTGGGCGGGGCTTCAGTCTCTCTCGCGACCGCCTGTGTTGTTTCTCGAATATTCCGGTCGCTTGGAGAGATGACTAGAGAAAATCGACGAAAACGAATATAAGCGAGGGTTGGAAACATTTGTAACCATACTAACACAGACTACTCCCTTCCAAGATGTTCTACCGTTATCATCCTTTCTCAGTAGACGATCTTTTTGATTCCCCATTCCACTCTTCTCTCCTCTGTCGCCGTCGAAAAGAACATTCCCCTCTCGCTCTACTCATTGGAGGAGTGGAGAACGCGAAGAAGGAGAAATTGCTACCACTGAAGAAGCCTACCAAGTTCGAAGCTTCTCTCGACGTTTCTGACTATCGGCCGGAAGAATTAAGCATAAGCCTGGAGGGACGGGAGCTCAAGATCGAAGGACGTCACGAGGAGACTAACGAAGACGGATCATACTTCAGGTGAGCATCTCTCTCTCTCTCCCTCCTCTTCCTTTTTCTCTATCTCTCACTCACTCTCTCTTTTCAGGCACTTCACCCGCAGTCTAGTTCTTCCTTCGACGGTCGATGATCGAACAGTGAGATGTGCATTGGAGGATGGTCGACTCTCAATCGAAGCCAAGCAGAAGACACAGAAGAGGAGGAAACACGGGCGACTCGCTGTCAAGGTGAAGGAGCAGGAGCAGCGGGAGCAGTCTTCTCCCTCCTCCTCCTCCTCTCCCGCCAGACCAGGAACGCCTGATGGATCACTCGAACCACTCGACGAATATTGAAGATTATTAACAGTTTTCTCCGATTGTATGTACAAAATGTAAATAAACGTATTCATTCAAAATTATTTCATACATACAACTTGAAAATAGACTAGCAGCTCTCGACAGGCTTCCTGGGATGTTCGATCTCAGAGACGAGTCGCTCCGCCTCCACAAGCTCCGCCCCAAAGCGAGCGGCCATCGCAGCCTCCGTCAACACCTGCAAGCAATCGATACAATCGATCAGTAATTGATTGCCCACCTCTGATCCGGCAATCTCTCCCTCCATCTCAATGAAGGAATCGATCGCGTTGGCTGAAACACAACATTTAGAGTATTCTTGGCGGGCCTGCACTCACTGTTTCCGGGATGCGCGATCGGAGCCCACTGCGGAGGCGGCGACATGTAACTCCCGTCCTCTCAAATCAATACAATCAATATCGATCGGTATCGATCGGCACTCACCCTTGAGCATGTGCGACCGGTCAGAGGAGAACTCGGCGAGGTAGCGGCGCAGAGGAATCACACGGAACAACCTAGAAGGTGCTTTTACTGTACCCACCAGCTACAGTAATCAAAGTACTGTACGCCTCTAGTTGCAGTGACCCATATCTACCGTACCTCCTGAACTTGTCGTCAATGGGCATAAGAGGGCGGACGGTGCGACGGAAGTACGTGGCAAAGTCACACGGGAAGGGGCTAAATGAAATAAAGAATCAGAAGAATCAGAGAATGCCACCTACAGAGTCGTATCGAGATCGTAGACGGCCGCCTGGCTCGTAGACTCCGCCCCCTCTCGCTCCGCCCCCGAGTGCACCAGAATCACGTGGTAGTCCCAGCACACGTACTCGCGAGTGCCTGAAACACACCATAACGTAATCCTCATCCCAGTTTCATATCTGTACCGGCAGACTTCTGGCAGAAGAGAGGCGTGAGACGGGGCTGATTGGAGATGAAGACGGCAAAGCACGAATCCTTCTCCTCCTCCGCAACCAGCTCACACATACGGTACACATTCTCTGCAAGGAGTCGAAAAGAATAAGAAACAAGTACAGGTCAGGAGAGGCGTAGATAGAGCTAGCAGAAAGATAAGCAGGAGAAGGAGGAGGAGTAATGAAGAGACGAAGCATAGGGAGCAGTCACTCACCCTCACAGTAGCACGACTGATAGGGGCACTTCTCGCGGGGAGGCAGGAGATCCGTCGACTTCATCTCAACCCACACACAATGCGCAACTCACAAACAGAGGACAGGTATGGAAGCGAATGAACAACGCATACACAAACAACCATAACTCGCTTTTATATCAATCTTTATCAACAATCATTGGCAGTAACCAACTAAGCAAAATCAAATGTGCAAAATCTACGGGATCAAAGTTCTGCATAACAAAACAGCTGATACCGCGAAACTGCTACTATGCAGTACCTACACCGAGATAAGGATATGCCGGGCATGCAATGGCACAATATGGTAACAAACATACAATCTGTCAAATCTTGAATAGACTACGTGGATGCGAAAGTATCGTATCTCCTCTACCGTAGTCTCAAACGTCGAGCTGGACCTTCTCCTGGCTGCCTCCGGACAGGTACTTACCAATCACCGGCATCAGCTCCTTCTCCACGAACCTGCACATCATAGATACAGTAACCCCACAATGTTCCACCCACCTCTCCGTCTGCGACACGCAGCGTCCGGTGAAGCTGATCGGCGCGTTGGCCAGAGCCATGACACGATCGCGCACCTAAACACACGGTTCAGAACACAAAGCACAAAGTGCATACTGACGGGCTCGAAGAATGCGTCGGCGAGCATGTGCTGCATGTCGACGGGGTGCGTCTTCTGCTGCTCCTTGGCAGACAGGGCAGTGCTGCGGATCACCGCGTGAGCCTGAAAGAAACAACCTCCCTCCCCCCTCTATCTTTCTCTCTCTCTCGCTCCCTCTCCCACCTGCTGTCTGTCTACTCCGATCTCTGTCAGCCACATCATGGCCTTCTCGAGTGCCAGGAATGGCAGTTCCTCGTGCACTATACGAGCCACGTTCTCGCGCTGCACAGACAGACCCTCGAAGATGTTCTGCAACATCAAATAGTACTCCAAGTACAGCAAATCCAAAATCGTCCCAATTCGTTACAATACATTGAACATCATATGACTCACCTGTAGGGTGGTGAGTAGGGCATCGGCGAGGAGAAGCGAGTCCGGGAGGAGGAGACGGCGACCGGCGGAGTCGTCCAGGGTACGCTCCAGACCCTGGTCCGACAGGATCGACAGAGCCTCCTGCATACACACATACAAACAATTCCCAGACTATTACCTTTCAACCACACACTAACGCAAAACAGGCTTAAATGGGACGAAGATCATGATCATGACAAAACCCCATCTAACCACTCCTCCCTCCCTGTCTACCTGGGGCGCGTTGATGAGTCTCCTGGCGAGGGCGCAGCACCGCTCGCTCTTCATCGGATTCTTCTTGTACGGCATGGCAGACGAGCCGATCTGCTCAGCCTCGAACGGCTCTAGCAGCTCGCCCATAGCCTACAACACACCATCTCTCTCCCTCTCCCCCCTCTCTCTCACTCTCTCTCCCCTCCCTCCCTCCCTCTCTCTCCCTTCCCTTTCTCACCTGCAACACTCGGATGTCGGTGCACGTCTTCTTGACGGCTGCTCCAAGGGCTGCCAGTGCGAACACGAGCTGCACATCCTGCTGCCTCGAGTACGTCTGTCCCCCGATGAAGAACTTCTTCTCGAAGCCCGCCTTGGCAGTTACCAGCTCGTCCAGCTGCTCCACCTACAACCACGCGCTCCTCACGCCCCGCCCCTCCAAGCCACGCCCACCTTCTCCTCGTCTCCGTCGAACAGAGTGAGGAACGAGTCCTGCGTGCCGGTCGCGCCCTTGATGCCGCGGAAGCGCATTCCGTTGCGGAACTGCTCCAGCTAAAGAGACCTTCCAAGCCCCGCCCCTCGTCACTCCGCCCACCTGCTGGAAGGCCATGAGCATCTCCTGAGCCCAGAGAGCGGCGCGCTTCCCCACAGTGACGAGAGAGGCGGTCTGGTAGTGAGTGCGTCCCACAGTCACCTCAGACTTCTCAGCCACGGCGAAGTCAGCAACGCGCTGGAGAACCGTCGCCAACCTGGAAACGAGGAACATAGCCCCGCCCCTCTCGGTCACGCCTACTTGACGAGAATGTGGTCGACGGCGTCGCGGATGACAATCAGATCGGCGTTGTCCTGCACGAAACACGACGTGGCGCCGAGATGGATCACTCCGGCCGCCTTCGGGCACAGCTGAACGGGACACGTCTCTCCCCCTCTCCTCCCCCCTCCACCTTTCCGAACGCGTGGTTGTGTGCCATGACGTCATGCTTGAGCCTCCTCTCCTCGTCGCGGATCGTCGGCCAGTCAATGTTGTCCCGCTGAGCGCGCATCTCCGCCAAAGCCTCTTCCGTCACCTACATATTTTATATATTTTTGCAAATATCAAGTTTTTTCTCCGCGCACCTGTTTGAGTCCGAGCTCCATCTCGGCCTCGGCCAGCCAGATCCACAGCTGACGCCACTTCTGCGTCTGCAATGGTCGCCCCGTTACGCCCCGCCCCCCGCGGCCACGCCCACCTTGTTCCTCTCGGAGAGGATGTGCATGAGGGGACTGCGCTTGCAGTAGCGCGACTTGAGAACAGACTCGTACGTATCCTCGGGCTCCATGTGCGACGACATACTACAAAACAC
This sequence comes from Rhabditoides inermis, assembly GCA_963966185.1. Lineage (NCBI taxonomy): Eukaryota > Metazoa > Nematoda > Chromadorea > Rhabditida > Rhabditidae > Rhabditoides > Rhabditoides inermis. The sequence continues at coordinate 222,092 of CAWZYM010000026.1, read as the reverse complement.
AATGTTCCTGTCCAATTTGCATTCTTACTTCTTACTGTACAAATCCGCAATTAAAATAGAACCAACAATCGAAATGGCCGTATCGAAGAGAGAGTGAAACCAGAATGAACACTATGTGACCAAAAAATGAAAAAAATGAGGGAGAAATGCGAAATGGCAGCACAAATGTCAACACACGATCACATCGAATCGATTGCGGTGAGAGAAAGAGTGGTGATGGAGAAGGAAATGGAAATGGAAAGAACACAACGAGTACTCTCACTCTCATTCTTATCACTTTCATGTCAGATATGAAATGGTCTTCACAACCAGTAACATAAATAGCCATTGAACACGCTCTCTAAAACAAATTTATTACATGCATTCACACAGAAATCGTAAATCTCAATGAAAAGTGATATAATCAATGCGCGAGTATCATTTTATACTGAAAGAGATCGATACAAGTAATGAGGTGAGTGGCAAGTGAGATAACACTGATATGCTGAACAAACCCACAATTCAAAGAACATAAAAGCGGTAGCATTACAAACATGCAACGAAAAGTGCACCATTCCTTATCAAATCAAACACTTCTCGGAAAAAGTTGGTCTATACCATGACATCGACTGCGACCGCGTCTCCGGTCTCTCCACTCCACGCCACTGCTCTCACCTCGACCCTGTGTCTCCCGGGGGAGAGGTCGCTGACTGTCGCCGCCTCCTTCCCAACCACACCGCAACACTCACCGTCAACCAACACCTCGTACCCTACAACCAGATAATGAGACAAAGTTACAGTATGCAGTTATCAAAAGAAAACCAACCCTTGATACTGCTCGCCTTCCACTTGACCTCCACAGACGATGAGGACAAGGCCTTCAGCTAAATTTCAGAATATCAACAACACTCCAAACACCACGCATCATCCGACACACTTTGAGATCGCTGAGCCTGGGCATAGCTGAGGCAGTCTTCTTCTCCTTCTGCCTCTCCTCCTGCTGGCCAACCACCAACGCGCGAAGGGCGCCCATCTCTCGCTGAACATGAATCATTCGATAAATCGATGATAGGCTCTGCCCACCTGGAACTCTTTCTGCATGTGGACGAGGATCTCGGAGAGCTGATCATTCGTCTCCGTCAGTCGCTCATTCTGCACGCGCAGCTCGTCGATGTTCTGGAATCACGTCATCTGATATGCGCCTACAGTGTTTCCCATCCACTCACCGCCTCGGTGTCGCGCACCCTCGCGAGAAGCGCCTCCTGATTCCTCTCCATCTCTCGCAGCCTCTCCATCTCTCCACTTTCGCCCTCGTCATCCGAGAACAGAAGACGGCGACGCTGCAAGAGTGAACCGTCAATTTGTTCACAAATAGACACACTCACCACTTCCCCCTCCGTCACACTGGGAATGCGCTGGACACGCAGGTCGAACGTGCGCTGCAGCTCCTCCTCCTCCTCTCCCATCTCCATCTCTTCCACTCGCTGCTCCGCCTCAGCCAGCTCCTTCTCCTGCCGCTCCACTATCGCAGCCACCTCCGCGCGAAGAGACACAATCGAGGAGCGCCACCAACGCTGAAACCACAACATATTCTGCTCGATCAGTAGCGTATACAACGTTCACAAATACTAGCACGTACACGTCGCAGTGACATATTCGATTGAGGAAAGTGTGCTGTATACCTGAATGGTGACAGCCGCCTCTTGCCTTCTCCTCCTCTCCAGCGAGTTCTCCTTCTCCACGACAGACGGCGCGAGGCGACGAGGCTTGGCCACAGGAACAAGCACTGGAGTGCACGCCCTGCGACATACTATCTAATCTCCTCTCCTCTCAACCTCTTCACCCACCTCTCTCCCTCTTCCTCTACCGCCTCCTCTCCCGTGAGTGTGATAGAGGAAGAGGTCATGGAGCCCGCACTCATCGTGCTCGATCCACTGCTGCCCGGCACTGCTCCTCCTCCTCCTCCCTCGCTTCGCACACTCAGAGGGGTGCCTCCACGCAGACCAACGGGCGCCGGATGCAGTCTGCGGGATAGAAAACATGAACAATTGTCATCCACGCTCTGCTTACCTGAACAGGTTCTTCTTTCCCCTCTGCTTCTCCTCCCCACCATCCCTAGCCGAATCAGACTCTGACGACACAGGGGCCATGTTCTCCTGAAGTAATCACAATACTGCTTACTTACTACTACAACTCTCACCTTTCCCCTGAGTTGTCTGCTCCACTGTGAGAAGGGTGAGTGGGTGGACATCTCATCCTCTGTGGGTATAGACGTGGCGACGGAGAGTGCGCGGGGTGCATGCCCCCTCCCCTGTGCCTGTCCATCCACACTGCTAGCCATGGATGAGTCGAGCATCTCCCGCCTCTTCGCCATCACTTTCTCCACATTCGCCTCGAACGACGCGTTGCGGTGCTCGCCCGGTCCAGTCGCGCAGTACTGAAGCGTACACGAATAATATGTTTCGGAACACATTAACTAGTCATTCGAGCCATATTATCGTATCAGACAGCACTCGAAATAAAAAAGCAAAACCCGTACCATTCTGATAGCGGCGCGGAGTTCGGGTCCGCTGCCAGGTTTGAACGACAGGATGCGGGCGTGCGACAAGAGACCCTCTCCTATAATGAGATGAGATAGATAAATCAGCTTCAGCACTATACGATGCCAGTACTAACCTCGCAGCGCGTCCCTCTCGGTGACGGGCGTTCCGTCGATGACCTCTAGTGTCTGATCGCCTCGCTGGCCCATCACAGCACACAGGTACGCACGCCAGTCACACTCAGACTGAACAACAAGCAATCACAACACATAAACAAGACAAGCGGACGCACCCCGATTCCAGGATTGCCATGGACGGACACACTGACGAGGCGGGAGAAGGGCGCGAGGAGGGAGAGCTCGGACGGGTCCGTGAGCAGGTTGTCTGCGAGGAGAAGCTGTTCGATACCCGGTGGGAGATGCTCCCGCACTCCGCCGATACACTCCACTCGATTGCCCGCCAGGTTCAGAACCTAAAAAGAACATAAACATAATACAATTTATTCACAAGATACCTTGAGATTGGGTGTCTTGGCGAGGTTGGGGAAGGCGACGATGTGGTTGTGGGAGAGATCGAGGAGGGCCAGCGTCGACAGCTCCAGCACAGGAAACGACTGCGACACAATATGTTATAGGAGTATACACTTTCTGAAAGTCTCACCTGTATGTGGTTCTCGCTGAGGTTGACGGTCTCTATGAGAGTGAATGTGCGGAGGACGTCGGCGCAAGAGAGCCGGTTCTGGCTGGCGTCCAGATGAACCAAGCGACCAGCGAGAGGCAACAACGACGACAGCTTGTGCAGAGTGTTCCCCACCATAGACACCTAAGCACGGTTTCGTATCGAGTCTTCTGGACAGTTGCGCACCTCGGAGCACTGCTTGAACTTGTCGAGTCCGCTCACAGACGAGAAGCTGTTGTTGTTGAGTACGAGATGGCGCACCGAGCTGTACTCACGCCAGAATCTAAGAACAACATTTGAATGTATTGCTGAGTGAGCGCGAAAAAGACTTTTTGCACACCTCTTGTTGAGCGAGGAGAGTTGCATGTCGGAGAGATCGAGAAGACCCGAGCTGGTCACACATGCTGACTCGTTCTCCACTCTAAAATACGAATAGTTGAAAAACATTTTATCACAGAACCTTTACCTGGAAGGTGTGGCGCACGAGGATACGTCGGAGATGTGGGAGACGTCGAAACGAGCTGATGACTGGAGAGACATGGAGGTGGACGGCTCCATTTCCTCCTCGATTGCCGCCAGAGGGGACATCTCACGACTCGCACCGCTTCCCCCACGCGACTCCGGAGATGACGACATCTACACAACACAGTGAATGGACCGGATACAGCAAATAAACAACAAACAAACAAAATTCAGAATTTCAAAATTCAAACGCGCTGCGCGACATAGTGCATATTTGTGCAACACTTGAATGCACAATCGCGACCATTCTTCACTTCAAGCAAATCAGCTGATCGATATTATTTTTATTTGTTGTTATGTTTCATCCAAAAACATCTTGATAATATCGCGGTATGATTGCACGAATGCTATGCATCACAAATATGCAATGCTAGCGATTGCTCGACCCAAATGTTATCGATTTTTCGTTACTTAAGCGTCAAAGCCGCGTCATCATTCTCCTAATTCTCAGGATGCGTGTGTTGCTCCTCTCTCTCCTGCCCCTGTTGGCCGTGTCGTTGGCGGAGAAGGAGCGTCTGTCGGACGGCGGAGCGGCGGCCCGCTTCCGCCACCACCAGGCCGAACACGGAGACGATCACCACGCTGACCACCAAGCCATTCTTGGTATGTACATTGTTTCACAGTTTTATTCTACAATACGATTGTGACAGGTTCCCGCAAGAGCGCTGACGCATTCGACGAGCTGTCGGCGGCGGAGTCGAAGCGCCGTCTGGCCGTCATCGCCCGCAAGATGGACAAGGACGGCGACGGATTCATCTCTGAGCAGGAACTCGCAGAGTGCGTTGTTTACATGTGTACTTGTTTACCTATTCACTTTCAGTCATGTTCTGGCGTCGATGATCTCTATGGACGAGGAGGAGAACGAGGAGCGCTTCCGCGAGATGGACACAGACGGAGACGCGCACATCTCGTGGCAAGAGTGAGTCCACTAATCGATATCGTTCAATAATCATCGTCACAGGTACGTGGCGGACAGCTTCCCTGACCAGAACCCCGACACACTCATCCCCGAAGACAAGAAGCTGATGACCGAGGACAAAATGTGGGGTTCACTTGCAAATACAGTTAATTACCGTACCGTACCCCAGGTACTTTGACGCAGCCGATTTGGACAAGGACGGGAAGCTGAACAGGGAAGAATCGGGCGCGTTCCTCACCCCAGAGAACCACCAACACATGCATGCCACCCTGGTTCAGGTGACCATGTGGGAGAAGGACACGGACAAGGTGAGGGGAGAGAGAGAGAGAGAGAGAGAGAGAGAGAGGGGGGAATGGATTCTTGCAGGACGGTGCGATCTCTCTGAAGGAGTTCCTGGGTGAGATGGCAGAGAACACACAGAGCGAGTGGCACGCGGTGAGTCCTAGGAACTATCCCGAATAGTTCACATAATATCACAATATGACGTCAGCCGTTTAGGTGGAGCGGGAGCGATTCGCGTCCGAGTACGATGAGGACAAGGACGGACTGCTCAAGGGAGAAGAGGTGGGTGGAGGAGGAGAAGGAGGAGGAGCAGGACATTCGTTGCAGGTGCGCAAGTGGCTCATTCCGGACACTAGCAACGTGGCACTGCAAGAGGCGCAGCACCTCATTCAGCAAGCAGACAAGGACAAGGTACATCTTTCTCCCCCCCCCCCCCCTCTCTCGCTCCTAACACATCTCTTTCCAGGATGGTCGTCTCACAGTTGAGGAGATTGTAGCTGAACACGGTGTCTTCGTTGGCAGTGAGGCTACTAACTACGGGGAGGATCTTCACAAGGTCAATCACAACGAGCTCTGATCAGCTGGTCAGTTATCGTTTGATCACTATCCCTCTAGATTCCGCCTGTTCACTTTGCCCACTTTGCTCTATCTGGTCCAATCTCTTCTTTGTTTCCGTAAGCATTTCAACCAATGAGCTTTCGCCTGCTATTGTCTATTTAATATTTGGAAATCTCATGATCCTCGGTGTAATAAATTGATAAATAGTTTTTTTTTTCTCTCTCTGTTTTTGTTAATCAATTACTCATTGTATATATGTCAGCATATATTCACGCATTCTGGCAGCCGCGAATCGCAAGAAAGAAGCGGTTTGAAACATATCTGCAAAAAGAGATGTGAGCTCTTCTGGATTGGTGTAAAGTGAGAGTGGTCAGAGAGATGTCGATAGAGTGTGTATGGAAGAGAGGAGCAGGGTGGAAAGGATGGAAAGAGTGTGGTGAGATAAAAGAGCGCACATGTAACTCGGTGAGCCTATCCCATATCACCTGCGGGAAAAGAGACGCATTGCGAGCGCTGGGCGTGAGATTGTTTATCATTGTTTATATGATCAGTAACCATGCTTCGAGAATGCCTCTCACCTTCACCCGTCTCTCTCCCCCCCGATTCGTCCTTCCATTTGCATCTCTCTCCTGCTAGGCGTAGCCCGCTGGGCGGATCCCCGTTCTGTCGTCACACTTCCCTTTCTCTGACCACTCAAAATCGCGCCTCCCCTATTTTCCGCCATTCCAGTCGCCACACCCTTCCACCCCTCTACCATTTCCCACTCACTCACTCACTCACTGCCCTCCCCTCACTATCAATCACCTCCTCACTGTCCGCGGACGCTTTTTGACAAATGGTCGATCAGAGAGTTCTGTCGCCTGATTGCGAACTCATTCGGCCAAGGCCACTGTTTCATGTTCTTTTCTCGGTAGCGCGCAACTTGATGTGCTTTTGACGGGTAGTCGTTTGCGCTTCCTTCCCATTTGACCGCCTAGTTTGCTTCTCTGTTTCAGATTGAGACATGTCTCGACTGGTGATCGCTCTCTTGTTAGCCACTTCCGCCTATGCCCAACTCAAGCAGGCTTGCAAAAAGGTACGGTTCGAGTGACGTCACTGTCATCAGTACTATGTTTCTAGGGTGAGGTGTCTCGAAATGGCAACTTCTACATGACGTGCGAGTGCGACGTCGACTTCGGATGCTTCAACAAGTACAGCGGTGAGAAGAGAGAGAGAGAGAGAGAGAGAGAGAGAGAGAGAGAGAGAGACTCCCTTGTTTAAGCCTGTCACGCGGAGGGTATGCCCGCAGGTCAGCAGATGGTCCCCATCGGATCCACCGTCGATCAGGTAGATCAATTATAGATCAATCAGTTTCCCGAGCTCCATCTCTCTCTCTCTCTCTCTCTCTCTCTCTCTCTCTCTCTCTCTCTCTCTCTCTCGACTCGCTCTCGCTCCCAGGGCTGCATGCACCAATTAGGCAGCAGTCACCTTGACAGCTTGGGGTGAGATACAGATAACTATGCTCTCTCTTTCTCCCACTTCGCTTCTCGCCTCATCCATCATTCCTGCTGGGAATAGGGAATGGCTCTGTGAAGAGCGCCCTTCAGCGCTTCCGGTCCCAAAACGGTCACTATCAACTGCCAATGTCCATTCCAAAGGAAGGAGAAGAAGAAAACAGTAGTTGTAGATCGACAACGGAGAGTTCGGTTTCCGTCTGATCTGCCAGTCGACCAAGGTGAAGAACGGACAGCACATCAAGTTCGACGTGCTCGGTGAGGGGAGGGGGGAGATGGAGATGGGAGAGAGAGACAAGAAGCAGTGGAAGAAACACACTGTGTAGGGGTGGAAGTGTAGGATGCGTTCCTTGCAGGCTGCCTGGCGGCACAGGGTCGCGAGTTCATCGCGCGCGGAGAGAGCAAGCAGGTCGGAGGGTACAAGATCGACTGCCTCGGAGAGAACGACCAGGTAATCGAATGCATACAACACAGACGTGTGCAGCAGCGACATGTTCCCTATTAGGTGAAGATCGCCATCCTGCACCCGTCGGCTGGCAGGACCCCGGCCCCGCATCAGGAGACCACCACTGCGCGCATGCCCGGACAGACCACCCAGCCCACACAGGCAAGCACTCCCGCCTCCTCTCTCTCTCTCTCTCTCTCTCTCTCTCTCTCTCTCTTCTCTCTTTCTTTCTCTCTCTCTCTCTCTCTCTCTCTCTCTCTCTCCATCTGGCAGTTGAACTGCGAGAGTGAGCGACCGCGTACTAGCCTCGTCGATGTTGGACTCGATCCAAATGCAACATCCCATCAGCATTAGCAGTTTACCACCATCCACTCTCCACTCCAGTTCCAGTCCGCAACTCTACATGAGCATCACAAATCATTCGTGTCATGAGAAAAACACACCCAAAAAATCACACAGAGAACATAGGGGGATTTTTCCCCCACACTTTTTTTTTGCAGTCGACTCCGTCGACTCCTGCCCAGCAGCAGCTCACCCCTGTGCAGAGGGTCGTCAATGGATGCGGCGCCAGGAAGCACGGAGAGGTACGCTTCTCTCCTCCTCCTCCTCCTCCTCCTCCTCCTCCTCCTCCTCCTCCTCCTCCTCCTCCTCCTCCTCCTCCTCCTCCTCCTCCTCCTCCTCCTCCTCCTCCTCCTCCTCCTCCTTCTCCTCTCTCTCTCTCAATCTTTCTCTCTCCTTCCCTCCTCTCCCTTCTCACCCACCTTCCCCTCTTGCAGCAGTACATGGAGCGCAACTTCTACAAGCAGTGCGTGTGCGACTCCCGTGGATGCTTCGAGCAGTTCCGCGGATGTCACGCCGACTTCATGCCCGAGGGACAGCAGAGGGTGAGTGGCCTCTTAGTTGTGATGGTCCCTTTCCTCTACACGTGGTCCACGTGCAGGTTGACATCGGCTCTTCTGTGAAGAGGAACATTCATCCGGCAGGCGGAGACTTCGGATTCCGATACGAGTGCCGGCTCGAGGAGAGGGCTATCCACTTCAACATCAAGGGTGCGCCCCCTTCTCTCTCTCTCTCTCTCTCTCTCTCTCTCTCTCTCTCTCTCTCTCTCATCTCCCTACCATCCAGACTGCTACCGCGGTGACTCTGTCATCCCTCGTGGAGAGCGTCGCCGTTTCGAGCAGCTCGAGTATTTCTGCGAGGATCTGGGCAACGTCACCCGCATCCACCAGAAGCTCATCCAGTAGACGTCACGTCTCACCACACCAATCACACACACTCCTCAGCGGTCGTATCTATGAATCGATCGTTACTGTAGCCTATCCCGGTGGGATTGTCTCTTTGAAAATGCTAGTTCCTGCCGCCTCTCCCATTGCTTACAATGCCTATATGGGTCCCATAATATGTACCAGTACACTTACTATACACAAATTATAGATAAATCAATTCAGTTTGACGATTAACAAGTAAAATATTTATCATATATCGTAACATTTCATAAAAATTAATTTAGGTCGAACACAAATTGAGTCTATTCGTATCACGAGGAAAGAAAATAACATTCAGGAGCCAATGATTCATAGTGGAGTGGTTCAGATCGTACCCGACTGGTTGATAAAGAAATCAGTAAATTAATATTCGTCCGTCTCCTCATACTCCATTGTGGCCGTTCGTCATGATACCTTCCGTAGCGTTGGCTGAAAGAACACAAGTTTGTCTTATCTTGGAGTGATTAAAACCGCTCAGATGAGCGGGGCGCAGGCCAACCAAAAGTCGTCCGCGGTCCTCAAGCCCTAAGGCTTCTTCCCGCTCGCACCCCGCTCCTTTCCCGTTCATCGCGGTTGGAGAGTCTCCAAATTCAAGGGGATGGCGAAATACATACTACAGAAATGATCCTGTGAAGTATGATCTCAAGGAAACGAACCCAGCGCGCGCCTATCTGGGCCACTAGAGTGCAACACGCGCCGGGTTTACGTAGTGCCAACACAGCATTGCGGGGTGCGCTCTTTCAAGCAAAGAAAAGCGACGCGATGAGAGAGAAACGAGAGCGGCTCAGCGATAAATCGCAGTGACAGCACAAGAGTGATCTTTCAGGGAAATGGGATGAAGAGTAAACAAATAAACAAACGCCTACCTTGATCCAGTTCCCTCACCAGAGAGCTCATATTATCCGTGATAGCGTCCGCAGCGGACAACAGGTCGCCCTGATAATCGAGAATAGTAAACAACCGAGATGAGATAAACAGAGGAAAGGGATGTACCTGTAGTGTGGTAGCGGGCAGGCTGCCTGCTCGGAAGGCGCTGCTGACTCGAGTGCCGACTCCGGCCAGTGATGCATCCGGCAGGTGGGGCAGAGACTGCAGCGATGCCAGGTGGGCAGACGACGGAAACTGCTGGCCCGGCGTCTGGAACACTCCAATAAACACTGGTCCGCTGTTCGATTGTGTGAGTGTCAAAACCACTTGGGGGAATAAACTATTCTAATTCTAACAACAATTTGTCAATATAGAAGTGTTCATATAGAATAACAAAAGACGACCATATAGAATAATACTAACGTTGAGTTGCGCCATGAGGCTCTCGAGTTGGAGCATGAGGTCCCTCCGCCGCTGCTGCATCACGAACATCTTCTCCTCCAGCTGGCCCTTCTTCTCGCGAAGACCCGTCAGCTGACCGTCCTCCGCCACACACTGTAACACTCACTCCTACCACCTCTCCACTTTCTCTCCATCTTCCTGACTCTGGTCGTTCTCCTGTCTCCACCCACCTGAGTCTCGAGTCGTGCCATCTCTCGCACCATGTGACTGTTCTCTTCCTCCAACTGCGCGATCAGCTGCCGATCATCCAGCTGCGACATCGACATCTCTCCGATCATCGACGACCCGAGCGGATACTGAATCAACACAAAATATACATCAAAACGTGTAAAATATGTAAATCATATCAAAACATCTGCATAATTGATACGACGTAACAGACATGACGGGAAGAAAATGGCCAAAAGTACAGCCCGATGCGGGGCTCGAACCCGCGACAACCAGATTAAGAGTCTGGTGCTCTACCGACTGAGCTAACCAGGCTCGACAGCAAATCCTACCAGCTAGATAGACACACTCACATCTGCTCGGCCAGCCAACTTGGCTGAATATCTCGCGATCAATTTGTGCTCGTCATCTGCGGGAGAGGAGAGTTGACCGGGCAGAAGGACGGGGGAGGTAGGCCAGTCGGGCAGAGGGTCCGGTGGGTGACGGCTGAACAAACAGGTCTCCCATGTCATGATCATAAGCGATTCCGAACACACGTTAGATTTTGATTTTCCAAGTAATCATACCGCATGGCAGTGGGCGTGGCTGGGACGATGTTGGTGAGTTCCAGTGGTCTCTGTTGTCGTTCTCCGATGGATTGGGGACCGGTGGATCGGGCCCGCGCCGGCACACACTGCAGACTCTTCTGGATGGAATGCGCCAGCTGCTTCGTAGGCGACTTCTGAAACAGGACAAGGTGAGGAGAGGGGGGGGAGAGAGAGGACCACCCACGTAGCTGCTGTACTCTTTCATTTCGTGTTCCGCCGAGTGTGACTGGCTGGTGCGACCGCGCCAGAAACAGTTCTGACACAGCTGAAAGCCACAATCTCATAAAAAAAATCATTCAAAAACAACGCACCTGATAGTTGGCACACCGCTGGCACTTGTAGCGGAAACCCGTGAACGAGCGGACCTAGATGACGGCATAGAAATACAGTAACCCGTTCTACCGTACCTGGCAGGCGTCGCACACGACAGGATGGTACACGTGTTCGACGGAAGACATTCGATGTAGGAGGGGCAGCCACATGATACACGGGGCACATGGATCCGAGAGGAACACATCCAGGAACTGGTTCAGAGAGACGCGCTGCTCCTCAAACACTACACATAATATCATAAAATGTCATAATATAACATCATATAATGTAAAAGCACAATCGATATGAGACGAAACGCGAAACCTTTTGGAAGCACTGCGTTAGAACAGCCTCGGAGAATCCGAATGTGGGCGCTTCGAAGACAGCAGCGGGCAGAGCGAGGGCCTGAACACTCACTCATCCACCTGCAGACACCCCCGACCCACCTGCTGCATGAAGTCGATGAACCGATCCCATTCCATCACTCCAGCCGCGTCAGAAATCTGCGAGAACATGTCTGAAACAGCAAGCATCCGACCACCCACAAAGACTCGGACCACCCACGAAGATCCCACTCACATCGCAGCTTGTCCACTAGCTTTCCTGCGCACAGCGTTGCCAACGCCATTTTGATAGAGAACACTGTCAGTCGACCCGTTTGCTGTCTGAAATAGGGTTTGAAAATTAACATGTTCTGATTTCCTAACTGGACTTGAACGTGGTGTGCACACCTATCATATGCGCCTAGGAGGAACTGTAGGAGGAGGGAGATGCTCTGATCAGTGTCGATGTGCTGCGAAGCAACCAGACGCTGAATGTTGCATTGACATTCCCACGTTAGGGATGTCAAGGGGAATTTTCAAGTGTTACGGATATGTGCTTACTGTATATCAAAATAAAGTAAATTATATGTAGTTTTGAAATAGTATCATTTTAAATAGTTGTTTTCTTTCATTTCCGCGTTACGCGCATCGAAAGCGCGCGGTTTGAGAGCGCGCGCGGCACACAATTTCACAGAGAAAGGCTAAGCCACGCCCCTTTTTGACGTCATTTTCATAGGATCAAATCAATTTTTGTCAAAAATAATAGGTTATGACACGGTCCAGCGCCAAAAGGAAGGCACTACTAGATACAACTTTTTACGGCGCGTCGAATGGTGTATTCCGTTTGGCGCGGGAAGATGCCGCATATTTGTGCCATCAAATCTCCGCCCACTTGACATCCCTATCCCACGTATGTCTTGTAAACCTCACCTTGTTGAGATTGTGAAAGATGGTAGTGAGCAGCAGCTCTAATCGAGAGGTCTTCACCTACATCACACATCAATAGCAAATCAATAATCAATCAATAACACACCTGTGTGTGGATGGGGAGCGCGTTCAAGCCGTTCTCGCGAAACGACTCGATCATATTCCAAATGTCCACCAGGTGTACTGAATTAATCAACAATCAATCAATAATCATTAAATCAATGATACCATTTGTCTTCTTCTGTATGAAGCGCAGTTTGCACGCGCAGCGATAGGTGGCGAAGCGGATAGAGTCAAAGTCCTGCACTCCTGCAAAAGTAACTTTATAACTTGGTGTCGTTGCGAATTATAAACACAATTTCACAGTACACAGTACTCTTATCACGTCCCAGCTGAATAAACAAACTTTTTCGGCTAGGAGGACGCCGGATTGAACCGACCAAAAAGGATAAACGTACTCATTTCGTCGATGAGTGAGTGTAGTTGGCTGGGCTCCGGCTCGGGTGGGGGCTCGGTCCACTGCCGTTCACTACCCGCCCCATCCATGCCTACACAACTATTGAAATCAATAAAATAAGGGTTTGTTTCTGATACAAACGACACGATGTCTGCACACGCGAACCATGTCACTGATTATATCGAGAGAACAGTGTGTGAGTTCTCTCGATATAATCAGTGACACCAGCGAAACGGGTTCAAACGTAACTTATTCAATAATGAAGAAACAATAGGAAAACATTTACACGATAGACATCGTACATATTCAATATTTGAATAAGAAACTAAATATATCATTTCAACACAATCAAGACGAAATATGAATATTAACACGAATTATGCAATTGTGATACATTATAGACATAGGAGTCTCGGATTCGCTTTGTGCGCGGAATGCGTGTCTCCAGGAATAAGGGAGTAGTGGATTGGCCGAGATGCTCTCTACTACCCAGCCCGCGATCGATTCTGCCAGACGCGAGAGAGAGAGAGAGAGAGAGAGAGGGGAGAGGGAGAGAGGGAGAGAGGGAGGGAGAGAGGGAGAGGGAGAGAGAGACTGCGCGGATCGCCGCGGGGCGAATGCCACATGTGCCTGCCAGGCTGTTACACTATTTGCCATCCCGAATTCTCGACGACATTTCGAAGTCACTGATGAGATGAGAGAAAAGAAGAGGGACAAAAAAGAAAGTGCGACAGGTGAGTTTCACGGAGTCCCGCTGTCCCACAGTGCACTAAATGACTATTACAGTAGGATAAATATTATATAAGATGATATGATATGACTCCAGTGTGCTTGTTTCTCTCTCTTTCTCTCTCTCTCTCTCTCTCGCTCTCTCTCTCTCTTTTTTTTTCGAGTGTTCACACGAACTTGCGATTCGAAAAGCCGATCCCACACTTTCACAGGCGGGAAAGAGACTGATAGCCATCTGATGAGAGACACCCATTCCCTCCTTCTCTTCGGAAGCACGTGAAGTGTTGTGAAGAATTCCTAATCTCTCCTTTACTTTTCCCCGAATGTACCTAAACACGCGACACGCGACACAAACTCTCTCTAGGCAAATACATTTTGTAAATTGCATCGTCCTTTTTCTTCTCCCACAAGACAATAGCAGCCGGACATATAACCGCATAACACGCATTCCCTATGTATACCCTACTCCCACAACACACTGCTCCTTCTCCCCCCCCCCTTCTCCCACTGCTCTCTCGTATCAGCTGTCAGTGCGAATGCTCGTCAGATCAGCCTTGTTCTCGGCTCTTTTATTTTATCCCCTCGGATACCAAACACCCCCTCACAGAGCCATCCCGACACCTGTTCGACAAACGTGATTCTCTCTTTACTCACCTTTCAAGACACCTTGTGACTTTCTAGCAGCTTTTCTAACTGTCCAGGATTTTCTATAAAGGTATCATCGCCGTGAGAGAGAGAGAGAGAGAGGGGAGGGACGGAGGGAGAGAGAGAGGGAAAGAGGACACATCACTATAATCAAAGGATCTCTCTCTTTCCCACTCCACGTGATTTGTGATCGGAGCTGCTGCCCAATCTATCATCTGAAACCCGCATTCCTGCGCCTGCGTCTCTCCCTCTTTTTACGCGAGATGCAGAATGTAGTTGCATTCCATTGAGTCCGACCTCTCTCTCTCTCTCTCTCTCTCTCTCTCTCTCTCTCTCTCTCTCTCTCTCCTTTCCATTCCTGCAATTGCCTCTTTTGTCCATAACAGAGGTGGCAGGTTCTAGACTCCAGAGTCCACTCTCGCCCCCTCAAAACGTTCACGCCTCGTCTGAGTGAGAGTATTTGCACAATACTTGAGTGTTGAGTGTGGTTTCATCCAACTGCTCCTCTTCTCATTCTCCTGCTCCTTTCTCACTGCTCCGCGGATGCTTGTGAACAGTCTCTGTGTGAAACGAGATCCTTTATTAGAATGCGGAAACACTATCACACATAGTGTTTTGACAGCGGGAGGAGGAAGAGAGATGTGCGGATGTGCCTATCCATTTTGAAGTAATGAGTGTTTCGCCCGACAACCCACCTGTTTCTGTTTTCGACGCCTGATAGCCTAAAGCTGAAGTATCATAACGATACATTTTCTCAGTATCTGTTTTCCTCTCTCTTTATTTCTCTCTCTCTCTCTCTCTCTCCCTCCCTCCCTCCCTCCCTCCTATCACGAGAGAGACGCGCGCCAATCAAGTGATTTCCCTCTCAATGAGTCAATCTCATTTACACTTTCTCATTGCTCTCGGCTCTTTTGCTACATTGTTGTCTTCTTTATGATTCGCTAGATAAGATGAGATTTACGAATTCGTGAATCCTATTTCTGTTGTGTGTGTGAAACAGTGGAACATTCTCATTGTCACAACTCGATTATGCAATTCATCAGATTTGTTACAATATATTCGATCATTATTTATCAGATTGGCGTCTTTACCTTCTCACACAATCCTTTCTCTCTCTCCCTCTCCCCTCTCATATGAGCATTCGAAGTTTGCTGCTGAGTTCAACTCTTCCACTATTTCCCTTATTCATCTATGCAAGCACCTGACGACTCGAAGATATAGTCCTCCCTCGGATATCGCGCATACATTAGAGAGGGGGGAGTAATGTTTCACATCACCTCGTCACATGTTCCTATTTTGTGTATGTGTCATGCTTCCGGATGATTCAAGAGTCAGTAGCTGGCTGGCCATTAGCAATCGGCTTGTCCCCTCTGTCTACCAACCAATCGCCACTCGATAGTATCAGCTGTGTTACTGCAGTTGTGTACTCCCAACACTACTCGCACCTAAACACCGCCCCGCTCTTCTTTCTCTCGCAATTATTCCAGTTCTCATTAGTCTTATATCTCATTTCACCACGCGGGCGCGAGTCCTCACAAATTCCATATTTAATACTTCCTCTCTTCCTTCCTTTTTCACGCGGCCAGTGATGCATATCTTTCCCTCATCTCTCGCTCTCGAACCCCTGAACACATCATTTTTAGTTGCCACAACATACTACATACTTTTCCCGCAGTTTCCAGGTGTATCGCCTCACCTGCAGCTCTCTCGGCTCGTAACTGCAAGCCATAACATACATGTAATGACCATCCGCCCATCTCCGATCCTATAGTGCATGTGGACATAGGAGTAGGTACATCACCTTCCTTCTCCAAGTAGCCCCTTCGTTCCTTCCAGCCCACGCACTATTTATTATTCAATCATGCAAACCCGTCGCTGCGCACGCAACCTTGCAGCGTCACTCTCTCTCTCTCTCTCTCTCTCTCTCTCTCTCTCTCTATCTCTCTCTTTATCTCTCTCTCTCTCTCTCTCTCCTCTAACTCTTCTTTCGCACTGTTCTTCCTATCCTGCCCACTTCATCTCATCTCCATTATTCACGTCCCTTCCTTCCTTCTTTCCCTCCTTCTCCGTGCAATTACTTCCACGTTTCATTGTCTTCCCTGCTCTTCTCTCACTCGATGCTCTTCTAGAATGGACTTCAACCCTAGCGGATCAAAGTGGCGGTGTTGCTGTTGTCTGCTGCCGTCTGGACTGCGAATGCTGGCAGCCATCGAGGTAGAGAGACAGAGAGAGAGAGAGAGAGAGAGAGAGAGAGAGAGGGGGGGGGGAAGAGAGAAATAGAGAGGGGGAGAAAGACAGATAGAGAGAGGGGAAAGAGACCCGTCTATATCAGGTTGTGGCCGCTTCAGTCGCGCTCATCTTCCTCATTGTTCACATGGTCGGCGATTTCTCTGTAAGTATTGACTAGTTGATGATATATTAAAATAATGACGTCACCTTCTTTCAGAAGGTCACCTGGTTCGAGGTGTGCCTCCTGCTCGTCACTCTATTCATGCTCGTCGGATCCGCGCTGCTCTTCCTAGGAATTCAGGTAATCAATATCGCACTCAATAAATCAATATGTACCTCCTCATTTTCAGATGCACCGACCGCAGCTCATGTACCCCACTCTCTTCGCCAGAGGAATCCTCATCATCTTCATTCAGGTAAACACGTAAACAAATGTGTAAACAACAACAAACGATGTAGGTGTTCGGTGTGTCGACGGTGCTCAATCCATCGGAGCAGATCGAGCAGTCCACCACGATGACATACCACAATGGGAAGTGGGAGAAGCAGAGGGAGGTGAGGAGGGAAACATAGCAAACAACTCAACAACCCTGTTGCTCTCAGGACGCCGCCTCCTCGAACATGGCCCTGCGCCTCGTTGGACTCGTATTCTTCATGCTCTTCGTCTCCATTCTCGTCTTCTACCAGATATACCTCATCGTCAGGTATGCCCCACCTCTCTCTCTCTCTCTCTCTCTCTCTCTCTCTCTCTCTCTCACCATCCCCTCTCTAGATGCATCCGCTACGAGAAGGCGTACTGTCGACTGGAGAGACGGCGCGCTTCCCTCATTCACGCGGGAATGATCGGTGAGACCTTTTGTGTAGATTCATTTATTATAATCGGTAATTAAGATCCCGACTACGATTGTCGTCGAGCTTCGAGCACCAATTCTGCTATCTAGAGACCCGCTCCTCTCCTCTCTTCTCTCTCTCTCTCTCTCTCTCTCTCTCAGTCCTTAGTCAATCAAAACACCAACACGTGTACATACTCCACGTATACTTCCGTCCTGCTCAACCTGTGTCTTGCCTCAATCATGTCTACTTGTACGCACGAATATATGCGAATAAATTATATTCAAATAAAATATATGTATGGATTAACTCGTACACGACTCAAATACACGCTGCTTCGCAGACGGGAAAATGCGGTGGAATTTCGATTGAAATCACCTTCACTCTACCTTTCCTCAATTCCTTCGATTCATACCGATTGTATTTGAATAATATCTGCTCACTCAACGTTGGAAAAAGTTGTATTGGCACGGACAGAGAGTAAAGCAGTACCCAGCATACAGAAACAAGAGATCGCCTAGGTGTAACAACAATCACAGGAAACAAAGAGGAGGGGAGGGGGGGAGAGAGAGAGAGAAGAAGAAGACCGGCAGGGGACAGACAACCACGGAAAGACTAGGTATTGCGTGTTAGTGTGACATGGTGAATCATGGGATACGGTACTACCGTACGACTAGGTGAAGGGCAGCCAGGTGACAAACATCATAGTGCCGGTGATCATGTATAAGAGAATGTAGACGAACAGAGCCTTCGGAAGCACGCCTGAATATGAACATGATCAGCAGTGATCTTCGAAAGATCGAGAGAGGGGGGGGGGGGAGGGGGGGGGAGAGAGATCCGACGTCACTCACCCTTCTTCTGACAGAAATGGCTGAGAAACGGGAGGCGCTGCGGATAGAATATGTTCGACTGACGCACCTCAAAACGACACAGTCTCTGTCTGCCCCTCTCTATCTCTCGTTCTTACACTCACCTTAGGCGTTCTACCCGCCATCCATCCAGCAATCACCAGGTAGGGAAAAGGCGACGAGGAGAAAAGAATACGGGTGAACACCTGAACAGGTAAACGAGAAAACGACAAACAAGCGCACCTCGACATTGTATAGGAAGATGGCTCCTCCGGCGAGGACGGTAGCATGGATGGCAAAGGGGAGCAGACCGCAGCGCTGCGAGAGATAGCTGCGCACACTGCTGCAATGCGCCATTGGTGCATGGATGGAAGGACCAACTGACCGTCTAGCCGCGAACTGTTCCATCGTCCTCTTCACTCCGCACACCACGATGAAAACGGCCGGAGCGGCGAGGAGGAAGCAGGGGATCTTCTTCACTTGCCAGTACCCTGCGGGTACATACATGCTCAATCCATAAATTCATACTTACCGAACATGGACACATTCCAGTACTTGGTCTGAATGTACGAGTACCAGGGAGGGAAGAGGGACGTTTTCACACTGAAATCAGAAGTGAGTGGAAGACGGAAGAAAAGAAAAGAGATGCTTACTTGCACCACTCAATGTTGGCATCTCCTTGCGCCACCAGACCGTGGAGACGCGCAAACGACACAACGTGCTCGACAGGCATCGAATTGGGCTGAAGAGAATCTCCTCCCATCTCTGCTTCTCTCTCCCCCCTCTCACTTACCCTGCAGAATCGGTGCCACTGTCGGATGCTGTGCCACGTCACTAGAGCAGAGATGCCGAACAGCGAGAGGATACAGCGGGCCACCAGAGAGCCAAGCTGCAATGAAACAGTGGTAAACAAGAAGAACAACATCTCAGATCAATAGGACCTCGTGTATGAGAGTAAGTGGATCGGCGAGTCTCCACTCCGAATCCAGCACGCGACACAGGAAGTGATGGCCGGCGATAAAGACTATGTAGCCGAGGTTCAGAAGGCCGTTCGACCTCAACGTCAATGGTCAGCGACGTGGAATACTGTATTAATCTCACCTGGTGGCAAAGGCCATGGAGAAGATGAGGGTGGCCGATATGAGGCGGATGTTGAGGGAAAACGCGGACTGCATCGCACTGAAGTATACAAGTAAATAACAGCAACACAAACAAACAAACCCGTCATAGAGCATGAAAAGGCCGGCGAAAGTGAGGAGGGCGAAGAGCGACTCGCTGTAGGCAGCAGAGAAGAACACCGACGCCGGGTTGACGGAGAAGAGAAGAGTCGCTGAACTCATCAACATGTTTCGCCGCATACAATATGATATGCATTTCACATTTTCATTTGAAATCAAAACAGAGTTGATAATTTGAAATAATACATAATACTGACCGATAGCCGCTTGTTTGTCGGATCGAGTGACAGAGAGGACGACTCGATGGAGGAAGAAACCGGCAAGGAGGAAACAGCACTGAACACCACCATCGAATCTCCCGCCCGCCCCCCCCCCCTCTCTCTCTCTCTCTCTCTCTAATCGGCGGAGACCACCCACGAAGTTGAGTGCGACTGCAGTGAGGAGATATGCTGAGGAGACGTGCATGAGTTGAAAGACGACCAACGGAGCGGACCAGCCACTGAAGAGTTACTGTATTCTGCATTTCAGCTATGATACCCACTGTGAGAGGAACTTGACAAGGTAGGGGAAGAAGGGGAAGAATGCAAGAGACGTCTCGAAGGAGTAGTCAAACTCGGCGATCTGAACAAGAGCGTAAAGAGTACAAAGTGTAAAAAGACGAACGTGAATGAAGTGAACGGCGTCCCAGCGTAGAAATCCTCCGATGGAAGCGTGAATGGCGCGGTCGATGAGAGTCATCTCCTCTGAACATCAGTTTTCTCATATGGGAACCGTTCACTTCATCTACCTCTGGCAAGCGGGATTCCCTTGAATGCGTCGGTGCTGAAGTCCCACCAGTTGAATGCGAACTGCAGGCTAACGATGCCTATCCGCCACACGAGCAGCTCCCCGAATAGATGGTCCCACAGCGGGCGCGGTGGGTGGTCCCAGTACTCGAGCGCATCCACGAGCTGAAATTACATCGATGACCAAGAAATGACGGGGGCTAATTGTGGACGTGATCAGTGCGGCTGTTCGTGGCATCGGTGGTCGGTCGGTGAGTGTCTGACTGTGTCTCGCTCACCCCAGTGTCCTCGTCGGTCTCTTCGTCACAGCTGATGCTCCGGTGAGAGTCGATCTGCCCGCCCACGTCGTCGGCGAAGTGCACGCGGTTGTTGCGGTGCCGCAGCTGGTCGTCGTCGTCATCGTAGATCACTCTAAAATAGAAACGCATTCAACGACTAAAACGTTTTCAAGTACCGGCGCAGTGACACTCGCTCTGCGATAGACTCGTTGGCGGTTGAGTCGTGTCGTTCATGGTGGGCCATGTAAGGCGAACCGCCTAAAATAGATTATTTTATGAACACAAAACCAAAGCATAGAAAATAGAAAACAAAAAGAGTAAACAAAACACAAACAAGCGCATATTGTGCAGATTTGTACAACACTTTTGTAAATTCACCACGCCACACTATCTGCTGTCGCGACGAGTTTTGGTCATTATTTCTGGTTGTTTCTTGCACGTTATCATCGCGCTACTGATCTGTTTTGTATGTTACGTGCGTATTTGAGACCTATGTTATCAATATAGATTTGATTTCCATGGATGTCTTTCGTATATGGCAAATAGCTTTTTCCAAAGAACCTGAAAGTTGTTGTTGTTCATTCTCTAGCAGACATAGTTGCATGAATCATTGTAACACTGACGTTTGTTTGTTTGTGGCTCTTATTCGATCACTGCAGGAGTACACAGAATCTTATCTTTGTATCACTACTCTCATTCGCTCGCTATACACTTACTTTTGCATTGACTGTTTTCAGTATTGACCTAGCGAACTTTGTACTTTGTAGTTGGTTTCCATTTATCGATTGAATCAACTATGAATATGGTATTGTATCACTGTTGCTATTTAGTCAATCGACCATAATAAGCGAGTGACGTCTTGATATCGATCAGTGATGGCCTCGAGACCTGCGAAAAGTGACCCTTCACCAGTGTACTTTGTACCCCTCGTTCTTTCCCTATCTCTCTCCCAGCTCCGTTCCGCGATAGCACACACCACGCACACCTGTCTACGCCTCATTTTCACTTCACGCTCTTGATTATATTCTAGTAATCTGTTTCTCTTAGAAACATACTTATTGTAGTAGAGTACTCGCAAACGAGGGTCGACGCCCCATCCCAACCATGTTGTCCAGACTCGCACACAACAGCCGAAAGGTCATCGGTGGGTGTTCTCGATGTGTGCTAGCTGCACTCCTATTCCACTTGTACTCACTCGATTGTGTGTTTCAGTGCCCCAGGTGCGCCACCTTTCCACCACCATGGCCGCCCGCGCTGGTATGTTTTTTTTTATAAATATTATTATTAATATTTAAATATGATTTTTCAACTTTCAGGAACCGTCCGCGTCGAGAACCAGGGAGATGTGGCGATCGTCAAGATCGACATCCCCAACGTCAAGGTGCGCGCGTGTCTTGTCGACCCGGCTGATGTGGTGATTGTAGGAGAACACTCTGAACGAGGCTCTGTCGGCCGACCTCCGCGCAGCCCTCGACAAGGTGCAGGGAGACGAGGCCGTCAAGTCGATCGTCATCATGTCTGGTGAGTAGGTAGCATGCACCGGCGGACCTGTGTTCATCTTTTCTGTTGCAGGCAAGCCCGGATCGTTCGTGGCTGGAGCCGACATCACTATGCTACAGAAGGCCCCCGATGCCGCCGCAGCTCAGGCCCTCTCCAAGTGGGTTGCGAGAAAATGCATTTTGAACCGACGGCGCTTCATAGGAGGACCACGCACTCGCACACGCATCCGTTACTGCATATATTACCGGGTTCTCTAGGTATATACGACTGTATACCATTTACGATACCCAGTAACCGAGTATATTGCATCGGGTACACATTGAGCACGTTCGACACCCACCGTGACGGTATTCAATACGTACTTTTGCTGAGCGTCTAGTGTTATTACGTTGCGACAAAAACCGAGGCCACGTTGTAGCCGCAATCAAAGTGGAAAGTGCGTATGGGAAGGGGCGGGGAGGGGGAAGGGAGAGAGAGACGCATTGCCACGCGGTCGACACTTGGCTCATATCAGTCAAACCACACTCTCTTCAGACAAGAATTTGAGCAAGTGCTGGCCGACCTCTCTGCGTGGGTAGCATGCGTAGATGGATGAATAGCAATGTGTGTGTGTTCAGGGCGGGGCAGGATGACTTCGCTCGTCTGGCGGGGTCGAAGAAGCCTGTGGTGGCTGCCATCATGGGCAGCTGCATGGGAGGCGGACTGGAGCTGGCCCTCGCTTGCCACTACCGCATCGCCGTCAACGACAAGAAGACGCAGATGGCGCTGCCTGAGGTGATGCTGGGTCTGCTGCCGGGCGCGGGAGGCACTCAGCGACTGCCCGCCCTCGTCTCCCTCCCCACCGCACTCGACATGATGCTCACCGGAAAGAGGATCAAGGCCGACCGCGCCAAGAAGATGGGCCTCGTCGACCAGGTCGTCCAGCCCCTCGGAGCCGGAAACGTCGACGGACCCACCAACACACACAAGTGGGTGATGGCGAGTATCGAGTGGGTTCTAGTGTCTGTGTTTAGGTACCTGGAGAAGGTGGCCGTGGACACTGCCCGCAACCTGGCCGCCGGATCGCTCAAGATCAACCGCGAGCGCCCGCTGATGGAGAAGGTGACGAACACGATCCTCAAGACGTCGGTCGTACTCGACAACGTGGTCCTCAAGAAGGCCAAGGAGACGGTGAGTGGGACGACCCTGGTTGATTGATTACCATATTCTTAGGAGTCTGGAAAGTAAACTTCAACATCTTGATGTTCTTGAACTTATTCTTTGCTCTTTTAGATCATGAAGCAGACGCAGGGCAACTACCCCGCTCCCCTCAAGATTCTCGAGTGTGTCCGCGCCGGAATCGTCTCCGGACCCTCTGCCGGTTACAGCACGGAGTCGAAGGTTGTGATGACATCATGGATCAATGCTTATCGATTGGTATTCAGCTGTTCGGTGAGCTGTCGCAGACCAAGGTGTCGACTGCCCTGATTGGTCTGTTCAACGGATCCACTGACTGTAAGAAGAACAAGTGGGGAACCGCCGGACGCGACGTCAAGTGAGTCGAGTATCGATTGATTGTGGATTGTCTGAGTGTGGTGTTTGCAGCGAGGTTGCCGTTGTGGGCGCTGGTCTGATGGGCGCCGGAATCGCCAACGTGACGATTGACAAGGGAATCAAGACTGTGCTGCTCGATATGAACGAGTCTGGAATCGAGAGGGGAAAGAACCAGATCATGACGCAGCTCAACGGATCGCTCAAGAGGAAGCGCTACTCGAAGCTCGAGAAGGAGCGGTACGTCGTAGAGAGGGGTGACGTCATGGTGACGTTGTGGTTTCAGCTTCGCATCGAACCTGGTCTGCTCCACGTCGTACGAGTCGATGAAGAACGCTGACCTGGTGATTGAGGCAGTGTTCGAGGATCTGCCCCTCAAGCACAAGGTCATCAAGCAGATCGAGCAGGTTGTCGGACCGGTGAGTGGGGGAACCTGTACAAAAAGTTGCTACAACAGTCACAAATTTGCATATCCAATGTGGGTTTTCATGAAACATCTTGATTAGGGGGAATTGAAATGGCGATCTCATGTGGACATACATAGAGACATGTGAGAAGTGACTCAAACTTTCCGTACGTAGTCCGTAGGGAAAAATCCCGATCGGAGTTGTGAACCGCTATCATTATTATATCACGACCCAAATCCCAGACCTACCTATATCACCACACAGGTAACACATAATTCTGTAACTATGCATGAATTTATGTTATTTTATTACTAAAAGGTTGGTACTATCAAACGTACGAAAATTAAATATTAGAATAGAGAGAAGTAGCTGACAAAGTTGCTTGAGATTCTTGAAAGTTGCTTGAGAGTCCAGAGTGAGTCACTTTGAGAAGCTAGATTTTTATTCGGTCCCTCACATTTCTTTTTTACTGCTTTGAAAGAGCGTAAATTACTTCATTTGGGAAAAATATCAAACGTACGAAAATTAAATTTTAAACCGGTGCACCATCCATGTCTTCATGATTTTTTTTGAATTTATTATGCTCTCCGCTTGTTACCGGTCCATAACTCCGCTCGGGTCTTTTCCATTTCGTACGTATGGTCAAAAACATTATTTCGTAACTTCGTGATCATTTAATCTTCCGTACGTAAGTCATCATCCGGAAATTAACTTCTCAAAGCGCCGGGATGTATGCATGTGGACATGGTTTCAGAACACGATCATCGCCTCGAACACATCTGCTCTGCCGCTGGCCCAGATCGCGGCGGCGTCTGCCCGGCCCGAGAATGTGATCGGCATGCACTACTTCTCCCCCGTCGACAAGATGCAGCTACTCGAGATCATCACCCACGACAAGGTGGGCAGGCAGTGCACATCTCACACCATACATGTAGCATCTCCTTTGAAAGTCTCTGGAACTCATGTTCGTTTCAGACTTCTCCCGAGACTCTTGCCACCGCCTGCAAGATTGGACTCAAGCAGGGCAAGCTCGTGGTTGTCGTCAAGGTGAGGAGGGAAAGGGGGACCACCCACGATGATGATGATGTTTGCATGTTGTATGTTGCAGGACTGCCCCGGCTTCTTCACCGTGCGCTGTCTGGGCCCGATGATGTCGGAGGTGATTCGCCTCCTGCAGGAGGGAGTCGATCCCAAGGCCCTCGACATCCTCACCAAGCAGTACGGATTCCCCGTCGGAGCCGCCACTCTGGCTGACGAGGTACGCGAAATGGAAGGGGTCTGAAGTGGATTATGGAATGGGGGAAGGGAGTATGTGTATGTGTATGATGTTGTTGTGTCAGGTTGGACTGGATGTGGCGGAGCACGTGGCCAAGTTCCTGGGACAGGCGCTCGGACCCCGCGTGCAGGGAGCGTCGGTCGAGTGTCTCTCGGACCTGCTGGCCGCCGGGTTTAAGGGCAGGAAGACGAACAAGGGCATCTTCGACTATGGCACCGGCAAGAAGGGCGAGAAGAAGCCCAACGCCGAGGCGCTCAAGATCTTCCAGAAGTACCAGCTCAAGGCGCCCGAGGGAGTGTGAGTGAAGGGTGGATGGAAGAGTGGGAGGGGCACTGACGTGGTGGTCCGTTTTGCAGTTCGTCGAAGGAGGACCAGCAGCTGCGTGTCGTGTCCCGCTTTGTGAACGAGGCTGCCATCTGTCTGGAGGAGGGCATCATTGCCGGTCCCTCGGACGGAGACATTGCCTCTGTGTTCGGCCTCGGCTTCCCGCCCTTCTGGGGAGGCCCCTTCCGCTACGTCGACCTCTACGGAGCCGATAAGCTCGTAGGAGCCATGAACCGATTCGCCGATGCTTACCAGGTACGACTATTGTTTACCTGTAACTACGGTAGATTACGGTTATACTGTAACTATAATTACCATGGTTGTTTAGGTGGAGCAGTTTGCGCCGTGCCAGCTGCTCAAGGACCACGCCAAGTCTGGCAAAAAGTTCTACAACTGAGTGTTGGACGAGTCTGGCCCCGCCCCCTGATGTCTCCTCTGCTCACCCCTCCCCATTGTTCATATCCCCTCCTCTATGAAAGTTGATGTGCGATTTATTTATTGCGAGTATTTTGTGTGTGTCTTTTGTTTGTATCCAAAACGAGGTCTAGAGTAGATAAAAAAAATTATGAAGTTGTGTTACTATTCACTCACATTATGTGGTTTCGGCGTAGACTGCAGTGTACATTGTCTCTCATGATGATGTGTCCGGACTCCGGATAGCCGATCAGATGGAAACCGATCAGATGGAAACTCCAAATTCTCCCTGGGGTTTTGGTCGCATTTCGCACACCATTTTATCATTGCGCTCATTTACGTTGTGGTTTGCATGTCTGGCTGATGATGTAAAAAGGGCGCGCTGGCGTCTGCCAGTTAATCGGCTCGAATCGCCCTCTCCGTGCGCCCCATTATTCATCCCTCCACGGCCCGAGGCCCTGTCAAGACGGTGCGTCGAAGATGAAGTCCTTTCATCGACCAAGACTTTTCAGTGCCTTTCGAGTCTAGATGTCGCGGTCTTCCCCTCCCGCCTACCTCTCCTGGTCATGAGATGTGTCCGAGACGTAAATATGACTACTTCAACGGCTGCAACTACTGCTTATTTCAGAGTCGACGATGACGTATGAAGACAAAACTTCTCTCGACCAGTTTCCACGACTCCCCGGCGACGTGCCCTCTCTACCAGTGGCCCTCGCGGATCACTCGGCGAAGGTATGTGGGCGTCGCCACCACTCCAACCCCCGGCGACGTGCCCTCTCTACCAGTGGCCCTTGCGGGTCACTCGGCGAAGAGATGTGGGCGTCGCCACCACTCCAACCCCCGGCGACGTGCCCTCTCTACCAGTGGCCCTCGCGGGTCACTCGACGAAAAGATGTGGGCGTCGCCACCACTCCAACCCCCGGCGACGTGCCCTCTCTACCAGTGGCCTTCGTGGATCACTCGGCGAAGGGATGTGGGCGTCGCCACCACTCCAACCCCCGGCGACGAGCCCTCTCTACCAGTGGCCCTCGCGCGTCACTCGACGAAAAGATGTGGGCGTCGCCACCACTCCAACCCCCGGCGACGTGCCCTCTCTACCAGTGGCCCTCGCGGATCACTCGGCGAAGGGACTCAGAGACCGACCGCGGCAGCCGCGGCGGAGGTAACCCCTTCCGCGGCAGTCGCGGCGGAACTAAAACGTGCCGCGGCAGCCGCGGCGGAGGTTTAGATTTTGACAGTTCCGCGCCAAGTTCCGCAGTGAGTAAGGTCGCGGAGGTTGCGTTGTACCCTCCGCGCGCTCATTGCCGCGGAGGATCCCGCGGAATGTCCGTAAACCCGGCTCAAGTAGCGCGCGGCCACCAATCAAGTCAGAAAGCGCGACGTTCAAAACAGATCCGATAAGATATGATCTCAGAGCGCCTATTTGTTAGAGACGTCATAGTCGAATACTATGGATGACGTGCTCACTTTTGGAAGACCGTAGGCTAGAAGTACGCTCAATTTTTTCAAGTCTCACTCTTATGATTATGTAGCATTCGCTAGGATTTTTTTACCTCCGCGGGTCCGATCCGCGGAGGTACCCGCGGAAGCAAAATCAGCCGCGGCAGTCGCGGCGGAAGGTACGGCGGCAGCCGCGGCGGAGTCCGCCGCGGCTGCCGCGGAATGTTCCGCCGCGACTGCCGCGGACCGTTTTACCTCCGCCGCGGCTGCCGCGGGGTTTATCTCTGGATGTGGGCGTCGCCACCACTCCAACCCCCGGCGACGTGCCCTCTCTACCAGTGGCCCTCGCGGGTCACTCGGCGAAGAGATGTGGGCGTCGCCACCACTCCAACCCCCGGCGACGTGCCCTCTCTACCAGTGGCCCTCGCGGGTCACTCGACGAAAAGATGTGGGCGTCGCCACCACTCCAACCCCCGGCGACGTGCCCTCTCTACCAGTGGCCCTCGCGGATCACTCGGCGAAGGGATGTGGGCGTCGCCACCACTCCAACCCCCGGCGACGTGCCCTCTCTACCAGTGGCCCTCGCGGGTCACTCGGCGAAGAGATGTGGGCGTCGCCACCACTCCAACCCCCGGCGACGTGCCCTCTCTACCAGTGGCCCTCGCGGGTCACTCGGCGAAGGGATGTGGGCGTCGCCACCACTCCAACCCCCGGCGACGTGCCCTCTCTACCAGTGGCCCTCGCGGGTCACTCGGCGAAGGGATGTGGGCGTCGCCACCACTCCAACCCCCGGCGACGTGCCCTCTCTACCAGTGGCCCTCGCGGGTCACTCGGCGAAGGGATGTGGGCGTCGCCACCACTCCAACCCCCGGCGACGTGCCCTCTCTACCAGTGGCCCTCGCGGGTCACTAGGCATCTCCTCGTAACCTCATAATTATTAAGTGAGATTGTTATTCTCTTTTGAAAAGTACAAGCGTAAAGTAGCTCTGTTTGGGTTCATCTCAATTCAACAAAAGCACATGCATAAAACTATTATTTCTACACTAAACAATAAACACAAACCTGCTCTCTCAAACGATATGTAGAAACGTATACTTTATCGATAATTTATTAATAGGGGTTATATAATATATTTTCTTATTTCTTATGAAAGCATTGTGAAAATCAATAAACAGCTATGGAACAATCGTTAAATTTACAATGTTGTTTTCATTATTTTTGAATGTATACAAATACAATAGCTTTTTTCATAGATGACTCATTTGATAAACGGGTCAATAGAATGTGAGTGATAGAATGTGTGTGTGCAATAATATATTCATATTGGCATTTGATTGTCAATGTTTTTTATGATCGTTTTGAGAGAGCAGGTTTGTGTTTATTGTTCAGTGTAGAAATAATAGTTTTATGCATGTGCTTTTGTTGAATTGAGATGAACCCAAACAGAGCTACTTTACGCTTGTACTTTTCAAAAGAGAATGAATGTCCTTTTGTTGAATTTCGAAGAAATTTTCTTTTTTTCAAAGTGTATTTTAAACAACAAAGATAACAACAACAAAACAACGCGCGTGAACGACGACGCAAATCACAAACAGTGAGCACATTATCGCGCTCTCCCGCACACATTCCGCATCACGATCCAATGAGCGCGCGGGGGCGGGGCTAGTGAGCGAGTCTTCAGCGAATCAGCGACCAGCAGCATACCTCACAGACGTGCAGACCTAACCAGCGAACATATTTTTGGGTACTAAACTATTGTTTCATGTTTTATTTTTGTTTATAGTTGTTCAACGGACGATTTAGAAACAAGATCTTGATATAACTCTGAAACAATTATTATTTTAATGATTTACAAGCGATTTTGGCGGCCCTCCGGGCCGAGCGGTTCTGCGCGCCGCTGGATAGGACCCAAACGATCGGCGCTTCGCGCCGATCCTAATTTGTTTGGTTTACTCTCTCCTTGCAGTGCGAAGGTGTTCGATCGTCTCATGTCTCATGGGCGGTCGCTGTGACTGGCGCTGTGACTGGAGACAGCCCCGCTGGTAGTCGACAGGAGACGCTATTCTCTCGGCGCTCTGCGCGAGTCTTTGTCTATCCAATTTGTATCATCTCCAACCCCCGGCGAAGGTCTCTCCTCCTTCTCTTATCCACTCGCTTTGTTGACTACAACATGAAGGTCGACGAAGCACAAGTGAGGCCCGCAAATGAGCTCTTGCTCTTTTCACTTCTTCTTGAGCTCTTTTCACGAGAGACATTAGGGATTAGGGAGGTTAGACAACGATTCCTTCGAATGATGTTTTCAATTTGACAAAAAAATTGAACCGCGATTGAACCGCAAGATTGAACCGCGGATCGCTGTTTGCTAAAGGTGTGGTCAATCTCTTGGAAACAGCCCCTTCGAAACGCTTTCGAAACACGTTGTTTGGTCGTGTTTCGAAGGCGTTTCGAAGTCAGTATCGAAGGGACTTTCGAAGAGACTGGCCGCTACTTAAAGTGACAATTTCACTTAAAAATGATATTATACTGATGAAAAGTTAATGGAAACATCAAATATTATCTAGTAATCCTGAAAACTAGAACTTTTTTCATGATTTTGAACTATGTTTTGCCCCAAAAAATAGTTGATTTTGAATGCTTTATGGGTAAAAAGTGAGGTTACATCACAGCTAAGTGTCTAAAACGTCTTGAATGACGGGAATTTTGAAACAAAATTTTGATATGAAATTCAGTTTCTAGCATAAACTGAAGTCGTAGAAGCCGATAAACATATCCCTATGTGATACGCATCTTGAGTTCAATAGTTATAGCCAGAATTCGTAAAGCGCGCCAATTCAAAATTCAAAATTTTTCCGATTGCGGATCAATAAAATTGTCACTTTAAGCGAGAGCGTTAGCACTACGGCACTACGCCACGTGGCCATGTGAGAGGATCTGTGGAGTATAGATATGAACGGCAAAACAAATCTGCTGTGCATTTCGTTCCGTATACGGTATGTGTTAAATCCACACGGCAATTCACGCTTGACAAAAATTTTGTGGGCGGGGCTGCGCTGAAAAAACGCGTGAGAGATGCGTCGCGTGTGAAGATCAATCGGCGCGAATTTGAAATTTTTTCCATCCGTTGTTAGGAGCATGTAATAACATTTTAGCATGATAAAAAGCGTTCATCACAAGGACATTTGAGCTTCCTCGACTGGGCACAGTGGGTTTGCTGTTTTGTCACGAGACACGAGTCGAACGTATAAACTTTTCAACTGTTTATTTTGAACATACCAAATAACAAAACAACAACAACTGGAAATCAACGAATGAGAATCAACAATCGATACAACACGTTATTCTTGGAGATGAGATATATATGAAAAAACGGCACAGATTCTGGGGGATTTCGAAGGGGTATTTTCGGCAGTAATGCAGAAAAAAGTCCTAACAATCTTCTTCGTTCTCCGTCATGGGCAGCTCACGCGACTCCTGAAACACCAAGTTAAACAGGTACGTGAAACAAGTAACGAACACTTCCCCTTCTTCTCGCTCGCTAATTCTCCCTTCAGCCTTTCTCCTCTCCCCCCCCCATCCTGTCTCTCTCTCTCCCGTAAAAAAATTCTCACCTCTGTCACGAGCTTGACACGCTTCTGCTCCATCTCACGCATCGAGGGGGATACGCATCCATCGGAGGTGAGGATGAGTCCATCCACGACTCCTCCTTCTCCCTCCATCACTCCCGCCTCTCCGTCCACCACTCCTGACGAGTCATGGCCAGCGCCAGCGACCTGAACAGAGGGATGAACAAGTAACGGGAACAAACGAAACTAGTGAATATACATTTTTAAACCCACTTCACTCGAGATCAGCATCAGAAGCTCGTTGATCTCACCTGCCTTAGCCTCGAGTACGTGGAGGCGTCGAGCTCGCCTGACATGTGTCAGTATGTTCAAACATTTGCTGCTATATCTTACCTTTCCTCAGCTTCATTCACAAGCTGGTTTTTTCTCTGCTCACGCTCATTCACGTTGTCGTGGAACATTGCGTACAGCTCCAAAATGGCCCTCGAATGTGCCATGTCATCCTCGTCATCTGCAGCGTCGGCGAAACGTTGACACGCCTCCACGCGCGCACTTGCCGACAACTGAATTCACAACAAACAATAATTATGTGATTGGCAGATCTTTATATTCTCACCGTTATGATATTCTCCTTCGCATCGTCTATTACTGTGAAGCATATACGAACGACCTCAACGTTCTTGCGGACGCCGTAGGCCGCGTGGGTCACTCCCATTCCATGTACTGCCATCACACATATTAGCTGAAACATCGAATCAGTTTGGATAAACAAGATAACATACCTTTCGCCACAGCTTGCAGAAAGTGACAGGGGTGAAAAACATAGTGCAGATCCCGTTCTGGATCAGAAGGTCGCTCCTTTCCAGCTCGCGCAGGTTGCAATCCATGATCACGCTCATTGTCGACTCGCATAATCTCTAAGAATAACCCGAATCGGGGTTAAACAGTTAAAAAGGTACAGTTCACTCACCATGTGCACAGTGTGAGAGAGACACATTTCTTCTTTCATATCTCCGTCTTGATCAGAGTCGTTGGACCATCCACAGGCAGGACACGCACACTCCTAAGTGTTTATCGATGTTAGTGCAACTACAAATATAGAACTCACTGTCTTGATGTCATCGAGCCAGCAGAGCATCTCCTCACTGAACTCCACCCGGCGAGACGCGTCCGTAGTCGCAGCCTCCTGCTCCTCGTCCAGTTCACTACTTAGCATTCTGGAATACTGAGTTTTAGTATCATCAATAACTTTTATCAGGTATTTTAGCGTCTCGAACGCGTGATAACAACACATTAAATGACACAGATCAATCCATTTCTTTATAACTTCAACACAACTTCATTCAACTTCACACTTCTTCATTGGTGTCGCTGTCTCCCTCCACATCAATCTCAACATCACTGTCATCAGATTCCAGAACAGCAGGATTCACTGCATCCCATAACCAATCCGCATTCTCTTTCTCAAGCATCTTCTGCGTCTGGTTCCCCGTATGGGTCTGAAACCACCTTCCAATAGGCGCACCAATACGAGAAAACCGCCGCTCAACCTCGCGCGTCACCTCACCCTGACCCTTCACATACACCTCGTCGATCTGTTTCTGGAGGGAAAGATCTTCGTTCAGCTCTCGCACAATCTCATCAATCTGCACTTGGCGCATATCGATGAGGACATTCAATTTCCTCATTCTCACTCGCACAGAATCACGAATACCTGAACACGTGTGCACAAACTCGTCCTGCTTCATATCGCTTATCTGTTCCTTCGAGAACACCAAGTCGCAGGCAAAGTGTACACGGCAATTGCCATTACAAACCGCGCACTTGATTGTCTCCTTGACAGTGATTCCAGCAAACTGATCATGTCTTGCCATACATCCACTTCGGTATGCGCACAACTCGTGAGCTGGAGTGGGGGTGACAATGTCAAGAGCATCTATCGCGTTCAAACTTTCCAGAGCCTTCTTCATGTCACCCATCTCGCGTTCCAACTCATCCCGTTTCACCTTCGACGAAGTCATGCGAGACTTCACTTCCTTCTGCGCAGTCTTAACTCCGTCCTTTCGCCCTTTCACACTTCCTGATCCAGCTGTGCCCACATTCAAACCCGCTTTTTTCGCGTCTTCCTCTTTTGCTCGCGAC
This sequence comes from Rhabditoides inermis, assembly GCA_963966185.1. Lineage (NCBI taxonomy): Eukaryota > Metazoa > Nematoda > Chromadorea > Rhabditida > Rhabditidae > Rhabditoides > Rhabditoides inermis. The sequence goes on along the minus strand of CAWZYM010000026.1, from coordinate 189,189 downwards.
AAAAGCCCAGCAACCATTGCCTCCGACAGACCCATGACGCAATGTAGAGAGGGAACAACAACGCGATCAAGGGGAATGAGAGGAAAGAGCGGCTCTCTCGTCCAACTCTTAGCTGACGTCATGTCAGCATCCGTGCGCATTGCAAATCTCTGCTTCCACGCACTCACAGTCATAGTTTTGTCACGAAGACAAAACAAACACGAGTACTTAGCAGACGCACCCTGATGCCCGCAGCACAGACACAAGAATTTGTAGTCGCCTGCTAAAAACCACTTCACCTTCTTCATCTCCGACCCCACCCTGATCTCTGTAATTCTGTTGAGCTGGTCCACCATACACGACAAGTGACTATTTATGGCATCGTAGTCCTCACCACCCTCGTACAACCCCACAATCGTCGCATTTTCCGGGCTGTTAGTACCCTCCTTCAAGACCGGCACAACGCAGAACTTGGTGGTGTCTCCTCCTTTATCGCCCAATAGGCCCAGCTGTATCTCGCCTGTCCCACTCAACAAAAGCTTATTCCTCGAATCCAAGTCAGAACAGCGCAACGACATAACATGTTCGATGTTCTCGAGATAACAAACGAGAACATCACCCCCCTCGGTCATCACGTCCTTTCTCACAACATAAGACCAGTCCTCAACAAGCGCTTTCCGAAGAGATAGATACTGGTGCGTGGGAGCGAACACATCGAGACCATACGCAATGAGTGACTTCTTAAGCATAGCTCTCTTGTGCTGCGTGATTCCGACATCAAGACACATCAACAAGTCTTCGCGTGCGGTCATCTGACGTTTCTCACACACAGACCACCTAGCAGCAATAGAAGAAGCGAGTTCTTCACAACCATCATCGTCTCCTCCCAATCTCTTCACAAGCTTCACAGCTGTCTCCACGCGCGCATTTTGAGTGCGGCGACCCACATAAAGAAACCTTTGGATAACTCTCTCTTTCTTCTTCTGCTCAGTGCTCGTCGCAAATCTCATTTTCATTTTCTCCAACTCAAACTGCTTCTCAACGTCAGCATTAGCAAGCATGACATCACATTGAAAGCGGATTTGCTTTTCGGTCGGGTTGTCAGGTAGCACACTCATGAGACCTCGCGAGAGAGCTGCGAGACCACTCAAATCAGTCTCGGCGCTCCTCAGCCAACTGATGACTTTGCTCGTCGCATCGACAGAGCAGCCTCTAACCATCGACAGACACTTCGTGGCAGATTTCACGTGCTGCAGCGCTTCGGCGATATGAGGATCATCCTCCGTCGCAATATCGAGTTCTCCAACCAGTCTCGCATCATCATGGACATCGCGCGCGCCTTCATCGCATCCTCTACGCACGAGAGACTTGCTACGCTCGCACTCGCCATCTTCATCAACACGGTAGACGAAACGATCATCACCTCGCGCACGCACGCAAGCACTTTGCGTTTCCTCAAAACGAGGACGCTTCACAACATCGACATCCCGCTCATCGCTGCGACGCATAATTGCACTAAACTTTTACTCGTTATGCCGTTACTATTTCACACCAATTAGTAATTTTCGTAAACGCATATACACACTTTCAAATATGAACAAAGCAAAGTATGACAAACACTCACCCTACTGCAGCGAGGTTGTCCCACTCCAAAAGGGTGTGCGCCTTCTCGCACAGCCCATAGTGAACGGGTAGGGCTAGCGACGTGTCCCTGAAACCGTGACTAGGTGAAACTTACTAAGTTGCATAATAAATTTACGTCACGAATAAAATTTGATTTACGAAAACCCACTTGATCTTCTGCTTGTCTTCCGCAAAAATGGCCTTCACCGCACGGAACGATAGAGCGCCATTTTTCGACATCTCAAAACACCAATAAAAACTTGTAATAGCAAAATTATGTTTCGAAATAAATATAAAATGCTACTCACAATACACGTAGCGCGCTCCTTGCATAATATGCACTTGGTCTGCTCCGAGAGTCGAGGTGGCGGCAGCGGCTTGCCTGAGCCCCCCTTCCCCATCTCAAATTTCAGAATCAAAACTGAGCAACTTTAATAGTAAAAAAACAAAAACAAAAACAAAAAAAACAAATCTCTATTGATTTTTCGGTGATCCACGGGCGGTCCAAAAATACAGTATTCTCGCCTTTCCTGGCAGGCTAATCCGTTGAAAACCCTTTCTATTGAAGTGGGCGGGGTTACAAGACGTCCGCGCTGAGAACTTGTACGCTTGTCGCGTCTGTTTTGTATTTCCACTGTTTTCGTATCGTGAATTGCCGTGATCCACGATAATGTTTTCAACGAAAAATCCTGTGCTAAGTGCTGTGACGTATGCTGCGCACACGGGAACTAAGCATGTACTCAACAAAACCCTCTGATGCTATAATGCCGCTTCAGCACCCGTTGACGCATCTCTTTCACATGTTTTTTTCCCGTGCGCGTCGCACGCGCTCTTCCTCCTCTCTCCCCGCGTAATAAAATCCCGCGCATGCGTGAGTTACTAAAGGCCCATTTATACACGCCGCAACGCACGGTGCGGCATGCGTTTCCCATTGCAAAGTGCAACCGCACGCCGCAATGCGTCTCGCCGCGCGGTGCGTGCGGCTGCGGCTGCGTTTTGCACCTTTCAGACTTGCCGCATCGAAAACGCATGCGTTTTGCGTTATTACCTCGCCGCACATGCGTTGCGGCGGAGTTTTTGAGTCAAATTCTGCCGCATGCCGCGTTGCGTTTTACGATGCGGCGAAGTAGTTTTTGCTGATTTGCCGCACGCGTTCCAAAACGCAACCGCATCGCATTTGCGTTGCGTTTAGTCTGAAACGCGCTTAAGAGAGAGTACAGGCAGACAAGCTTCTGGCCACATTCCGAAGACCAACCAATCAACCACCCTAAATGCAATTGCATCACTTCCCTCACCTCTTCATTTGGGAGACAGATGTTAATTGTTGTCATTCCAGACCCGAATCGCCTGCCGTCGATCTCCCTGGCGCCCTTCCCGCACTCCCTCACGTCACCACCCGTCGGTGTATAAGCCCTCCTCGCAGACACCAAATCGTCAACCTCTCCTCCGCTTTTGCAATTGTTTCACTTTCTCTCGCGATAAATTGCCCTCTCTTGATGTATCCCGTGTATGTTGTTGTGTGTGTTGGGCACGGTGCTAGCCACGTTCAGCTCCGCTGCCGCCCACCGCAGGTGGCGGTATGAGTTAGTGCGAGCCTATTATACAGGGGCGCATTCCAATTGAATTGTAATCAATCGCATCAATCGCAATCAATTGTTTATTGAACAATCCCTCACTCATATGTTCACAATTCAATTGCGGAAATCGCGAAATATCAAAACAGTACGTACCAAAACAGCAGGCGTTTCCCGATTCCCGATTTCCCGATTCCGATTCAAATTCCCGGCGAATAGGAAATCACACCATCACACCACCACACCACCACACCATCACACCATCATACCACTCACACAACCCACACCTCCACTACTGTACACCACCACACCACCCACACCACATATAGGAAATCACACCACCACACCACCACACCACCACACCACCACACCACTCACACAACCCACACCACCACACCACCACACCATCAACATAATCAGTCGTAGAGAATAGTGTGGTTGTGTTAAGTTGTGGTGGTGTGCTTGTGTGATGGTGTGGTGGTGTGATGGTGTGGTGGTGTGGTGGTGTGATGGTGTGAACTCCATATTGCCCAAATTCCCGCCAAAAGGTTGGCTGCCTCTCGTCCATCTCGAATGAGCTGTCGGGGTCGGCACTATGCTGATTCGGATCCTGCCATAGACGATGTTTTGCTAAATATTAGAGAGGGCGCGCAGCGCCCTCTCTTTTGGCTTAGGATAGGGCTCGCGCCAGAATTTTCAAGAAGCTATATCCAAAAATCATGTTAGCAGGAATGTGAACTCATCCAATTCATGTTAGTTAGATTCGCACGGTTCCGTAGGCCAGATCACTAATTGATGGCATCTTTGTATCTTTTCTCTGAAAGAAGTTATGAGCGATCTCGCGCACCCATGAGGTGAGAGGCCAGCGTGTGGGTGGGTGGGTGGGTGGGTGGGTGGTTGGAAGTCGTGTCCGGTAACGCTGACTCTCTCCCGAAAGCGTACTCTCTCGGCGTTTTCTGCCCGTGTTCTCCAACTCGCACTTTGAGTGTAGTTCGCCCCGCCGCCGCCAGCGTCTAATTCGCGCCGGGTTTGCGTTGTTTTGGGTCCGCCAACTATAACCAGGAGAAAGAGCGCAGTAGGCGCGATTCCGAACGGTAGTGAGAAAATATGTGGGGAAAAACGTTTTTGTGAAACGTAACGGCGATCCGAAACGTAACGTGTGATCTGTGGTACATGAGAGTGAGAAGAGAGAGAACGGCCGAGAGTTTGTGTTAGTATTTGTAAACGTTGATAGAAGAGCAGAAAATATAAAGAGACAGAGAGAGAAGGGCAGAAAGTGAGAGAGTGAGAGAGTGAGAGAGAACAGTGTGAGAGAAAGAGAAAGAGAGAGAGAGAGAGAGAGAGAGAGAGAGAGAGAGAGAGAGAAGGAACAGTGAAAGAGAGAGAAGGGACGAAGAGAAGGAGAGAACAGAGTGAGTGAGAGATAGTAGTTTTTGTGTTTTTGATAAAATCCATATGAATAGTCATAATTCAGCACATATTCAAAATTTCTATGAAATTTAACAAAAGGACATATATTTTCTTTAAAAAGTACTTGCGTAAACAAATGAACTTTGTCTTGTCCCAATGCAGCAAAAGCACATGCATAAAGCGTTTACAAATACTAACACAAACCTGCGCATAACGGACAGTGGACATTAACCGATGAAATATAACAATACAAATGAATAACGCCATACGTCCATATTAGAGAGAGAGAAGACAGAGAGAGAGGAGAGAGAGAGAGAGAGAGAGAGAGAGAGAGAGAGAGAGGAACGAGAGAGGCGCAGGTTTGTGTTAGTATTTGTAAACGCTTTATGCATGTGCTTTTGCTGCATTGGGACAAGACAAAGTTCATTTGTTTACGCAAGTACTTTTTAAAGAAAATTGAATATATGTTAAATTTTTGTTTTGCTGAATATGTGTTAAATTTTTGCGAGTGGGCGTGGAGCTTTTTCCTCAACTCCTCTCTCTCTCTCGCCCTCTCTCTCCCTCCCTCTCTCTCCCTCTCCCTCTCCCCCCTCCCTCTCCCTCTCTCTCTCCCTCTCCCTCTCCCCCTCTCTCTCCTTCTATCTCTTCCTCCCCCTCCCTCTCCCCCTCTCTCGCTCCCCCTCTCCTCCTCCCTCTCTCTCCTTTTCTCTCCCTCCCTCTCTCTCCTCTCTCTCTCCCTCTCTCTCCCTCTCTCTCTCCCTCTCCCCTCTCTCGAGTTTTTAAATCCCATTATCCAATGTCCGTAACACTGAACTCGAGCAAAACAATTTATCAACACGGAGTGTGAACTAGTCGAGTGAAGTGGCAGTTCCCAGCGGATTCGCGAGAAGTGTGTGTTGTGTATTAACTCTTAACTGGCTACTTCAAAGGCCTCTCTGTGCCTCTCCCCTCACTCAATGTACGGCGACCAGCGTGCGATTCAAACTACTGTACAAATGTAAGGGTTCAGGGTAGAGGGAATTGTTAAATAAACGTGTAAATAACGTGGGAATGAACGTGTAATTGTAGGAACGATTGTAAGTTGTAAGTAGGAGTTTATGGAATGAAGTCGGATAGCCCCGATACTTGATCACTTGAAGCTCAACTGAAAACATCTATGAAATTCCTTGACAAAACTGAGCAGACTCCGCACAACGCCCCAGACGGTGCTGTAGTGATTGAGGACTGGCTGATTCAGCTGGTAGACGAGGTTCCCGGTGGTGGCGTTATGCGAGACGCACAGCAGATCCGAACGCGAGAGAAGCGCCAGTCCGAAACGAACCTGAGCGCGACACTCCTCCTCGCTGGTTGCCCTGCAAGCGGCATGCGTGGCTCGTGTCCCCGCCTCGTTCACCCACCATCAAGAGAAGTGTGTGTTGGGCCGCTCTCTCGCCTATGTCTCGCTCCGAAATACCAGGGTCTGAGTGGAGTATCTCGGCAACCTGAGCATCAACTTTCCACATCTGCAATAGAACGACAGATAACAACTAGCCGAGTCATTTTTACGCACATAATAGTGCGGATTGACGGCCTTGATAGTCTTTATGTTCTTGAACGCCTTCCGGTTAACTCGAAGAATGGCGTCGTGCTGGAATAGATCATCAAAAAGCAATCTGATGAATTGAATCAAGAAGCGAGATGAATAACATGGAGCGTACTCGAGCTCGTGGGTTCAGCATTGTTCCGTCGACAGATCGTAGATCAGGGGGAGAGTCATTCCACTGAAGCGAAATGATACACTGTGGCTACTTGAAAGATGCCGGAACCTTGGCGTACTCTTCGATGAAGTACTCTCGTGCGTTGTCCAGATCTCGGAGCACCTGTGGTATCTGGTCCGCCTTCGGATGCGGCCAAGCTCCCACATGTCGCTGCAACGAACCCAGATCATGCTGCGCCCGGTCGACATACCAGCTGCTCGTCGATGGACTGCTTGTGTGCGTTCGCACCGTTCACACCCTCCTTCTCTCCTACTGAGAGGATGAAGTCCGTCGACTTGTCATAGAATCCGTCTACGAGTTGGCTGAAGGTGTCTAGTCGATCTTAAAGGGACAACTTGCAGCAAATCTAGGGAATCCATATAGAAAATGACCGGCCAGTCCGGCCATCCGTCAGTTCGTAAAAAAGCGCCGCGCGACTACGGCTGATCATATTTAAAAATAGGAACCTTGTATTCCGAACCGAGTACGCACTCCAATCTCGAGCAAGAACCCCTTCTGAAGCAGAAGATGAATCACCATAATAAGTTGGATGTTTACCCTTTAGTCGCAACCGCGAGAAGAAGCGGAATGGTGTATAGACTGCACTCGATCTGTTCATGCATGTCCACCGGCGCGGTCATGATCTCCTACGTTAATGTGATATTCCATATGCACATGGTAAGCATGATCAGTATTACCGTACCTTGGCTTCTTCCATGATTCCGAACATCGCTTGCAGAATCTTCGCCGTCTTCTTGCGCACCTTCTTCTGCTCAGTGTTCTTCCCGGTAGTTTCTTTCGCGAATTGAAGACTGCAAAGTAATTTCAATTTGTTGCGATCCGGACTTCATTCAAAGAATGGAAAGTAGCTCGTACTCTTGGGGGGACGTCTGGAAGTGGCTGTGTTCGGATGCGTTTTTCGACGAGATGAGAAGGAGATCGGAGAGAGAGTCATCAAAACTCTGTAGTGAGGCAGGATCAGTGAGAGAGTGTGGTGTGAGAGACCTGGAGGCTCGAGCGAATTTGGATTCTCTTTTTGTCGCGCGTTCTCTTCTCGACCAGTCTCTCAAAAGCAGACAGTTTACTTGACAATCTTACTGTACATCAATTCTACTGATTTTCGAAATTGCAAGAGAATGGGAACATTCGTTCAAATTAGGCCAACAACTTTGGCTAGACAAACCCTTGTCGTCTCCGCAGTGATCTCCGGCCAGAAGTCGACAGGTCGCTGAAAAGTTTAAGATCACACTGTCCCCTTGGATGTCTTACATCTGTCTCCTCCTCCTGTACAATATGCGTGGATTCGTTCTCGGCGGGGACTCCTCCGGGGCCACTCTTGTGGGACGCGTCGATCTGCTCGTTGCGCGCGCTCGCATCCGACTCGCTCGAATTGTCGCTCCGCTGAAAAAAACGCAAATCAGGCTGAAATCATGGGTAAGACAGTTTATCTAACAGTGTCAAGCCGGTCGCTTTGAGTAAGTTAAGATAAACGCAGTGTTAGCTGGAGAATCATCATGGAGAGGAAAGCTGAAGAATCAGAGGAGGGCTACCTGTTCCTTGCCGGGGTTGCTGTTCTTACTGCGCTGTCTGCTTCTGTGTCGCGACTCGATAGACTCGCGCTTTCGGAACTCTTCAAAATCACTCATAAGCGATGCCAGCGACTTGTCTGCTTCGGGATCGGCAGTCTACAATCATAGCAGTGACGCGGAACGTCAGTGTACTTGGCGTACCTCATCCTCTTTCGTACAGTTCAACAACGGATGGGAGTCAGGCGGTAGCTCCGACTGTAAACATTATCGATTGAAACGCATATGAGATAAGTGTATTTAGAGCATGTCCGTCATGGAGAGAATTGTGAATGGTAAACGGACATTAGAAGCAGACATGAAACAGGAGCAGCTGCTCAGCACCACGTCATTATTTTCGTGAAATGTATCGATAGAGGAAGAGACCCCGTGCGGCTCGAACTCGAGACGCATTCGCCCTTCGCCACCGCCATGAACCACTGAAAAGCGCACGGGATTGAAACAACTATGCGAGAGACGAGCGCGCCTTGATGCGTGCGCGACTGGCCGTGCTTCCGGCGCACGACTGAATCTCCCGCGCCCACTGGTGGCGATCGACCCAGCGGGGTGGTCTGCAACACACAAATGAGTGTCGAGAGAGGGGTGTGGCTCTGTGCGGTACCCACTATGTACCTTGTTCATAGAGGAGTCCGCGCTCCTCTTCGGCTGACGCTGCGACATCGAATCGTCTGCGAAAACACCACGAATGAATTGTCCAAAGGTTGTTTTGATTTCATCTTGATGCGAGTGATCGCCCGAACTACTAGCCAAACACTCTCCGAAATGTGCAACTAACATCATTTCTATCGCGCATCCTTCAGAGAATGGGTCGTATCCGCTTTTAGAGCAAACTCATAGATAGAAGTGCGATTAGATTGTGACAAGTGAAGGTAACTGATGAATGCAGGTGTTTGCCCACCTTGTCCTGGAGGGGCGTTGGGCTGGGCAGAGAAGGGCTTGTGGCGCTTGGTGCGCGTTTCGTTCCCCTAAAATACGGGTATCAACCATGCAATTGCACTGATTGAACGATCAACTGATTGTGATTGATCGTTCAATCAATAACGGGGCGATAGGAGATATACATCGTGCGAGGTGGATGCGGTGCGTCAGCGAGTGCTGCCCTTCTGGGTGGACGCGTCTGTATTGGTAACGTCAGTGGTGGGGTGATGCAGTGACCGACCGTTGGATGCGCTTTGGGTGTCTGCGCCGGAGCCGGACGACGGGCCACCGCCCCTATCCGACGATGGAGGGGTAGGGGGCATCTACAACATACCCATCAACTCACGAGAGTAGTGGGGAGAGGAAGGGAGAAGGAGAGAGGGGAGGGGCTAACAAAGACGAATACCTTGCCCGCCGCACCTGCCTTCAACTTCTAAGATTTATGGGAATGACATGCTCTGGAAAGCCATCGTAAGCAATCAAGCAGTATGCTAATAAAGGGGCGGGGCTATGAGATGCCTGGTACGTGCGAGATCGTCTGAAGAATGGAAAAGAAAGGAACGAAACAGAGTAACAGAAATATGATAACGAGTGAAGAGGAGCAGCCCATTCGGAAGGCAGTGTGAGAAGATGAGAGAATCGCCAGTGGCGGATACCGTAACAATCAGCATTCGCTTTTAGATGATAGGGGATCGAGGCGAAGCCAATCTACAGCTGCGATCGAAGTTGTTTATGCGTTCTCTGTATATACACATAACCTTCAATTAGCTAGTCGTGTCTAGTGACGACGTTAACTGCTGAGGATAGTTTGTAATGGAAGAGAGTCGAGGAAGCGCACAAATCAATCTCTCAAGAGGTGCAGTCAGCATAAATTTCTTCAAAATTTCTATTTAAAAAAATTTGCGAGAAGTCACATTGAGCGCACATAGTATACAAAATATAATTTATTCTTTTATTTTGTATCACAATCACACATACAAGGGGCACACGTGACAAGATGTGAATGTCACAGAAGGAACAAAACAGAGTCATAATAAATATATCAACAGACTGCCGCTACAATAACTTATAATCGACACATGCTTTGTATAAAACGTCTGCGAGTAGGGAAACAACATTGCCGGACAGAAGAGTGAAACGCGTATCGGGTGTACTCAATGATTCAGTGGGTAGGTTCTATGGCTCATCGACGCCTACTGGTGGTAGGGCGACTGGCGGTAGCCAGACGGCGTGGCCCGCGCGAACGGGTTCGCTCCAGCGGGTCCGCCGCCCATCGGAGGACCGCCCATGGGAGGGCCTCCCATCGGGGGCGCACCCGGGAAGCCACCAGGCGCTCCGAACTGCTGCGGAGGCGGGGCTCCGGGTCCTCCAAACTGGGGAGGCGGCGCAAACTGCTGCTGCTGCTGATGTTGCTGCTGCTGCTCACCGCCGGGAGGGAACGACGGGGGAGGGGCACCACCCATGGGCGGAGCCTGCGAGGGCGGGGCTCCGAACTGCTGCGGCGCTCCGCCGGGAGGACCGAACTGCTGGGGCGGGGGCGCTCCCGGTCCACCCATGGGCGGGGCAGATCCGAACTGTCCAGGCGGGGGCATGCCGGGTCCACCCATCGGGGGCATACCCCCGGGAGGAGGAGCTCCTCCAAACTGCGCGGGAGGAGCGCCTCCAGGAGCTCCAAACTGAGACGGCGGCGGCGCGCCTCCCATCGGCGGGGCACCACCAGGAGGTCCGAACTGAGCGGGAGGAGGGGGTCCACCGGGTCCGCCCATCGGGGAAGCTCCAAACTGCTGAGGAGAAGGCGCATACTGACTCTGCTGCGGCACCGGAGTCGACGACGCAGACGGAATCGTAGGCGTCTGCGGGGGCGGAGCCTGGCTGGACGGAGCCTGGCTGGGCGGAGCCTGAGGAGGCATGCCACCGAACTGCGGGGGCGGCGCAAACTGCTGGGGCGGCTTCTGGAATTGCTGCTCTCCCATCGGGGGCGGCATGTTGCTCTGCGGGAACGAGGGAATCGAGGTGGGCGGGGCCTGCGGAGGCGGCGCGAACTGGTTGACGGGCGGGGGAGCAAACTGGGGCGGTGCGTGAGCGGCAGCCTCGGGGATAGAATGAGGCAGGGACTGGTCGAGGGAGATCTCCTCCTCCACAGTCGACGGCGCGTGGCTGCCCATGTCAGAGACGGGAGGCAGCACCTGCAAACACGCCGGGTGAGGGAGGGACGCCATATGTCAAACTGTGCTGAGCCCAACAACGATGCGTACCTGTTCCTGGATGGATGGCTGGATGGTGGCGGGGGGCAGCTCGACAGGCTCTGGCTCGGGCGACGCCGGCGCGTCTCCGCCATTCAGCTGCTGCACTGCCGCCGCCGCCGACAGAACAGACGCCGACGAGGCCTGTGCGCACACAGCCTGCAATCATCCACATTCAATCATCCAATCAAACTCAATCATGCATTTGAAACAAAGAACATCAAAGTGACCAAATAACTTGTTTTAATGACGCTCACCTTCTTGGCGGGAAGAGGGGCGGGCTGCTGGGGCAGAGTGAGATTGACGGAGGCGAGGGCGCCCGAGAGGCGGGCCACCGCAGCCTGGATGTCCACAAGCTGCTGCTGCACATCCGCCAGCGGGCAGCCAGTCTCAAATCACATACGTTAGTAATGATGTCATCATCATCATCTCATCAACAACAACAACAAACAAACAAAATAACATCAAATAATACCTGGCTGATCTCGACGGTGAGGGCGTGCTCGGTGGAGAGGGCGAGCTGCAGGTCGGCGTCGTCCGCCAGAGTCACCAGGTCGCCATCTACAACACAGAAATGAGAGAACTTGTTCACTTCTGATTTCAGTATTATCTCACTTCCCCAAGGCATCCCTCGGCAGCCAAAGTTTACACTTGGATACGCGCAACTGTCGCGCGCGTCTAGCCGAGATCTCGCAATTAGGACAACAGAGAAAGTGGTGTGAGAACAGAGAAAGTGCAGCAAATTCGTAAACAAAGAACGCGCGTTTCTGCGCCACGTGTACCAGCGAAAACTGGATTTATGACATTTACAATGGAAGCGTTATGATGAAATGAATAACACATAAAGAACGTACCGGCGTCCTTGTACTTTAGGACAAGGTCGGCGGTAGGGAGCTTGAAGATGCGCTGGAGCATCAGCTCGAGATCGCACAGCGTCACGTCGTGCGCATGGTGCAGTGTCGTCTTGCGCACGTCGCAGCCCAGGCGTGCCTACACAACTACACGTAAACAAATATGATTATGAAACACTCACCTTGAGTATCGTCATGTCGGTGGATCCGTTGGCGACCATTGGATGTGAATCAGTTGATGTGAGCCCGTGCGTGAGTCAAGTAGAAAAAAGATCGCTACAACAATATCAATATGAAAGAAGTAATGTACATTCCGAACAAACGGTCAAAACGCAGAAACCGTGCGGGAATTAGTCGAGAGGCGCGAGAGACCAGGAGAGAGAGAAAGTGTCAACGTGTCACATCGATTGAACGTGAGAGAGGGGCGGTCAAGAGAGATGGCGCTCACCTAGTGACCCAGGGAAAGTGGAAGTACTCGCTAACAGGATTGGGATAAGAGAGCAATCGAAATTTGCAACAATCAAACAGTAAACTCACAAAACATGTTCGCCTTGAGCCCATAGCGCGGAAAAGAGTGCGCTATAAGAGCACAACGTATGACATAAACATCAGCACATATGACTCGGTGAGAATTATGCTAAATGTGACTAGTTTTATGCATAAAACAGCACGAGAGAAATCAATAATGTACAAAACCGCAGTCTCGCACCGGCCAGATGATAGAAAGTGGGCGGGGCAATCGCCTCCACGTCCCCTTTCCACTTTACGCCGCACGCTATCGCGTTGCGGGATAGGATCGCGTTGGGGCGTAAAGCAACTTTGTTAGAACTCATCAACAGGAAAATGTACAAAACATTTTTTTTACAGTTATTTTACAGTCTTGTCCACCATGCAGGCCGTGCATCGGCAAATATGCAAAATACTGTGTTGGTTACAAGAAGAATTCCAGCGTGAACGCAGAAGACGAGCCTCCAATCGGCGGGAGAGTGGGGATCTTCGAGCATGAGATTCACAATAAACGGCTCAATGAGAATAGTGATCGCCCAAATGTTCATGATCTGAAAACAAACGAATTTTTTTTTGTGATATCGCCTTTCTCTCCTTCTCACCTGTGTCATGACGAAATGAGCGTGTTGTCTACTATGAAGTGTCGCACACTTGTTGAATCCAGCCGTGTTGAAGCCAATCACACTCTCCGGTGAACACCTAATCGATAATTAGATATGAAATCGATTTACACCCACCAGCACGACGACACACCACACTGGCTGTGACTTGGGAACGAATGCGAGTACGACAAACAGGATAGCAGATATTCCGAGGGCTATCGTGTTGTAGATGCGCAACTTTGTCGTCTCACCGAAGAATATGTAACAATTTTGTTTACATACAGTATTCTTGACTACGGTACCTAATGTAGTCACTGCTGACTCCCGACACGACTTTCATAACGAACTGGGTGATGACAGGGAGAGCAGAGAGGAATCCTGATACCATAGGGATAGGGTACGACGCAATGTACAGAATCTCACTCACCAGAGTTCATAACGTTGATTCCAGATACTCTTTCATGTACTGTGGATTGAACATGGATACGAGTTGGACGGAGATGAGATCTCCGAAAGCCGCCAGCCAACATCCCAGATCGTCTTCGACTTGAGAATCGCCAGATACGGCACGGCTCCGAGTCCTCAAACCGTATTGAGTGTCATTGAAACATACGGGTGAAACCTCTGGATTGAAGTGTTTTCCCTCACAGATGATGATGAGTTCTCTGGGCGTGGCCCACGGATGGAGGTTTGGGTTGTCGCGGTAGAGCACAAACTGGGAAGACAAAGTCTCTGGGAGACAACTCTATTCACCCTACCACAACAGAAATAGAATCAGCCCTATCCAGCGTGTAGATAGTAGACGCTTCTCCAGCCGAGTAACGACGAGCACAGGGCACCTGGAGAAACGTATCGCGTATCGAAACGTATCGCGCACCTGCGACTGGCATGGTGAACATGTTGGAAAGCTGTGTGCATCCTGTGAGGAGGGCGATGAACAGACCGTGCTCACCTATAAAATACTCAGTGAATGAATACTACGCAGCGAATCTCCTACCGAGAGCTGCCCAGTCTGAGCAGATCGCTCCAATCAGAGGAAAAGTAGCCGAGAACGCGATTCCCTGGATGTAATATTATGTTTGCTGCACCTCTTCACGGAGTTGGCTGCCTTTCTGGCATGGGCTGGTGAGCCACCGACTCGCACCGGGACAGGGAAGTTGGAGGGAGCAAGAGACACAGAGGGAGGTAGTGAGAGAGTGTGGAGCAAGTGAGGGAGGAAGAAGACTCCTAGAGGTCGGCAGACTCACTTGTCCCACTCTCGCTGCATAGAACCATCCAAAACCCAAAGAGTCCGCCAGAGGAATCAACGCAGTCGAGACTGTAAGCAGAAGGAGGTATGAATAGATTGATATTCTGGTCTCACCGACTGATATGACTCCGGCAACAGTGAACACGAATCTGTGGGGGTATTTGTGGAATGCGAATGTGAAAGGGAAAGAGGCGACTAGCGCTCCCACTGCCACTGCTGATTGAAGAGCAGACTTTTGGAGAGACGAGAACTCTTCTAAAATCTTTCTCTCTCTCTCTCCCTCCCTCCCTCTCTCTCTTTCTCTTTCTCTCTCTCTCTCTCTCTCTCTCTCTCTCCTTATACTCCACTCACCATGACTCTTCTTCGTGGAATTTCCTGGTCTATACAAATCTTCGTAAAGTTGTAAGTGGCCATATTGGAAAGAATGGAGGTGAGACATAGCGATGCGAGTACGAGGATCTGACAGGGTTACTGTATTGTCGAACCTACCGTGCCTACCGCATAGCGTAGTCCGGGAAGGGCGATTTTTGGGAGGACGTCGATCGCTCTTCGCCACATTCTCCCACAGCCAGTAGCTTATCTGTACCTTTCATTCAGTCTCTTATCGTGGATTAAAAATTCATAAGCGCATTTGCATGAGTTTCTTGAGCCGAGTGGATCATCTCTTTCCCCACTGGTAGCTCAATCGATTCACTTATCAGCGTCACAAATCAAATTCATAGTCTTGCCACAGTGTTGGTACGCAGGGAACTCGGGCGATAACACATCACAAATTGATCACAGAGGCTTTATGTACAGATATGCAGATCACTTGAGTCTGGTCCACCAGGCGGGCGCGCGTCCGCCCACAGACAGAAGATCTGAATGATGGGGACTATGATGAATGATGGGAGTGATAAGGGATAAGATGGTAAGTGACTGACGGCGTTGGTGGCAAGTAGGATGCCTGCGTGGACGCAGAATACGAGTCGCCAGTCGGCGGGTGCGTGCGGGTCCGACAGCATGACATTCACGAGAACGGCTCGATCAGAATACACACCGACGCGATGTTCATGATCTGCACCACATACATTCACAAGGAGTCCGGAGCTTTGCGAGTTACCTGTGTCATGACAAAGTGGGAGTGCTGTCTGCTGTGCAGAGTGGCGCACTTGTTGAAGCCAGCCGTGTTGAAGCCGATCACACTCTCCGTGAACACCTCGAAACGGCCTATCACAAATCGTTCAACAAAAGAACCTACCAGAACAACGACACACCACTGGGGGTGAGTGACCGGCATCCAACCGAGGACAATGAAGAAGATGCAGCCACACCCAGGGCCAGGGTGTTGTACACTTTCAGCTTGGTAGTCTCACCGATACACCTGACAATCGATAATCAATCGATAATCAATCAACTCCCACCTTACATAGTCGCTGCTCACTCCACTCACTACCTTCATAACAAATTGAGTGATGACAGGCAGTGCGGAGAGGAAACCTGGAGGAACCATGTGGGAGAAGAAGGAGGCGACTCACCTGAGCTCATCACGTCAAAGTCCAGATACTCCTTCATATACTGCGGTTGAACATCGAAACGAGGTTGATCGATATGAGGTCACCAAACGCGGCGATCCAACAACCCCAAATCGTCTTGGATTTCAGGATCGAGAGGTAGGGAATCGGTTCAGATTCCTGTAAAGACATATGAAGATATGGGAGCGCTCGCTCGCCTACCTCTGGGTTGAAGTGCTTTCCATTTGTGATGTGCATTACTTCTCGCGTAGATGACCACGGGTGGTGGTTGGGACGGTCGCGGTACAACACTAGCCTGACACTCTATGAGAAACGAGAAACGAAGAGACATCCTACCATAAGAAGAACAGGACAAAGCCTAGTCCCGCATGTAGATAGTACACACTGCGCCAGCCGAGGGAAGAAGCACACAGAGCTCCTGGAAAGAGTGAGAAATACGAGAGAGAGAGAGAGAGAGAGAGAGAGAGAGAGAGAAAGAGAGAGAGAGAGAGAAAGAGAGAGAGACAGAGAGAGAGAGAGAGAGAGAGAGAGAGAGAGAGAGAGAGAGACGACTTACCAGATACACTCATAGTGAACATGTTGGACAGTTGGCTGCATCCCGTGAGGAGGGCGATGAACAGACCGTGCTCACCTGATTAAATCGGTCTCTCTCTCTCTCTCTCTCTCTCTCTCTCTCTCTCTCTCAGTCTCACCTAATGCTGCCCAGTCGGTGGTGATTGCACAATTATGGGAAAAGTAGAAGTATACGCGATGCCCTGAAGGAATAAGTGAGGAAGAGGGAAAGAGGAAAAAAGGAGGGACGCACCTGCCCGACTCTCGCAGGCGTAGAGCCATCCGAATCCTCTTGAATCAGCTAGGGGAATCAGGGAAGTGGCGACTACACAACAATTCATTAAACATTAGCAGCATATAAAAATCTCACTCGCTGATATGCCGCCAGCGACTCCGAATATGTATCTATGAGGATATCTCTGGAACATGTAAGTGAAGGGCAGAGAGGCGAGAAGGGCCCCCACTGCCACTGCAGACTGAAGAGCGACTTCTGCACGCGGGAATACTCTAGGAAGAGGTTTCTTTCGTCTTTCTTTTCTCTCTCTCTCTCTCTCTCTCTCTCTCTCTCTCCCCTCTCTCTCTCTCTCTACCGTGCCGCGTCGAGTTCCAGAAACGGAGCAGATCTTGGTGAAGTTGTAGGTGTTCATATTTGAGTTGATGGAAGTGAGGCATAGTGTTGCGAGTACAAGAACCTGAATTGTCTTTCCTACATCTTACAAGGAAGTGGGAGCTACCCAGTATCGCAATCCGGGCAGTTGGAATCTGGGCAGTATATCGGTGTGCATTCCGGCGCGACTGAAAAGACATATGTCTTGTTCATGTTATCAGCTGGGAACACGGCTTGTACATGGTCCTGGCATCTATCGCCACGATTGAAAGTCGTTATGCGTGCTGGGGACGTCAGACGCCAATTAATGGCCGGAGAAGCGCGTTTTATGGATTGGCGGGTGATTTAATCCCACTACCAAGCACGTGGTACGTGGATTGCTCTAACGCACAAGTATTTGTTATTTGTCTCTTGTGGAAACGTGCTGAGTTCGATGTACGGGCTGCTTCGAGAAGGCTTGAAGAAGAGGCTAGACGCCCTTACACTAGCGTATTACATTACCATGTCTCCCCTGCTTCTCTCGATGCGTGTCGGTGAGGGAGGGGAAGGGTCAGTGTCGCCGGCGCGCCCCCAACGCGCGCCCGGCCCCATGACAAATGTGACACCCTCCCATCAGCCAGGCATCCACAGACCTATCCTGCCAACAATCCACCTCCATCAGCAGAGATGACGACATCAAGGCACTCGTGCGTCCGCCAACTCTCTCTCTCTCTCTCTCTCTCTCTCTCTCTCTCCCTCTCTCCATCTCTCCACAACATTCCTTTCCAGAAGTACTACCACGGCCTTCTTCCCCGAGAAGACATGCGTGAGATGCTCTTGAAAGAGGGAGACTACCTACTGCGCTATTCCGACGTGGACATGAAGAAAGACGGCATCTTTCACAAACAGTACATCATAAGGTTACTGTTTCTACAGTATCCCTATTATTGTATCTTCAATGTTCAGTGTGATGGCGGAGCGTATGGAGAATGAGAAAAGCGGGGACGGCGGTGGTAGAAGGAAGACTGTGGTGACATCCAGAGGGTCTGGGAAAGACAAGAACGACAATAAGGAGAAGAAAGAGGGGACGAGGGAGGAAGGGAGCAGGGAGAAGGAGCAGGAGAAGCCGCGGGAGACGGCGGGCGGGGACGGGGAGAAGAATGAGGAGAAGAAGGAGAAGCAGAAGGACCTGACGATCCGACATCTGGTGGTGCAGATGGTACAGGACCAGCTACTCATCGAGAAGGACATCAAGTTCCCCACGATGCTGGAACTCGTCGAGTACTATGCCAAGGAGCCGCGACAAGTCAACAGGGTACGGTAGATACAGTAATCGAAGGATACGGTAGTTACTGTGATCTATGCTTTCAGTTCACGTGCCACCTCCGCTACCCGCAGGTGCGTCGCAAGTGGGAGTTCTTGCACTCAGATGTGACTATCGGCAAGAAGCTCGGAGAGGGAGAGTTCGGAGAGGTATGCTCTCTCTCCCTACTTTTCTCTCTCTCTCTCTCTCTTTATCTCTCTCTCTCTTTCTCTCTCTCTCTTTCTCTCTCTCTCTCTTTCTCTCTCTCTCTCTCTCTTTCTCTCTTTCTCTCTTTCTCTCTTTCTCTCTTTCTCTCTTTCTCTCTCTCTCTCTCTCTCTCTCTCTCTCTCTCTCTCTCTCTCCAACGACCTCTCTCAGGTTCGCGGCGGAAAGCTGTCTGTGGACGATGGCAAGAAGCAGTTCGTTGTGCCGACTGCCATCAAAATGGTGTGCGGGGATACTGTAGTATACCGTAGCCGTGTGTGATTACAGACGAAGGGCTCATCTGATCTGACAAAGGACAAGATCAAGACGATGATGGGAGAAGCGAGGATTATGAGGAATCTGAGACATCCTAACATAGTCAGGTGAAGAGAGAGGAGAGAGAGAGAGAGGAGAGAGAGAGAAGGAGAGATGGAGAGATGGAGAGAAAGAGAAAGAGAGAGAGAGAGAAAGATAGAGAGAGAGAGAGAGAGAGAGAAGGAGAGAGATGGAGAGATATGGAGCAAACACTACAGAATGTTTGGCGTGGCGGTAGATGATCAGCCGATTATGATCCTCCTCGAGTATGTTCCAAGTGAGTCTCGCTCCAACTCCATTCCACCACATCTCTCATCCCCACATTCTCTCTAGGTGGCGCCCTCGATTCTTATCTCCGCAAGAACAACGTGAGCATGAAGGATAAGCTCGACATGTGAGTACTGTAGGCTACCGTATACAGTGTCCCGGAAAATAGTTACGTAATGACTGCAGGATCAAGGGAGCTTGTCAGGGCATCAAGTACCTTCACGGGCTGCGTCCTCCGATCGTGCACAGAGACCTCGCCGCCAGAAACTGCCTCTACGACAACCGGAAGAACAGGGTGGGAATCACTCCTCTCCACTCTACCTCCACCAACCACTTGCAGGCTAAGATCAGCGACTTCGGTCTGTCGGTGCGCACCGAGTGCTACAAGATGGATCAGAGAGCGAGGGTGAGGAGAAGGAGAGAGATGGAGAAAAATGAGAGAGAGAGACGTGGTTTCAGCTGCCGATTCGATGGTGTGCGCCCGAGTGCATCGAACACCACGAGTTCACACCCAAGAGTGACGTCTACGCATTTGGGGTGTGACTCTCTCTCTCTCTCTCTCTCTCTCTCTCTCTCTCTCTCCCTCCTCTTTCCTCTCTTCTCTCTCTCCTCTCACTCCCCATTCAGGTGGTGATCTGGGAGTTGATGATCGACTGTGCCGTCCAGCCGCACAAGGACGTCAAGATAGCGGAAGTGAAGAGGATGGTATGAAGTTGGAAGAGTGATCCTGTCGAACGGCGCATTCAGATCGTTCGCGGTGTGCGCAACCCCCTCAAGTTCCCTCCATTCACTCCGCGCAAACTGGTGCGATTCGTGCAGAAGAGGATGTGGACGCATAAGAGGGACCAGAGAGGAGTCATCACGGAGGTAAGCAGGAGGGATTGGAGGGAGAGAATCGACAAATGTAGGTGGAGACGTTTGTGAACACGCTGATTCGGTCGCGGGAGGAGCGGGAGCGGGGCGTGGAGATGTCAGTCAGCGAGGACAGCGAAGCCAGCACGCCAGAGGAGGACGAATCGGAAGACGAGAAGAAGAGAAAGAAGAAGGTGCATCTTTTTAAGCCTTATTTATCAATCCAGTTTATTTGAGGACGCCTTGGAGACAACGGGAAAGAAGCGGTCGACGACTGCGAAGATGCGCGCAGACAAGAAGAAGAGGGACACGCAGACCAAGAATGGCTGAGTCCAGCCACTTGAAGCTGTAAGAAAGAAACGAAAATTGATTTACTTAAACTTATCCAAATATGAGACTATTTGGAACCGAATTAATTTACAAATATCCTGTTAGATAGTTTATCTTACAAGTTCGAGAGTATGATTTATGAGTTGGACTGGATGAATAAATTGTGAAGTCTTGTGTTCTCTTTTTTTAATTCATATTATGTTTTATTAATATAAAACCCTTTGTTTTAAAACACATTCCGATACTTTTCTTCATGCATTGATGCGCCCTGTTGACAATATTTTGACAATTACGTGCTGCCGTGCAAATGTTTTCAAAATTTCAAAATTTCGGAAGTTTATTATTTTGTTGCCGTTTCCTTACTGTTATGCGTTGATCTATTACTGTATGTTGTTATATAGCGTTCT
This sequence comes from Rhabditoides inermis, assembly GCA_963966185.1. Classification (NCBI taxonomy): domain Eukaryota; kingdom Metazoa; phylum Nematoda; class Chromadorea; order Rhabditida; family Rhabditidae; genus Rhabditoides; species Rhabditoides inermis. The sequence goes on along the minus strand of CAWZYM010000026.1, from coordinate 168,581 downwards.
GCAAATTGTGGTTTCAGCATGAGCGCAGCCTTCAACAGACGGCGCCAAGCCGACGATGGTGTGTCGTCATCGGTTTATTTTGTTTGCTGGTATGGCTATGCTAAAACTTGTTTTCTCAGATGATGAAGAAGTGGAGAGGAAGAGGCGACGCGGACCGGAGCAGTTCTCTGAAGTTGAGAGAAAGCTCGCTGACATCATCGGTCGCGTCGGTGAAAAGGTGCGGTGGTGCGGTGGGACTCATTGTTACGATTACGATAGATTCAACGTCTGTCTTTGTTGTGCGACACAATAGGTTTTAGAGCGGCTCGTCGTTGGAGTCGAACCTGGAAAACCTCGTGGGTGTTTTGGAGGCGGATCTCGACAAGTATAGGGGAAAGATCGTCGACATTATTGCGTCATGGTGAGTGTTTTCTTCCGTTCGTATTGACACTTCCGTTCAGCGTGATTCACATGCCGGAGAAGTGCTCCATCTACTCCACCCTCGTCGGACTTCTCAACGCCAAGAACTTCAACTTTGGCGGAGAGGTGGGTGTAGAATCACTGTTGGCCAGCATCTCTGTTGTAGATCGTGGAGCGTCTGGTGTCGGACCTTCAGGAGCAGCTGGACGGCGAGTGCTTCCAGAAGGCCCTCTATCTCGTGAGTATTCAACATATATTCCATTTTCAATTCCCTTGCTGTAGGTGATCTTCCTGTGCGATCTGGGCAACGCGCGCGTCCTCTCGCTCACCTCGGTCGTCGAGTTCCTCGAGGGACTCGTCGAGACTGTATTCGAGGAGGCTGTACCCCAAGTTTGTCCTGTTTGTTTGTTTGTTTACCTTTTCCCACCAGGTGCGTACTGACTGGTTCGCGTTCGCCGTGCTGCACTCTCTGCCGTGGATCGGATACGAGTTGAACGAGAAGAAGCCGGAGGAGCTGGGCAATGTGTTGGAGGGACTCGGCAAGTACATCGAGGGCAGGAGCAAACTCCACGTCAAGGTGAGACTGTTTTTGAGTCGTTGTTTCTGATGTTTTGATAGGCTGCTGCTAATTTATTAATGTTGTCATACTAGTTTTTTTGTTTACTAGTTTTTTTTTTCGCGTGTACTGGTTCGTTCAGATGCTGCAAGTGTGGTCTTCGGGAGAGAGGGAGCAGGAGGACTATCTCGACTCGCTCTGGGCACAGATCACTCATCTCAAGTGGGTGCATGTTTTTTTTTTAAAATAAGTATGTATGATTCATTATCACTAATCTCTGTGTTGTAGGGAGTGTGGTTGGAAGGAGCACCATCTGGCGCGCATCTACCTCGCCTTCGACGCCACCCTCGCAGACGCCTTGCAGCACAACCTGCCGAGGTAGGGGGAGAGGGGATGGACAGGGGGAGACGTGGTGTGTGATTGCAGCTTTGCCCCTCCTTCGCACAACGACTCGTCCGCCTATCCCTATCCATGGGTCGTCTTCCGCCTATTCGACTACACTGACATCCCCGAGGAGAAGGTGACAGTTGCTTTGTTATTTTTGAATGCGTTTGTTTGTAGGGCGAGGTGTTGCCGGGTGCGCACTCTATCGAGCGCTTTCTGGTGGAGGAGGAGCTGTCGTGGATCATTGAGCACAATGCATTCAACAGGAAGGAGTGGTGAGTGGAAGAGAGGAAGTGGGGGGAGCGAGAGAGAGAGAGAGAGAGAGAGAGAGAGAGAGAGAGAGAGAGAGAGGCTGAGTGCCTTGTGTTGTCCAGCGCTGAGCGTCTCCTCGCGTACACCTCGCGCACCAACGTTCCCATCGCATTCATGGTGCTCGAAGTGATCTTCTCGCAGGTGAGTGGGCGGAGCGATTGGGGGCGTGGTCTCACCTCTCTGTTCAGGTGTTCCGTCTGCCGACGCCCCCGCAGCCGCTCATTTTCTACGGATCGCTGATGATTGAACTGTGCAAGATTCAGCCCAACAACATACCCCAAGTGAGTTTCTATATTGTGTGCTTTTCTATATGTTGTTTGTGTAGGTACTGGCGCAGTCTGCCGAGCTTCTGTATCAGCGTGTCGAGCAGATGCAGCCTGTCTGCGTCGACAGGTGAGCCAATTAGAGTGGAGGGTATTGTAGACAAGTATTCATTTCAGGTACGTTGACTGGTTCAGCTACCATCTGTCTAACTTCCAATACCGCTGGTCTTGGACCGACTGGAATGACTGTCTCAAGGTACGTACTAATATATGTTTTGATTGATTACGTATATATTTCAGGCGGAGCCGATGTCTGCCAAAGTGATATTTGCGCGTGAGGTTCTGGAAAAGTGCGCGAGGTGAGCGTATGTACATTCCTCGATTGGATTATACAGTTGTAACGGTCACTAGCAAAAGCGATTTGGTGCATTTCAGCCAAGCGGATTACGAGTTAGAATACGACGTAAGGAAATGTATTACGATAAAACTATATTTGGATGTTTTATAGTATTATAGTAGGATTGTATCGAATGTGCAATCCGTGACATTTAACGTGTTGTGCGTTTTGTGCAGCACAACGTGCAGGTCTTTAAATATTGAAAAAGGGATTCTAACAGAAGGATGAAGGAATCGAACTCGACGGTAGAATGTACTATTTGTGTGCTGACAGCACGCACAACCTTAGTGTTTGCAGTTTATTTGATATGTGACTTTCCAATATTCCAATACTGTAATCTGAAAAAAATACGATGAATAGGTAATAGCTTCGGAATCCCGCCTTTCTTCACGAGAGTACATAGAGTACGGTTTGTACTTTTTACACATGAATGCAAATATGCGTGAAGGTTCTCGTACTGGGAGCGAGTGAAGGAGCTGGTTCCGGCAGAGTTCGAACCACTGATGCCAGCCAAGCCAGAGATTCGGTTCCTCCTCGATGACGGTGAGTGAGAGGGAAAGGGGGGGGGGGTAATGTGCAGTGGTGTTGCAGAGTCGAACCCCCACTTTGACCTGGCCCGCCACTTCACAGCTCTCTTCCACGAGAAGGCCACCCCGCAGAACATGCTCGCAGAGCTCAAGGACAAGGTACGCGTGGATTTTGTTTTGTATCTTAAATTATCTGGGGTTTTTTCGCATGTCCCTTCTTTCTTCGACGTTGTTTCTGTATTAGAAGATTATTCTGATAAGATTTCTTGTTTTACTGATTATCGAAATGCATATCTGGTTATGAAAAGGAGGAAAATCCTTGATTATCATATTTTGGGCGATCTTTCGTTTGTGGTTCGTATGGAATTGCGACGATGATGAAGTAGAGTTTCAGAGTAGAGTAGAGTAGAGTTCTTTTTTTAAATATTGAAAATGTATATTATTCACATTTTAGTGAGAACATGGATTTTTAATAATCTAAATTTCATAGAAACGTTTCTAATCGTTTTGAGCAATCTTTTAACTCCTAATGCGTATCAAAGTTTTCGACGATGCTTAGAGTATAGTAATTGTACTTGATAAAAATCAAAAAAAAAATTATAGCTCTTCAATCAATCTGCTAGACGTGTGTGTTATTGAAAAACACTGATCTATATATATAAAGTGAGAAAAAAACTGGTGAGTGAGTGTATTTGAGGAGTCTTCTGTGGAGGAGCCGGTCTACGATGAGAAGTCGTTCGCAGTGTTCCTCGCAGTCCTTCTCAAGCTGGCCAGCAAGTCGTTCAGCCACAACTTCGCCGCCCTCACCAGGTACCAGCGCTATGCATGTGTTGGAAGCAGCACAAGCACACCACTCTAAAAAGAATTCACCCATAAACTACGACCGCCGCGTTAAGGAATAGCAAACTACAATAACTTTTAATGAACAAACCATGATCTATTCTAAAAATTAACGGAATGCATATTTTTATGCGGCTCCCCACGAAATTTAAAGTGACGTGCTCATTGAAAAAGCTGTCTCTTCAAGCTACCCCCGAAATGCCTTCCAACTGCCTCCAAAAAGTCTTACAAGATGACTTGCTTTCCAACTACTTCCAACTACCTCCGAATAGCCTCAGACCGCTTCGATTTAGTGATTGCCCTCAAACGACTTCGAACGACTTCGAAAATGGTTTACCACACATTTAAAAAGGCTAGCGATGATTTTTTTGAGTGCCAGCTAGAAAAAAAATCATAGAATATCCGCAGTTCTAATTGTCATGTCTCCCTATCTCTTCCCTATGCTCCGACTGCGATATATGAAGTGAACGTTGATGGTTGATGCATATTTTTAAGTGAGTTGCAACAAGTCGTTCCAAGTGCAAACCATCAACAGTCACGTTTTTGATAAGAGTTTCCCTACTTCCAAGAATGGTTACAATATGCAATATCACACGGACACTCTATTCGATTATAATGTATGTCCTTAATATATATCAGTGCAGTCATGCATTCATTACTAGAATAGATATACGATAAGTGACTAATACGTGTGTGAATGCACTGACTTATTTCCCCTTTCCTTTACAAAATGCATATGTTGTATGGAAGGTCACATACGAGTAATTGCAGATTATGTTTTCATGTGACATTCTGCACTGAGTTGTGCGATGTATTGCGAATAAAAATAGATTGCGTAAATATCATATAATCATGTTCTTTAGTTGAGCATAATGAATGAGCGTACAACATGAACATAAACTGTGTGCAGTTTGGAATCCCACATCTCTTCTTTCTCTTATGTTTATACATTTACACCATACTTTTTATGGGCAAAGATTGTCAGAGGATAGTAAATTCTGCACTGAGTTGTGCGATAGTGTGTTATTGCAAAGGGATACAAACTGCGTGCGTAAATATCATGTTATCATATTCTCTGATTGTGCATAATGAATGAATGTACAGTATGAGTGTTTCTACATCTGCATTCTACTTGCTGCTTGGGCAAAGATTGTCAGGGGATAGTAGTACTTCGAGTTCGTAGAATTCTGCACTGAGATGTGCGATCATGTGATATTGCAAAGGGAAACAAATAGCCTGCGCAAATACCATGTAATCATGTTCTCTGGTTGCGCATAATGAATGAACATACTGTATGAATTTGTAACTTGGAATCCCACATCCCTTTCTTCTCTTGTGTTTCTACAGCTGCACTCTACTTGCAGCATGGGCAAAGTTTGTCTGGGGGAGTTGTACGTTTTACATTTAGGCTGATTTTGCCTATTATGTAATGACGAAGACAGTCGTTAATCCTTAATCCCGGATAAAAATACTAAATATTGCGATTTCTATTCCAGAAATTTTAGAATTAACTGATTGAAATCGAATGCGTTTTCTTTGATTTGTGGCCTTGAGTTTTGATTTTATGGAAACGGTGAGTGGTCCCTGCTATAACATATGCATTGCACGCCACGATTTTGTATATTAAAAATGCATTTTCAAATCGATGGATATCTGTAAATAATGCGATGGAGTGGGATGTGTATGATTGAATGGTTGCAGATACCATTCGTGTATCAAGGAGGTGGCTGACAGCCGGGAGGAGATGCAGGCAGTCGTCCTCCGAGTCCTCTACGACTGCTGGAAGACGAACCACCAGGTGAGCAGCAGATACTCACACTCCTACCACTCGTCTCATTCCATACACCCATCTCTCATCTCACTCTTGTTATTCCTCGTTCTCCATATCTGTTGTGCTGTGACTAGCGAGGAGATGGCTATGGACTCGTTTAGATGCTGATCATCTTGGTGGACAAGCTGCTGAAGATGCAGATCCTCGACTGTGGAGTGGTGGTGGCGTGGCTGTTCGGAGACGACCTCAGGCACGAGCACAACAGGTCAGCCAGCCGGACTGCCTAGTGCACGCATGTGGCACGTCACTCAAGCATGCGTCTCGGTGCTATTACGCTAATTCCATTCGCACGTACATCTCATCATTAAAATACCGCTTTCTGAAGTCGCATTTATCGTGAACAGTTGAGGGATTCGATTAGTGATGTTGGAGACTTGCACTTTTGACTACTGAGAACGCCGATGTAAATTGATGCGATAAGCACGAGTTTTTATTATTATTATTATAGAATGACGACAACAGAACAGAAGTCGGGTGGTGTGACTTCGTAATTGTTTTTTTTTTCTGTTTAATACTCAAGAACTAGAATGAATTCATGAAATTGATACAAAACACTTTTAGCATAAAAATCTATTGGTATGAGCATAACTGATACAGTAACTTATATCACAGTTATGAATTCTCACCGCACTTTTTCTAATAAGGCTATCGTTCAACCTGTTGAGCGATCGCCATATCAGGAACAATTATTATCTCAATATGATGAAAGCGTTTACAAATGCAAATTACAACCGACGCGCCAGCGCCGTTTGTTTTGTTTTATTCCCATACTCGCGCTAGACTTGACCAAATACACCTGAGAGGAAGGTCTATTTAGAATATAGGTGAGATGAGTGTAGTATTTATATATTTATTCAGAATGTATGAAGGAGTTTTGGTTTTGGTATGTTTTTCACTGAAGCGAGTTACGCCCCCCCCCCCCCCGAGTTAGATCCGTTGGTAAATGGTTTTCTTAGGTAGTGGGGGAATGGCTCACTGACCGGGCCAGTGCCAGTCGGATTCATTGACTAGACTTCACTCACAGAGAGAGGATGTACTTTCTCTTTCCTTCTCTGTTTTTTTTTAATATTTTGTCTATTTCTTTTTCAATTCACTTTTTTGTGAGTTTCACGATCATTTCTATAGCGGTGTGAGCAGCATGAACTTTTGTTGCATTGTACTATAGATATGTTATAATCATCAATGAGAAGACAAGCTTCTCAGTCTTTACAACGCCCCCGTTTCTGGCGTTCGGAAATTGTTCTCTCATGACATGACAGAAGTTCGCCTAAGGTGTTCAGTTCAGTCAGCAAGTTGATTGAATTTTTTACTTAACGTGTACGATAAATCCGATGAGTAGTTGAGTAAATCTCAAGAGATTTTAAATTTTTTTCGAGTTTTTGAACGCTGAGTGGTTACCTCGAGATTTACTTTTAGCAAGTGTAGTGGATAGCCTGAGATCTGAGACTTACTTACCTAAATTAGTGGATAACAATAAACTTGCTGAACTAAGTTAGAAGAATGAAACGTGGGAAAAGGATGAGAGATATCTATTGCAGGCAGTGGGTGTGGGAGGTGCTGAACACTGCGTTGGAGAGACTCAGCAAGCACGTGGCAAAGGTAGTGATGGCGGAAGACGTGTCATGCACGCATCCATCGATCCATCTACGTCTAGCCATGGATTGTTGTAGGTGGAGCGTGACGTGCGCGACCTGAAGAGGGAGCTGAAGAAGGAGCGGGAGGGAGACAATGGAGGGGAGGAGATGGCCGACGCGTCCGCCCTCTCTTCCAAGGAAGACGAGCTGGCGTCCCTCATCGACTTCCAGAAGAACCTCTTCCTCGACGTCCTTCACGTACGTTCATGTCGGTAGTACCATCGGTTCAGATCAATTTGAACCATGTTGCCGTGTGGTCTTTGTTGTCAGCAATGTGTTTCAGTTTACGTTTTCGATAACATTTTCCCGTGAATTACATTTCAATACAACTTTTGTCTTTAGAGGTGAACACCACAATAAATCTCATGCATGAGCTACGACTGTCATCTGAAAGAATATCAAAATACAATAACTTTTTTTTATATAAACTATATCCTAAAAATGAACGGAACATGTAGAAAAAGAACCGCGAAATTCTCAGTGAGATTTTCATTTTGAGAATTAGCTATTTCTCATTACAAAATGAAAACCTCGAATTCTATTCTACATATTCGTTTTCCGTTCGTTTTTAGATTATAGTTTGTTTAAGGAAAGTTATGTTTCGATATTCTCTCAGGTGGCAGTCGTAAATCGTAGTTTATGCATGAATTTAAAGTTGTGTTCTCCTTTAATGCTAAACCAGAATGGCGGATGTCAATGTTATTAGCTGACTGTTGTGGTCTGTGCGTTCTTTTAATCTTTTTCACAAATACTAATCGGTCAAGTTGTTGTACAGTCGGAGACTGCGATAAGAAATGTTCCGCTCTATTTCGGATACTGTACAGCTGTGTCATAAGTCACATTGGTGTTCCATACACAAGAGTTGTGCACTGTGTCAAGTGATAGGGACTGAAGTGATTCTGACATGGTTCAAATGCCATTACGTGCGTAAATGAATGAGTTTGAAAATGCACCGACTGAATCGGTTCTGTTTGCGAGTGTGATGTGTGGTGGAGGGTGTGTGGATGGTGTAATGTTGATGTTGTTTCAGAAGCTGTCTGTGCTGCTGACGGAGCACATTGTGAACTGCGAGACGGAGGGCACTGAGATGCGTACTCCCTGGTACACCTGGATCACTGGCCGCTTCCGACACGTCTTCCTCGCAGTACGTTTCCGTCTCTCACTCAAACGAAACGTATCGCCCTTGCCCCCTGGTTGTAGTTGCATTCCCGCACTGACCAGACTGAATCTGCATTCGCATCTGCAACGCGAGAACCGGCGGGAGAGAAAGAGACAGTTTGAACGGCGTTCACTGTTCTCGTATTGCCCTTTTCCCTTTCCAAGTTTCACCCCACTCTCGCATCTCTCTCTCCTCTCCTTTCATATCCTCTCGATTGCTATTCGCGCATAGAATTGGGAGAAACATGTTCAGTCTGTCTGGCGCGGGGCGCATCTCACATATCCTTTCCTCTCTCGCTCGCTCGCCGTTCGCCCGCTCTCTTATGGAGTGCACATTGTATAATGGTGATTGACGACGGCGATTGCGAATCTCTGTTCTCTGCGCGCTTATGCAGGATAGAATTATGGAACTGAGCAACAATACACGAGTATCTCGAGTGCACAGTGTCCCCTCTCCATCACACAGTCGACAGTCTCTTCCTGGTTGTTTCTTCCGACTCGTAATTAGTGGTGTGTGTGCGGGTCTGTGTGAAATGATCCATGGGCGAGTGCCCGCCGTCGTCGCCACGCACAAAAGAAACGGGTTTTTGTCTCGACTCGACTAGCACACGGGATATCTTTTGTTTTTGTCTCTTGACGTAGCATCTAGCATGCTATTCGTGGGATATCATCTCTATCCCGCTCTCTCTGACAGGGCTGGCAGGACGGGGATAATGCCGCAGGGCCGGTGCTAGCAAGAGAGCGAGAGAGAGATAGAGAGAGAGAGAGAGAGAGAGAGAGAGAGAGAGAGCTGCGGATGCGAGAGACGTCCAGATAGATGCAACATCTCTCATTTTCAGCGTGTTTGGTGATTGTGTTTAGTCGATTTCTTTGTGCTCTTGTGCGTGAACTTGAAATGTAATCTCTTTCTTTCTCTCTTCTGGATTGGAATGCCGCGGAAGCAGGGGGCTGTAGTTTGGAAGCACTTTTTTGTTCCTTTTGCATTTTTTTTTTGCGCTCATTGCACACAGTATGTTTTTGAGTCGTAGATCTCTCTATTGTCGTTGGTAGCACTTTGGATGGGAAATTGGGACAGTGGCTGTACCTAGTTACCATTAATCGTGCATCTCTCACCTCCATCTATGCCCTCATTTAGCTGATATTCTTTGCTCTGTAATCGTGTGCTTGGTATTTACGAGTGTATTTATATCAGGAAATGAACAGGAGGTGCGTCACACAAGAGTGTGAATGTATTAGGAGTAACGCTGTTATCATTATCTATGTGATTTAGTATGACTTTTTAGTGATTCAATACATATGACTAGGTGATATGTTATTGAGTACAATTGGAGAGAGTGTTGCGGTTGCAGTACATTTATTGCAGCTGTGGGTTATCAAGGATACATAATTGGTTGAGGAAGCCACGTGCAACAAATTATTTGTAGAAAAAGTTTATAGCAAATGCAGAAGTATAGTAAAAAATTAATTAGAGCAGTTTCTTCAAGCAAATATCGTAATTAGAGAGGGCGCGCTAGCGCCCTCTCGTTTGTACTGGATGTCCCCGCGCGCTAGAATGCTCAAAAACGATGAAGGATGAAGCACTTTTCCTCATTTTGAAGTGATTTCCACTGTTACATTGCATTCACATCTCTATTCGATAGAGTTATAGAAAGTTGTATTGAGTTTGATTGAATTTGAAGCGAGATACGGAGAGTCCGCATTCGAGTGCGGATTGAGATTGGTGTCGGTCGCTCGGGCGGGCGGGCGCTCGGGCGGGCGGGCGTCGGACAATCGCTTTCGCCCCGCCCCCTCTGTGTGTGAGTGAGAGAGAGAGAGATAGGCGAATAGCGGGTGCGCGTCGGTATCCTCGCAGCGAATCGCGAACGTGTATGAAAATGTAATTTTGTGAAACAAAACTTAAGAAAAGAACAGATATTATCTTTCAAAAGTACTTCCAAGTAAAAGTAGTTGGTTTGTACCGTTGTCTCAGTTGAGCAAAAGGACTGACATGTTTTCAATGGAGACATGTGCAAACAGGCTCTCAGCATTATTCGACGTGTTATGTTACAACAGAAGTTGTGCTTTTAGATAATAACTGCATGACTTCGTAAACGCGTTCATTATAATATGGCCGCTTTGCACTGGTATGAGAGAGAGAGCCTGTTGGCACATGTCTCCATTGAAAACATGTCAGTCCTTTTGCTCAACTGAGACAACGGTACAAACCAACTACTTTTACTTGGAAGTACTTTTGAAAGATATTAGTTTATATGTTTGTTTCTCCACATACATGACTTACCTTTTTGACTGAGATTATCCCCTTTACTTGGGTCATCCTAGAGATTCTAGAGAACATAAGCCTTGTACAAATTGAAATTGAAATTTATCACACCTCACGGATGCTTCACGATGACGGTGTATTCTAGCTACTAGCTGACAGCGTGTTTGAGTGGTCATCGGTCCACTGATGTAGCGGAACTTCTTTCGGTCAACAAACGGCATCGAACTTGCAAGCTTTTCCTTGGTGGCTTGGTGCGCACACACCCGCTGCCCTACCGCCAAAAATTGGAACGCTTCACAGTGTGTCATTCTTGCGCTGTGATCATGCCGCACTGTACTGTTCCATTATAAGTGTCCAATTATAGCTTTATTTATAATGCAAACACAAGTATGATGTGGGTGTTTGTTTCAGCACTGCTCGCAGCTGTGGAAGTTCAGCGACGAGCTCGACTCGAAGCTGTTCGGAATGGCTTCGATGGATGCCAACGTTCTCGAGTCATTCCACCAGTTCCTCGCACTCAAGAAGTAGACACCCACACTCCCCAATCCACTCACTCCTCTCTTGTGCAAGTCGTATATTTATTGTCTCCGATGTGTATGTGTTCCTCCTACAGGTCTCGTCTTTTCATGTTTCCTTTCTACATAATCTCTTTTCTCCCTCTATTTCTAATCCGCACTTTGTTGTTTATTGTTTATGTGTGTGATTTATGTGGTTGAATGATGTCCTCTAATCCCCTACTTCCTCTTGAGATGAGTGGTTTCCGGGGGTGAGTCACTTGGGAAGGCGCGAGAAAGAAGTGTCCACTCGCGTGTTGGTATGTGACTGTGTTCTGTGCGACCTTGGCCGTTTGGCGGCGCGCCAAGCGGTGCCAACGAGAGAAAGGGAGTTTCGAAACTGTCAACGAAATGCGAGGATCGGGGTGCGTGTGGGTGCGAGGGACGACGGACGCGCGACCTCTTGGCATGCACTATGGAGCACTGTCACGGGGGCACCATCCACACTCAGCCCTCCTTTCGCAACATGCCCACTTCTCGAGTGCCGCTCGCATGCCACTCGCGCCACTCGCCACTGTCTTGCACAACCTGTACTTTGATTGTTGACATAGCGCGGGCTACTCCTAAGACTGGCCCGGTGCCAGTCACATGCACATCATACGGCTCCTTCACCACCAGCTGACTCTAGCAAATACTCCAGTAACCACATGAGTAGAGTAAATAGTTTATAGTTTATAGGGCGACCACCGAGGTGTCACGGTACATCTAATACAATCAGAGGGGGTGCGACACACGATTATGATATTGAGCACGGCAAATGAGAGTATGTGGGTTGTTGTATTGCAATTGTGGGATAGATGCGCGAATTATGACTGTAGTGAGATCGGAGAAAGCAGGCTGCGACACAAAAATGTTTGAAAGTAGACGGTAGGAAAGGCACTGCGCTCGCGCGGATAAGGAATCATCCGAGAGAGCGCGACAGTAGACTGTGTGAGGAGATCAGGACATGGAAAGACTGCGGCTGCGAAAGAGCAGAGCGCTCAGAAGTGATGCTTGTACAGGTAGCGACGACGCCGCATCTTGCCCAGCCGGTTCGTCTTGCGGAAGTCCTGCAATGCCAGCGGGTGAGGGGCGGGTCTTCGGTGGGCGGGGTCTCACCTTGTTGTGCTTGGCGCGGGTGGTGACGGCGATGCGGTCGATGACGACACCGGGATTCTCGGTCGAGCCGTCGTCCAGGAACATCTTGTAGTCATAGTCGTCATCTCCTGAAATCATGGCATGGTATCAGTGGAGATGCAGAGTGCAGATAACAGAGTGGGGTCATCGGTACAACACGTCATTCAATCATTCAAAGGACACGAACTGACCAAGTGGTTTGGAGAGTACGGCGACAGCGAGTAGCTGGAGGAGTAGGAGCAGGAGAAGGGAGCAGGACAGAGCTGACCGCATCTCGTGGATAGCGTGGGATGGAAAGTGAAATGTGCGGGGGGCGGGGCCGGCGGCGGGCGACGGAGGCAGGGCTGCCGAAGGAACACGAGAAGACCAGTTCCCGCCCCGCGGGTCACTGGTCAACTGTCTAGTCTAGACTAAGCCCATCCAATCACGGCACACGCGATGGCATCTTCGAAAGTCACACAACATGACATGCACTAGAGTAGACGGGGCGCGAGCGGCATGATATGCACTTTGCATCGTAAGCCGATGAAGGTCTATGCTGAGTAATCATTCCGGCAGCTGACGCGATGTCTCCATAAGCGGCTCGTTCAATGGCTGTCATCCGGTGTGTGACGTACACTGGATTGTTCTCTTGGCACTCTTCTCATGTAGGATGTAGCTCAGCGACTACGAGAACGCGACTCTCGTGATTCCAGAGTAATTTGTACTGATGTACTGAATCGGCTTTAGAACTGCTTGTAGGTCTCGAATGTTCAGTCTAGTGTTCCTCGTGTCGATCTTTTTGCCACCGTTCAGCGCCGTACATGGTGAAAAGGTATTTGATATATAATTGCGTTTTTACTTTATACACTTGCCGGGAGAAAGTGATTTCTGTGCATCTCTCTGTTCACAGGTACCGTATCCGATAGCACAAAACAAGGGTGGCAAGTGCAAGAAAGGGTTTGATGGATGGCCGTTCGCAGCCGGCGTCGCCTCGTCGTCGTCCATGTTTTGTACCCCGGTGTTCACTGTGTAATGCGAGTGTTTTTGCTGCGTTACCGATGTATCGCGCGATTACCTGGGATGGACGAGAAAAAGCGGCGGCGACCGGCGATGGCATCTCATCACATGCCGAGTTGTTTGTGTGATTCCGATGCTACAACCGGTTCTGGACTCGCAACACTCAACATATCTCATGTGAGCTTCGGTGACCCTGGCGCTGCGCCAAGCGACCTGCCCGAAACGCACGTCATTGCACTTTGCCATGGCCGACTGCCAGATGCACACTCTCACACACGTTCTCACTCTCCCGCCTTCGCCATCTTTTGTTGCTGTTTTTTCGCACGCTCAAAGGGTGTCTGGCGAGATGTGTAATTGCATGAAATCATCGGTTGTGGTATGTGGAATGGTAGGAATTCGGTGGCATTTCGAATATCACGCGTTGTGAAATCCTCTCGATTTCGAATGGCAGTTGGAAGAAGAGCACACATGCTGACCATATAACAAGGTCAATAGATGGAGAGAGAGGGGCGAAGGTGCGAGGCGGTGGCAAAAACGGACGAGTGATAGGATGGCGGGCGCACGCTGGCACCAAGCGGCACCGCTGCCCAAACAGGTATTCCCCACCCGCCCGCGCCCCACCCGCTCGCGCCGCACCCGAGACACCCCACCCGTTACGGTAGAGCACGGACTACGGTAGAGCCTAGACACTCGCACGTGCACTCTCTCTGCACTCTGTGCGAACGGTGCATTTTCGCAGGAAGTATGAAGACAAGTTGGCGATTGTCGCTCGGAAATTACTCGAATTCTCAGGCTCAGGAAAATAATTACAGCAATACAACAGTTTTAAATAATTAGTTATTTATTTGGCTTTCAATCACAACTCTTATCGATGCATTTCACAGATGATTCACAGCAGCTCTATAAATGGTCTCGCTCACAAAAAATAAAGTGATCACAATTTGATTGAAACGTATACGTGTAAGATGGAAACGTAATAGATCCGCTACCTAGGCCCGAAAGACGAGTGAGTGGGGGAGGAGGCGATCAGTAGAACTTGGCCTTCTCCTGCTTGCTTCTGAAAAGGGGCAATCATACTGTATAATGAGAAAGGAGCGGCACACAAAGGGGGAGAGAGTGACTCAGAGTGACTCACCGCACGAATACGAATCCGAGTATGATGATGGTTTGGATGGCAATGATGGCGATGAAGAGAGAGGAAGAGGCGCAAGACGCGCACTGGCCGGAAGACCCGCCAGCCGCCGCCTGCTGCAAACGCAACATCACATCATCATCACATACAGTTCCAGATCAGTTCGTATGCATCTTTCGAGTGAATCTGTGCAGACAACTGACCGAGTTGATCTGGTTGGCGCGAATGTTGCGCAGCTCTTCGAGCATCGAATCCATCTTGTGAGCAGCCGCCGGGTCAGCGCCCCCTCCTCCTGCTCCTCCCGCAGCACCACTGCCCCACCTGGAAGAGGGATGGGTGAGAGTGAGAGAGAGAGAGAGAGAGAGAGAGAGAGAGATAGAGGTGGGAGAGAGAGAGGAGAGAGAGAGAGACGGGTCAGAGAGGAAGGAAGAGAGAGGAAGTGAGAGATAGGAAAGAAGGGGATAGACAAAGAGAGATGCTCACTTCTGGTCGAGGTTGTACGTCTTTGTGAATATCTCGTTCACGTAGTTCTTCATATCACGCAGCGAGCTCTGCAGGTCGCGCACGCCTTGGATCACCTGCAAACAGAAAACGTCATGGAAAGTACTCTCGGGTTACGGTAAATGATAAACTACCATATGTTCTACAGTAGTATGCATATGTACTGTACCTCATTCTTCTCGTGTTGCTGGAATGCGCCGGGCGCCGGTGGCTGAGGAGCTGAAACCACACAACATATCATCTCCAGCCCGCACACATAAGAACATTTACGCAACTTTGCCCCTACAACTGACTTTCAGATTGAGTCCAGCGAAAAAAAAACACTACAAATCTTCAATTCAATAAACATTAAAACTGAATCACCAGTCTTTAATCTTGACTACAACTGGGCACACTTTCCTTTCTATACCTCTACCCTAACAAATCTGTGAAATGCATCAAGACATTTCAGCGACCCTCCCTCCCTCCCCCTAAGATGCCCCCTTCCCCCCTCACCTCCTCCCTGCGGCTGCTGCTGTACTTGCTGCGCGGGCATCGCCTGTCCGCCCTGTGCCAGCTGCGTGTTCGAGATGTCGCGCAGCTTCTGATCCATCTGCTGCATCACCTACAACACATACCACTCAGACACCAATACAAAAGAACAACTGAAACCATTGACTCGCCTGGTGGATGGCGGTCTGTGACTCGTAGATGAGTCGCAGTTCCCTGGCGGTCGCGTCCTCGTAGTACTTGCCGGGGTCCTCGAACTCGTCCTCCTTCACCTTGTCCGGGTGCGCCTCTTTGAACCTGCAACAAATCACATGTTATCATCAATCAAATAAACAACCCTTCTATGAAAGAAATCACAAATATTCGAGTGTCTGATACTCACGCGGCGCGTTCCTTCTCGTAGTCCTCCATCTGCTTCTGGAACTCGGCGTCGTACCTCAACACAACAATTACACACTGAAGATATGAGAACACAAAACACAAAGCACAAGACACTCACTTCTGCTTCTCCTCCTGAGGCAGTGCCTGCTCGGCTGCCGGCTTCTGGTTCTCGGTGAAGATGGAGAAGACCGAGAAGTCCGTCACGTCGTGGTCGTCTCAACACGCATCCGTCAATACAGTAGTCGCTAGCTACCGTACACCCAATCCCCTTCCCTCCGACTCACCAGCGAGTCCTCCGGTGGCCGCCGACACTCCAAAGTATCCGTTGCGCGGCAGGAAAATGTTCTCCGCACGCATGCACAGCTCGTACCTAGATAGACACATAGAATTGAATGTACAGTACTCCACAATACCGTAATCCGTTAATACCGTACCTGGGCACCTGCTGCATTCCGTCGTCGACGTAGACAGTGAGCACGTTTTTGAGGTACTCAATGCGGACGCGAACGGGGAACGGCTTGTTGCGGAAGTCGCGCTGGCAGCCTGAAGCCAACTCTCTTCTCTTCTCCCTCTCTCTCTCTCTCTCTCGTACCCGATAGCATCTGCTGGCTTCCATCCGTGTGGTGGTCGTAGCTGCGCGTTCCGTCGTTGATCATCAAAGCCACGAACGGATTGTTCTTCTGGCCGTCGTTGTCAAACGAATCGAAGAACAGACCTGAACAATAATGCATTAATCAATCGATAATGAATCAATCAATCAACGTACCCATGCCAGTCCAGAAGTCGGACGATCCGAACACCGGTCCGAGAGTTCCCTGCTGGGCAGTGTACCTGCAACACACAGCGTCACACTCCATCATCTCCTCAATGACACACTCCCCCATCTCGCCTCGCACTCACCAAACAGCCAGTCCGTCGGCTCCAATACGACCCTGCCCCGTCACCTTGAAGCTCATGTCAACCTGAAAATGAAATACGTTTACATAATACCACAGCGACGTCATACCTGGAAGTTCTCGCTCTCGGTCATGGGTCGCTTGTTCCAGGCGATTCCCTTGCGGGAGCGCATCGAAGGCGCGAGACGCAGCTGCTCACCAGAGGCGATCGCGTCGCCGGTCACCTAACATGGAAGTGAACAAGTGAACAACGGGATTGCACGCACCATCCAGAAAGGGATGGATCCGTCCCGCTGGGCGAGGTTGGGCGCGCGGAACGAGTGTTTGTACTCGAACCTCTTGAAGACGGGGGCCTGCGCCGCCGCCACCGCCAACAACGCAGCCACCACCCACGCCTGCATGTCTGAAACACACACCACTGAGCACTGATTATATTAAAATAACAAAAAATCGGCGTTCAACTCCATAGTGAGAAATATTTTCATTACGCACTCGTCACTTTGTGCGCGCACAACAATACACCGCAAACACAATTTGCATTAACGATCAATAAAACTCATAGTATCAAGAAGCGTGCAGGAATAAAAT
This sequence comes from Rhabditoides inermis, assembly GCA_963966185.1. Lineage (NCBI taxonomy): Eukaryota > Metazoa > Nematoda > Chromadorea > Rhabditida > Rhabditidae > Rhabditoides > Rhabditoides inermis. Next base: position 151,364 of record CAWZYM010000026.1, on the reverse strand, counting down.
ACACGGCTATAGAAACTTTCTAGTCCACGTAATGATTGCGCGAGCGCTATCACATAGCAGCTGGTTGCAGTTCGCCTCGTGTGATAGGAGATAAGAAATCAGCTATATGCAATTGTGTGAGAGCGATACGAGAACACGGATATGACGACACGTTCACAATACAATACAACGTAGAAAGTATAGGTTGAGAGCGGTGGTGGTGAGTGAGTGGGAGGGAGTGAGAGCGGGGCAACACAGTTCCACGTCAGCCCTACCACTGTCTTTCTCTCTCATTGCTCGCCCAACAACACCCCCACCTTCGATATTGAAGCGTGTGCTGAATGCGAATGCAATGCGCGATGTGATATGTGAATACCACAATACCAAACCGTTCAGTCTAGGCCTCAGCATCGATCCACTTACAAGGCCAATCAACGCACAAGTAAACTTTTTTGCACAAATCGATCGATTCCGCCAACAAATCATAGAAACAAAACAAGACAAAAGATGTTCAAAGCATACTAGAACACGGAAAGGATATATGATGAACCCTGTGGATATCAACCAGGCTGCGCGGATCGATACCGATGCGGCCTCTAATATGGAATGTGAAGTCGGGCAGTCGCCTCTCTCTCTCTCTCTCTCTCTCTCTCTCTCTCTCTCTCTCCCGCGGAGTCATTAGGCCTTGACCGCTCTCGTTCGCATACAAACTACAAACGCGCACATAATATACATAAGAACACGTAGTAAAGAAGAACGTAGCATCGAGAAAGCGTTCGATCAACTGACCCTTTTCAACCTTGTGTGCGCGAAAGAGCGAGAAAGAAAGATCTTACTCCCTTCTCTCTCACTGGACAGCCGACAAACAAATAGAGTGGAGGTTCATTCAGCCGCGGACCATTCGGGGACAAACAAAAGAGTTGGAGAGAGAGAGAGAGAGAGAGAGAGAGAAACCATATTAGCACCGGAATGCTTTGCAGCTACTCAAATATATGTACTTATAGGAATTTAAACCAAAATAGATGAATTAACAACACATTAAACCATAGTAATAGTTAAAACAATTTATCTATCACAATAAATAATAACTTTAGTTGACATACGTAACCGGGACACGTATCCGCTAAAATACAAATATACATGCTAAGAAAGAACCTATACAAGGGGTTGAGTAATAGCACTTATTATACGCAGTGATCATATGGAAGAAGATTGGAACTTCGGAACCCATCCTAATCATGCTACTCCCCTACTCATCCTCCTCCTCCTCTTCTTCCTCCCCTGTCAGACTCGCAATCTCATTCAGGTACAGTACTACTCGCTTCGCAGACGGCAACACGGCATCACTGTATAAGTGCAGTTTCTCAGCGATCTAAAAGATTATCATCAATCGATAGATCAATTCTTCTCCCACCTCCGGCGTCTCCACATAGCTTGGCACAGAGAGGGACAGGATCGGGTAGGGAACGACCCGGCCATGGCGGAAGAGCAACAGATCTTGCGGGCTGAAAAACAGACTTGATTCGGGAAAGCGTAGATTGCACTCACTTCATTCTCGGGGCTCTGCGTGCCCTTGGCCGGAACACAGTGTACTTGTTGTCATTGATGGCCAGCATCCGCCTGCACTCATCCAGAGCAACCCACTCAAAGCTCCGGTCACACAACAACTCACTAGGACGGAATTTGCCCTGGAAAATAGCCAATTATCACAACCTCAATCACACAGTACACTTCAAATCTTCGCTTCGTTCCTCCACTTGTACAAACTCAAAAATATAGACTTCTACAAATAACGAATCTTAGTTAGTACGCTCTGCAACCAACAACCTACCGTATAATATACAGTACACCTGCTCACCTTGTATCGCATCTTGGGGCAGCTCTCGATGTAGTACCCCATGTAGTAGTAGTGCAGTTCCGGACGGCTCACACTCAGCTGACGGGTGAACATCAACTCTCTGTAATGCCTTCGTTGACTTCTTTCTTTTTATAGGAAAAATAAATCGTATTACTATCAATAGGATGCGTGATACGTACCGCAGTGCCGTGTACGTTCCTAGTGAGAGGAAAGAATAGCCAGGGTCGTAGTACATGTACTTGGCCGACACACACCTGCAACAATCTCTCTCTCTCTCTCTCCCTCTCTCTATCCTACTCCCCTCTCTCGCTCACCTCGGCAGCACATCCACCACTCCCACCGCAATCAGTTTCCCGTCCAACCAGTACTGTTGATGGTACGATCCGAGCTTCGGACTGCAAAACACAAAACACACAGTACGCATGGTCATGCCAACTCGGACGTACTCGATTCCATCGTCGACGTGGAAGAGGGGCGAGCGCACGAGGAATCTCTCGTAGCCACTCCGCTCGTTGTGCGAGTCCTTGTGGATCTGAATATGTCTCGGGGTTTCATTGTAGAGTGGCATGTCTGTATGGCCCGTCAAGTCATTCCTTCCTAGGCCGAAAAGAGTGATATGTCACACACTACCCTACTCCTCACATAATCTGTAGTTTTGTAACCGCATTCATTAAAACCAAACTACAGTACCCAATACCCATCCACCCACCGTCATCTGGTACTTTTTGTACAGCTCATACGATTCCGTGGCGCTCGCCGCAAACTCGACAGAGCCCGTCAGAACCAGCTTCACCTCAACACAACATCATCAATACCATAGTCGTATCACTCAATATGCATACTTCCAGCTTGTGCTTCCACCCCTCCCCTCCCTCGTCTGCCATCAGCTGCTCCAGCGTCCTCCTCCTCGCCTGCTCCTTCTCCGCTCGTCTCCGTTGCTCCTCCTCCACGTCCAGGCCCTTGGCTGTCCAACGGGCGATCGCGCGCTCGCGGCGCATCACCTGATCAACAATGCAAGACAAATGTATCACATGAACACACCTTCTTCTTCCGCACAGGCCCTTGCTCTTTGCAAGGCTTCTTCGTCGGCTGCTCCTTCTCTTTCAACTGCTCCTGCTCCTCCCGTGCCGGCACCTCATCCTTCTCCATCGTTTCAGCAGACTCTTTCACACCGCACCTACAAACGAAGTAATAAAAAAGTATATATCCTTATCTCACATCATCCTTTCTCACCTCGGCCGTTTTCCATCCTTGAGATACTCATGCATCTGTTTCAGCACTCTCTTCTGCGTGCGAGACATCACGAAAGCACGCGAGTCCAGCCTGATCGAGTCATCTCTCTCTTCTCTCTCTCTCTCTCTCTCTCTCTCTCTCTCTCTCTCTCTCTTTCTCTCTCTCTCTCTCTCTCTCTTTCTCTCTCTCTCTCTTTCTCTCTCTCTCTCCCTGCCTCACTCACCTTATTGTATACTGGGGGCAGCACGTCTTCGCCATCGTTGGCTTGTACATGTAGCAGCCGGACCTGCAATCAATCAATAACCAATCGATATCGTCCTCTTCACCTCCTCCACCCCGCGTCTAGCATGTGGTTGTAGTGGGCGGTGCTGAGTGAGTGCGCCCAGACGCCTGGAAGGGACAGTTACCGCAATAAATGGCTGCGGGAAGCGGCAGGCGGCTCGCACTCACTCAACACCTCCGACCGCGCTACCACGCACACGCGAATCGACAGGGGATGGGCGCGTGCAATTGGTCATTCAAATCACAGTAATAATCACCGGGTCCATCCCCAGTCTAGAATGTCGTTAAACGCGGCCGGATGGAGCGAGTGCGCAAAGACGCCTGAACACAGCCAGATCACGTCGCAGAAGGGGCCACTCACCGAAGCTGCACGAGTCTCCCTTGTCATCGTCCGACTCTTCGGCTTCCGCCCCTTCACGACGCTCCAGAAACGCCTTGTTCTTGCAGTAGCCACAAGAGTTGTTATCACTTGGACCCACGTATTCTACTATAGAAATAGGCATCTAAACAAAAAGAATAACAAAGCCTAACATATAAAATGAAGATATTTCGAATGGCGACTCGACCACTTCGCTTACAACATGGAGTCACTACAATCTGAACAATAAAAATTTATCAGCCAAAATCAACAATCCTAGCGGGAGTAAAGACATAATAACAATTCACATCTCACATATACACGACTACAACTACGAAATAAAATCGACGCAAGAAATCGATGAATCAATCGATATGTGTTCAACCAATGACCTGCGCAATCTTCTTCTTCTGCATCTCGGTGCGCTTGGCAAGCTTCTCCGCCTGAAACACACCAATAAACCGGGTCGTCCCTATTTCCCCCATATGCAATCTAGAAAGTATTAGTATTATAATGTGCAGTGCACATAACGACTCGTCCGTACCTTCTTCTCCTCCTGTTCCTTCTGCTCGAGCATCATCTCGAAGCGCGGGTCCTTGGGGTCCATCCAGTATCCGAAGTACTCCTGGATCTCGCGGATGCGCTTCTCGAGGGCGATCTCCTTCTCGTCCCTCTCCTTCTCCGCCTTCATCTGCCCCGCCTGGAACTTGGCCAGCACCTTCTCGTACTTGGCCTCGTTCGCCTCCAACTCCGCCAGCCTGAACACATTATAGTCAATTAGGTAAAAATGATAGAAACATGCAGCATGCAGAAGCAACATGACATCACGACAATCGACAACCTTCGCAACGACGTTGTGGTAAATGGTTCCATGCTCACCTGGCCTTGTGTTTCTTCTCCCTGGCTGCCTTGACTGCCTTCATCTCCCGCACCGCATCCGTGTACTCCGCGTACATGCCCAGCGCCTCCTCCTCCTCAATCTCCTGACACAACACAAATCAACCATCAACCAAATCAACCACAATGACGTCATCCAAAATATTACATGTTTTACTAAACAAATAAATGTACGCGTACCTCGACGGTGGGCCAAAGGGATGCGATTTCGACGCCGCTCGCCAGGCCAAACTGACCAAAGCGCTTGGCAGCCTCGCACCTACAAACACATTGCACAAACAGACACAAGAAAGAAGAACATTCAGTGAAAGCAGACTGATACAGAGAATTTGATAAGACGTCACAAGTCACAGTCCACATACTTCTTGAGGTGTTCTCCCAGGTCGGCGGTCGGCACTCCACCCGCTGCGATCACACGGTGACGGGGAGACAGCCTGAGCAGCCAACAATCATGCAAAACAGTAATGCAAATCGACTCACTTGGAGATATCGATAGTGAGTGGAGTGGGCTCAGCGACCGTGGCCGCCTCGGCGACAGACGATGCAGCACGCATCTGCATCACGCAAGGACGCAGGCGGGCCAACATCCTACACATCACCAGTACTCGTCGTGTCCCTTCACAACCCCTAATCATGTACTTGTCGGAAAAATCAACCGATAGCCCTCATCAAACCAAAACTCAATATACACAAACCATTTACATCAGCTTATCAACAACATATGAATTTCAAAAACGAAAAAATCGGATAAAACCGCAATTAGAAAATACATTATGAGTGCGATGCTAGGTACAAGTAAGAGTCACGGGGAACGTGTTATAAAAGGGATGAGATGCAGAATATCCGTGTGGTGTGGTAAGGATGGTGTGATGTGGCAATGCCTCGTCTACTTCTCCAGCTGGTCGGCGGGAGTGTCGCTCTCCTCCTCGTTGTAGATGTTGTCCGCCATCTGCCAGATCTGCATGATGTTGTCCTCGCTCACAGAGCACACCACCCAGGGCTCGTTCGGGTTCCACGAGAAGTCAGAGATCTTGGCCGTGTGGCCTCCGTGGATGAAGAGGAGCTCAGGCGGGCCATCCTCGGCATCCTCCGGGGTCTGCTCCTCTCCAATCTTGGACAGATCCCACACGTGGAGGCGGCGATCAGTGCCCGACGAGGCGAGGATCGTCTCGTTATGCGGGGACCACTGCACCTGGAAGATCTCGTCCTTGTGCGACTCGAACGAGTGCAGCTTCAGCTTCAGGTTGCGAAGATCCCACAGAGCAACAGTCTGCAACAAAACACAATCAAATCGTTCCAATATCCAGATCTGTAATCGATCACTCACCTTATCAGCAGAGCCAGTCGCAAGAATGAACTCCGAGTAGGGGTTGAAGGACAAGCAATTAACCTAAATATGAACAAATATGTAAATACACGTGATGTTCTCACTCACCTCCGCATTGTGCGCATCGACGACGTGAGCGGGCTTGGGCTGTCCGCGAGTGTCCCATATCATCAGCTTCTGGTCATCGCCAACCGATCCAAACACAGCTTCGTGCAACACGTGCCACGCCACGTCCTCCACTACCTTCAAACGAAATATGAATAACGATCACGGAGAAATATATTTATTTATTTAATAATAAAAAAACATACCGAGGAGTGTCCAGTGAAAACAGTCTTGGCATCCAGAGATCCTTCAGTCACGCCACTTGCTTGAACGTCCCACAAGCAAACCTTAACAACAATGTGAATTCAATGTTTTATTTTAAAACTCACAGTCTGGTCGTCAGAAGCAGAAAGGAGATGCCCAGATAGGTTAGAGTTCCAGGAGAGGCCGTAGCCCTCCTTCGAATGACCGCGAAGGCGCAGCTGAGGCTTGCACGCCGAATCGTTGGGGGCGGGAGTCGACGGGTGTTTCGTGTAGTCGAAGATGTACACCTAAATAATTGAACGTAAACATAAACAAACATGTAAAACGTTAAAAGCTCATCAAAACAATCCTACCTCAGAGCTGGGCGACTTGGTAGCTATGATGACGGGATTCTGGGGCATGTAGCGGGCGCGATTCACCTCGCCATCGTGATTCATCTTAATCTCCACGTCTATTTTGCCCGTCACCGAACCGAATCCTCCGAACTCTGTAACAACGATAACACTGATGATGTTGCCAGCAAAATTACTTACCAGACTTCTCCGTGTCGTACTTAGAGGCATCAAACTGGGCATCGTCGGTGGGGAGTTGGAGCTTGGCAATCACAAGGTGGTTCTGCTCGTCCGACGTGTGCGTTCCCAATATCAAACGGTGGGTCGTGTAGTCGCTTCCCTCTATCTAGAACAGTCCACTTCAACTACGAAGTTGCATAAATACGTAGCAACGCGTGATAATGAAAAATACGCAATGAACGGACCTTCTGGCAATCCGGGAGCCACTGAACGGTGAGACTCGGCCACTCAAGGGCGTGCGTCATCACCTGATCGTAGAGGAACGGCGTGTTCTTCTTCCAGATTTTGTATTCTTCATTGATGATTCGCTCCTCATTCCCGGTATCGCCATCAGCGGCCATTTTGAGAGGTCAAGCACCTAAAAAGAATTTATGTATAAAATGTACAACAATTCATGAACACAAATTAGAACAAAATAAACAATACAACAACAACAGCTGTGTTAAAATCAAACAAGGGTTTCCCGCGTAGTCGAGACATTCTCTCCAGTTACCGCAATGGTCCTGACACGAAGATGCATTATTGTTTCTTCAATTTTCCTATTCAGCCCACTCCTCCTTATTGGGAGACGACGCGAGATACTGTCGATCTGGTTCAAACTACAACGCTGCCCGGAGCGATTCGAACAATAACATGACATCTAATTCCGTTCCATTCAAATATAATCCATTCACATGGATTATTATCGACGTTTCTCTATCCGCGTTATGTCATTTGTTTACGTCCGTTATTGTATTTGGCATTAAAACATAATAGTTAACAACTGTTTTATCATTGGTTATTCAGAGAATGTACGACTTACTAGAAGCTATGCGGAATCCGTTCTTCATGATCTACGTCTCGATGATTCTGTCGTTTTGCGTTACGAGCAGTGCGCAGATAGCTGATGTAGAGCTTGAGTTCCCCGTATATCGTCTCCAGCAGGTTCGTCAATCAATAGCATTCATTTGCATACTGAGATTCTTGCAGCTGGAGCTCGGCGGCAACACCTTCGGTTCGAAGGCGTTCCAGGTTCTCTACGAGGCCGTATCCATTGACGCGAACATTCTCAGGAGGTGCGTTACTGTAACCTTTTTTCATTATTTTCGGCGCATTACCGTTCGTATATGAATAACGTTGTATTGTTGTGCATCTAGGTGCACTATTGCGTCGTGGCGCGACCTGGCCGGACGTGACTTGGACGGCATTCTGTCCAACTCGGTCGGAGCTCTCCTCATTCTCATCCCCGCCGACGTCGATGCCCTCGCTCCCGCCGACAAGCAGGTGAGTGTTTTGACCGTTTGCTGATCCGATATTCTTCACATGTCTTCGTTGCGTTGTCATTGTGTGTTTGTGTTCAGCTATTCGCCTCGCTGGAGCAGCAGCTGTCGGCAGCGAAGACGGAGCTGGCCGTGTACGTGACGCCCTCCTCTGCCGAGACGGCCTCGCTCATGGCCGACGTCGCCGCCACCACTGGTGTGTTCTGTTTCCCAATTGCCATGTATACCATGTTCCCTATTGCAGGCCGCGCTCCGACGGCGTTCCAGCAGCTGGTGAACGGCATCGCGTCGAACACGTTCATGATGAGCACCGTGCAGACTGCCCCCGCCGCTGCCCTCAAGTACAATCCCCACAACGTCATCGTGAGTCCTGTTGTGTACGAGTTCGAGTACGCATATCTGGTGTTTGTTCTATTCTAATTTCTTTCTTAGGGTCGCCTGTTCAGCGGCGAGCGCTCTAACCCCACCATCGCCTTCTTTGCCCACTACGACTCTCACTCTGCCTTCCCTGTGAGTATTAGTTTAATGTTGAACCGCACATTTCATCGTTGATTGGTGCAAAACAAATGTACTTCTTCTGTGAAATGTCTGTGCTCCGTGTGTTGTGTTTCTATTGTTTCTATTGTGTGTTTGCATTGCAGGGCGCGTCTTCTGGTTCTGATTCGAACGGCAGTGGTGTTGTCGCCCTTCTCGAGCTGCTCGCCATCCTCCGCCGTTTCTACGAGAACGCTGCCACTCGCCCGCCCTACAATCTTGTTAGTTTTTTTTGAATTCATTTTTTTCATGCAATTCATTGGTCAGGTGTTTGTGTGGACTGCGGCGGGAAAGCTGAACTACCAGGGCGCTCGCACGTGGATCGAGCACTTCCAGGAGAAGAACAGTGGTACGGACGGGGTCGTGGTCGTGTTTCCCATATTACATGCAACATTGTGAAGTTATGATGTGTATGGATGTGTATGCCGGCTCGTATCTCGTTATTCTCTGTTCAATGCGCCTTTCAGACGCGAAGCTGGAGCTTGCGGTGTGTGTGGACTCTGTGGGTTCTGGCCCTCTGGTGATGCACGTGTCGAAGCAGCCGGGAGAGGCGTCGGCCGCCGCGCAGCTCCTCAAGCGACTCCGCGCCGCCGCCGCGCCCAACCAGAGCGTCGAGGTGGGCCGTCTAGCTGATTACTGTTTCATATTCATCGTTATTTTAGGTTGTTGCTAAGAAGATCAGCCTCAATGCGCCTACTTTTGCGTGGGAGCACGAGAGGTGAGCGAGTGTGATATCGATTTGCATAGAAATGTCATGATATGCATTCACAATTTACACAAAGAATGGTGAAGGGTGTTAGCGTGTTTGTACTTTGCCTAGCGCGTAAACCCATTTCGAGAGGATTAGCTTTTGCGTATTGTTGAATTAATCCTACTTTTGTCTAGGTTCAACATGAAGCGTCTCCCGGCCGTGACTCTGTCGTCTCTGTCCTCTCCTGATGAATCTCTCCGCCGCTCCCTTCTCGACACTCCCAAGGGGCGCATCAACAAGAAGCAGCTCAGCGAGAACATCAGGTACGTAGTGCAGTATAGCAAAAGAGATGCATCGTACACAACACACATTTCCATTTCAGGGTTGTGGCAGAGGCTGTTCTTGGCTACGTGCTGTCTCTGTCTGAAGGTGCGAGCAGCGACTCGCGCGTTTCTGCCGATTCCAGCATGCTCGCCAGCGACGCTGTCGACCAGGTGAGGAGAGAGAGAGAGAGAGAGATACAGGGAAGAGAGAAGGGGGAGTGAAACATTTGATTGTATTGCAGAACCGAGTCGACTTCTTCCTTCGCGAGTTTGCCTCTCGTTCTCGCTCCGTGTCGGACGAGGAGGCGACGAAGGCAGTGTCTGCCAACCTGGCCGCCACCGTCGGCAGCTATGCCAAGGTGAGTGTAGGAGGAGAGAGGGGTTGGTTGACTGTGTCTTTCAGGTGGCGACGTCTGCGGTGGAGCTGCAGGAGGTGTCTGTGTGGGGCGGAGCAGTGAACAGCGTGCGCGCGGAGAGGGTCAAGCCGGCCGTGTTCGAGTTGGTGATTGCCGCCGGAGTGGTGGCGTTCCTGGCAGTCTTCACCCACGCCATCCAACACTCGCACAAGGCTGTCGACGGCATGGTCACTGCCATGCGGAAGCTGTGAGTACGTCTAGCCCGTCCCGCCTAGTCGACACGGTCGCCTCAATCAATGGGTCTCCGCTCGTTTTGTTGTTTTTAGTCTATCATCATTCCTTTCATACGTTTGTAGTTAGAGATTTGGTAGAGACACTTAATAATTTATTTATATCTATTTTCAAATTATCGAATTATCTTGTCAAATGTGATTGTTGTGTTTGCCGCGAACCTCTCATTGTTTTATTGTGAGATCTGCAAAGTGCGAATAGATTGTTTAATAACTATGTGTTGTGTGTATATGGTGATCTGGGAGCTGTGATTGTCGGCGTGTTGGTTTTATGGGCGGTGTGAATGGGAGATTAGCCCCTGAGGGCAAACAGGCTGATGAGAGAGTGGAATGAGAAGCGCTTGCGTATGCAAATGTATGTGGATAGGCCCGGTGTGATGACACGGCGGCGGCTCTCGATTCGAGAGACCCTACCGTGCTTTACACTTGCTCCTTTGTCCCCGCTCGATCGGACCCACCCGCTAATCACTCTGATTAGGTGATCTCAAGTGGTGTTCATTTGCATAATGATTTGCTTATGTCATTCCTGCTCCAGAAGACACCGACTCTTTTTGTACTTTCATCCCATTTGAGATTAGATCTATGAGAGCGTGATCGTTATTCAATTGAAATCGTTCGCATGCAATTTATTGGATACCAAGTTTTCCGGATTAAGGTTATGCTCACGAATGTGCTCATTATTGGAATGTGGTCCATGGGTGGTCCAGGAAGACCTATAAAATATGATTCGTAGTGTGGTTGCTTTTGTTTGTCTGAACTCATAACTAATTATCTTTCAAAAGTACTTCCAAGTAAAAGTAGTTGGTTTGTACCGTTGTCTCAGTTGAGCAAAAGGACTGACATGTTTTCAATGGAGACATGTGCCAACAGGCTCTCTCTCATACCAGTGCAAAGCGGTCATATTATAATGAACGCGTTTACGAAGTTATGCAGTTATTATCTAAAAGCACAACTTCTGTTGTAACATAACACGTCGAATAATGCTGAGAGCCTGTTTGTACATGTCTCCATTGAAAACATGTCAGTCCTTTTGCTCAACTGAGACAACGGTACAAACCAACTACTTTTACTTGGAAGTACTTTTGAAAGATAATATCTGTCCTTTTCTTAAGTTTTGTTTCACAAAATTACATTTTCATACACGTTCGCGATTCGCTGCGAGGATACCGACGCGCACCCGCTATTCGCCTATCTCTCTCTCTCACTCACACACAGAGGGGGCGGGGCGAAAGCGATTGTCCGACGCCCGCCCGCCCGCCCGACACCAATCTCAATCCGCACTCGAATGCGGACTCTCCGTATCTCGCTTCAAATTCGATCAAACTCAATACAACTTTCTATAACTCTATCGAATAGAGATGTGAATGCAATGTAACAGTGGAAATCACTTCAAAATGAGGAAAAGTGCTTCATCCGGGAAAAGTCGTTTTTGAGCATTCTAGCGCGCGGGGACATCCAGTACAAACGAGAGGGCGCTGGCGCGCCCTCTCTAATTCGTTTTAACAGTACCGTCACCCTTTTTCAACGGTTAATCATGTTCTTTTTATATTGTTAGTTACACGCTTATTTTGATTGGAGTTTAGGTTCTCGTGGCGATTGGGTGTTTGCGGATAGGTCTTTGCACTCGTGGCGGGGTGTTGACGAATCGTCTCGCCCCTGAGGGCTAACCCGGAATGAATTGATCCGGTCCTCGATAGACGAGAGAGAGAGAGTGGGAGGGAGAGTAGCTGGTGGTCAGAGAGGGCGCGGGAGCAGGCGAGAGGGAGCAGCGAACGGGCCGATTAGCCCGATTATCACTGGATCAGAGGTGTGGAGGAGGAGCAGCAGCAGGAGGAGCAGGCTGGTTCCTGTGTGCCCTGCGGCAGCGCTGTTGCTATTCTTCCCCTTCTTGAGAGTGTGTGTGTGTTTGCGCACACAATATATCGGCGATCATTTTGCACTTCTGGATATTTCGTCCCATTGATCCGTCTTTCCGGGGTGTCCGTGTGTCGTGTGTGTGTGAGAGAGAGAGGGAGTCTGCATTCTGTGCTATGAACCCTGTTCTGTCGAGGTTTTGGAGTGACGAGGCGAAAGGCGAAAGGTTCCGCGAGAGATGATCTCATTTCCTCCAATTTGTGTCGTGTTTTTCCTTTCTCGCGCACCCGAGCGTCGCGCAAGTGAGAGTGAGAGTAGGGTTTCCTTTCATGGAAGAGAGAGAGAGAGAGAGAGCGAGAGAGAGAGAGAGAGAGAGCGAGAGAGAGCGAGAGAGAGAGAGAGAGAGAGAGAGAGAGAGCGAGCGAGAGAGCGAGCGAGCGAGAGAGAGAGAGAGAGAGAGAGAGGATACCGGATAGCAGGTTGTCGCGAGCGAATCGCGCATGGAAATTGATACTCGAAAAAGTCGGCGTCTCCAGTATTGCGTCTTGCTTTCACTTACATCTTTCTCTCTCCCTCTCTATCTCCCTCTCCCCCTCCCCCTCTCTTCCTCTCTGTGTTTTTTGTCTTTCTAGTTGCGCGTCTTCCTATTCCCACATACGCAATATGGAGATGTCTCCGATTCTTTTTTTGTGTTTTGGAGAACTGGAGTCTGGGGTGGTTTGATTGTGGCTGGGAGTGTTTCAGCCGCGTTTGTTTCAGCCACCATCTCATCCATTCTTCGACTGCATCTGTGCATCACAGCTCCGATTTTACCTGGGTTAGGCTGTTTTTCTCTCCGTATCAAGTTGATATAATTATTTTCCTCGAGTTTCGTGAGTGTAGAAATATGGTATGTGATGATTTTATTTGAGTTGAGTAGTTGAGTGTTGAGTTTCCATTCCTTTGTATTATGGATCACTAATCCCTACTACTTCCTTCAACTCTGATCATCTGTATACTCTTGAGTCTGCTAATATTGTACTCACTATCTTGTGTCTGCCAACTTCTCTCCTCGAGTATGGGGCGATTGGCGGACTGTGCTGTCAGGTCGGATCGGGTGCGGGTCTCGATTGCCGCAACACGGCTGACTAATCAGCTGGCAGATCGGCCTATCGCGCCCTGATTGGACAGTTGATGCGATGATCAGTGCACTCTCTCTCCCTCTCCTCTCTCTATTCGCCGACTTGTATTATATCCCGAATTTGTGAATGTGGGTTTACGCGATATTTATTGACGCGCTCATGTTATTTTATGGCGATGTGGTGGTTGGTGATCGCGAGAACGCGAGACGCATATGATTCCAATTTCCAATATCTTGTCATTTCGTGACAGAATTTTAAAACTGTGTTCTTTGCTGTTGTCTCGTGAAATGCAATGCGTACGTCGCGTGATAACCCCTACCACCTTTTCGAGTGTCTTCCGTGTCACTCACGGCATGTCTGCCCCCCCCCCTCGAGTGCCCAATTCGGAGAGAGAGAGAGAGAAAGAGAGAGAGAGAAAGAGAGAGGTGATCCGCTTAGCACACTGTTTACCCTGTCGTTGTGAGAGTGAGAAGTTGGGTGGGTGATATGGGCTGAGAGAGTGCGAGAGCCGAGAGAGAAGGAGGAGAGAGTTTTGTTTGTGGTTAGAGTGCTCATACATGGAGTTCGCAGTGCAAATGGAGCGAACCAAGTAGATCGATGCGTGAGAGAACTTGTGTGGGAGGATCCAGGATCCAGGAAAGGAAGAAGGAAACAGTTCACACACACACATTTGCCTATTGCTGTGCCGTGCTGACCGATCCCACCTCTAAACTAAATTGTTTCCGTTTCAGCTCATCGATGCGAGGCAGCTGATCATTCGCCCATTCCTACACTCACTCACTCACTCATTCTCTCTCAGCCAGCCGACAGTTTCAAGTTCCCTTGAAACGTATCGCCATGTTGCCGTACGGGTCGGGTAGACAGTGGGAGTCTCGGAGGGAGCAAAGGCCGCCGCCGCCGCCGCCCGGGCCTCCAAGGACTGTCAAGATTATTCCGGCCACTGCCCTCAGAGACCACCCCGGATACTTTGGCCCCCAGCCCAGTGCGCAGGTACGATTTTTAGTCACTGTTCTAATTGCCACTGTTTATCCACTTTCTTGTTGGATTCGGTCTGCTCTCGCGATTTCCGTGTTTGCTATCTGATTCAGTGATGTTCTATCTACTACACTGGTCTACTCTTGAGCACTGAGTAACAGAATTCTTGTCATTCTCGTGTTCATTACGCATCTCTTCGCTTCGTACAGAGTTCATAGGCTATGTGCTACTGACATACTCTCGAAATTGAAGTCAAAACTACGCTTTCATTTTGCAAGTTGCATATCACATTATCACAACTTCCTGATCGCAATCACCTGTTCTCACCGCTGTTGTGCGACTTGCATGTCTTTTTTTGCAACAGCCTCGTGTAGACGTGGGTAATCTCCCCGATCCCACACACACCCATTCGATAATCACTCTTTGATGGCTCGGCGCTCGAATGAGATTCGGGTTTCGAACCTCCCCCATCGCCAACCTGTATCTCTCTCTCTCTCTCTCTCTCTCTCTCTCTCTCTCTCTCTCGTCTCATCAATCTACTATCTCATATCTCGCGTCTCACCCCTGTTGTCAAATCCTCTGATTTGTATACCGCAATGCGTTTTGTATTGGAACAACTAGTCAGAGAATGAATATACAGTCCTCTCTCCCTCTCTCTCCCTCTCGCGCACACTCGAAATCTCGCATTGCGATGTCGTGAGATCTGCGCTTGATGGAATTTGCATATCTCTCTCCGTAGTCTGCGCTCTCTCGGCGAGTGTGAGATGTGTGAGGAGATGCGCCGCGAATATGTGCTTTTCTGAAGCTACGCCGTTGAGATTTGCGGTGTATTGTATATTCAATATAAATTTTCTTATTAAAGGCCTTACTTAATCGCTGCCAATGTTTGTGCTGGAACATTGTCAGGTCCAAATAGTTCTTATCTCTCTCGAATAGGCTCGATCGTCAAAATAGTATTTTTTGCTCCGCGTGCTTGCGGGATTTTCAATTCAAAGCTTTTGCAAGTCATTCATATGTGAATTGGCTTTCTTTGGAAACGGACTTTCCGCCCTCCTACTCCCACCTACCCTTCTCTATCTATGTCCTTTTCCCGCCTGTGCATGTGTCTCAAGCGAGTTGCTTTCCCTTCCCCCCTCCTCCCTCCTTCTGTCTTATCCCTCTCGAATAGGCTCGAGCCGAGTGCTCAATCGAGTACCCCCGGGGGCGAGAGAGTGTGCTGATCAGCGAGCATCTGACGCGAGAGCAGGGAGAGAGCGTGGCTGGACGAGAGGGCGCAGACGGTGTTTGCCGTGTGCTGACCGCATACGCACACACATGCTGCGCCCAGTGTTCTAGTGCCTGTACGCACAGGGCCCACACAGAACACCCCTCCATGATTCCGCTTCCCCTCTGTACTAACCGCTACGTACTACTCTCACATCAGTGATTCACGTTTTCGCTTCAGGACCCGTATTTCTACGAGGAGCCAGTGAACGCGGCGTGGTACATGGGCTATCCGCACGGCGACCCCTACGGACAGGGCGCCTACGTCGAGGGATACGGTAGGTGGAATTGGGATACTGACCTGTATACTTGTACAGTACGCGCTACTGATGAGTGAATTGATATTACACTGTAAGTTACTGCCTTTACCAGTGAACTGTATTCAGGCGAGTATCCCGGGTACTATGGACAGTATGCTTACGGAGGGTATCCGTACAACTATTTCGATGCGACCCAGCCGGGAGCATATCAGGGAGGGTATTTGAATCAGGTGAGAGAGAGAGAAAGGGAGGGAGAAGAGCGAGACGTGATCTTTGTAGGCGTACGCGGGTCCTTCTGGAGGGGCGACGTCCGGCTATCGCGCCTACCCCCAGCCTAGTCCACCACAAAGACGCAGCAGGTGCGCTCCTTTCCTTTTGTGTCTGTGTTTTGCATTCATCAGTTTGCTTAGATATATCGAGTGGTTTGATCATTAGAGATCTCTCTTTTTTCAGAACGGCGCCGGGGCGGACAAAAGACGACAAATTCGACAAATCACCCTATCCGAAAGAGAGGAGTGCCACCGAAAGAACACACTTCTCACAGGCTGCTGTGAGTCTCTCTCTCTCTCTCTCTCTCTCTCTCTCTCTCTCTCTCCCTATCTCTACGCAGATGAAGTAATAACGTGTTGTTCAGACAGCGACTATGGACCGAGGTCGCTCTCGCCACCCCACCATGCGACAACAACAGACACAACAACAACGAGGATACAGTGCTGATGCCTACAGACACTACTCGGTACGTCTCACACAACTCCAAACCATGCACATGCCGTATCCAACTCTCCACAGTAGTCAATGTATAGTACCGTATACCTTCTAGGCGTTCACGGGTCGATGGAAGCAGCAGCAGCCTATGTACAGGAAGCGAGCGACGCGGACCGAGGAGATGCGGCCATACGAGTACGGAACGGCGCTGCCAGGGACTACGCTCAGGAGATTACGGTCGGTCAAAGACAGAATGACACCACTACTTCGTGAACAATTTATAACGCGGGGCGCTAGAAAAAAAACATAAAAGTCGTATTTCGTACTTCGCGCACACTGACACACTCACGTTATGAGAACACGTACAGTACGTGAGGCACGACTTGTGTTACAGACCGTACTACGCCCCCTCGTACGCCACGTATCCCCCATCGACAATGGCAAGGAGGGAACAGAGACACAGCTATCCCCTATTCGCCAGGGCAGCACTCAAGCTGGCACAACTGGTGAGAGAGAAGGAGAGAGAGAGAGAGAGAGAAAGAGAGAGAGAGAGGGGGGGGGGAGGAGAGGGATAGAGAGAGAGAGGGAGGGAGAGAGAGATGGAGAGAGAGAGAGAGAGAGAGAGAGAGAAGGAGAGGTGCAACTCATTCAGATCATCGGTGCTGCGATCCTCGGTCTCGTGCTGGGTCCGATGCGGGCCACCTCATTCCACGACTTCGTCATCAAGACAAAGGTACATTATTGATTTAATATTGATTTATGGCTGTGTTGCAGACGGAGTGGCAGGGCGCGGTCGTGGGCATAGTGGGTACGTTCTCCATATTCACAGTCATCATGCTCGCCACCTGCTGGATGGCCTACAAGAGCTACTCGTGGTGGAGGCGACTTGTGAGTCTTCCTCTCTCCCCCCCCCCTCTCTTCTCTCGCTCTCTCTCACTCCCCCTCCCCCCCTCTCTCTCTCTCTCTTTCTCTCTTTCTCTCTTTCTCTCTTTCTCTCTTTCTCTCTTTTCCTTCTCTCACCCCCCTCGTTCTCTCGCTTCTCTCTCTCTCTCTCTCTCTCTCTCTCTCTCTCTCTCTCTCTCTCTCTCTCGCATCGCACATCTTTTCAGGACGCTCACATATCCGCACTAGCCGCCTTCTGTATGCTGCTAGCAGCGTTTATAGAGGTAATGCTTTATTATTTTTTGCAGCGTATTGTTTATCTTACATTACATTACAATAATTTAAAAAAAACTTGAATAATCGGATTTCAGGCGTATTTCGCCGCGTGCTATCCTCCGAACGGAGCCAAGATCAATCTCGTGTGCCACAGAGCAGAATGGATCATTGCCACAGTGAGTGGGAGAGAGAGAGGGGGGAGAGAGGGAGAGGGAGAGGGAGAGGGAGAGGGAGAGGGAGAGGGAGAGGGAGAGGGAGAGGGAGAGGGAGAGGGAGAGGGAGAGGGAGAGGGAGAGGGAGAGGGAGAGGGAGAGGGAGAGGGAGAGGGAGAGGGAGAGGGAGAGGGAGAGGGAGAGGGAGAGGGAGAGGGAGAGGAGAGGGAGAGGGAGAGGGAGAGGGAGAGGGAGAGGGAGAGGGAGAGGGAGAGGGAGAGGGAGAGGGAGAGGGAGAGGGAGAGGGAGAGGGAGAGGGAGAGGGAGAGGGAGAGGGAGAGGGAGAGGGAGAGGGAGAGGGAGAGGGAGAGGGAGAGGGAGAGGGAGAGGGAGAGGGAGAGGGAGAGGGAGAGGGAGAGGGAGAGGGAGAGGGAGAGGGAGAGGGAGAGGGAGAGGGAGAGGGAGAGGGAGAGGGAGAGGGAGAGGGAGAGGGAGAGGGAGAGGGAGAGGGAGAGGGAGAGGGAGAGGGAGAGGGAGAGGGAGAGGGAGAGGGAGAGGGAGAGGGAGAGGGAGAGGGAGAGGGAGAGGGAGAGGGAGAGGGAGAGGGAGAGGGAGAGGGAGAGGGAGAGGGAGAGGGAGAGGGAGAGGGAGAGGGAGAGGGAGAGGGAGAGGGAGAGGGAGAGGGAGAGGGAGAGGGAAACTAACCCACGTTTCTACAGATTCTGCTCTTCATCAACGTCATTCTGTACATTATCGACTTTGTGATGGCGTGGTTGAACGGTGTTTCCATGTGGTAGCCTGCCGTCTACCGTACATTTCCACTGTCTGAGAGAGCTTACACACTGCCTTGGTGAGAGACGCCTGCTCTACTCTGCTCAACACTCTGCTTCCGATGATATAGCGACTATATTGTGACATTGTTATGTGATGGACTTCTATTTGATTGTGCGACTCAGCGCAGCTTTAATAAATATTTATTTGATTTTTTCAATCAAACCGCAAGGATACCTACCACAAAGCCCACGATTACCATATAAGAAGAATTTAACATGCCTTGTTAGGGATACGATTTCAATGAAATTCAATAAATACTATCCAGAAACAATTTACTTCACAAAAAGTCAACAAATAAAATCAACAACAATAATGTATGTACATTTCCATATCATGTTACAACAAAGTATACATAATAGACAACAACAAATAACCATCTTCCTTGTCCTTGGTATCACTGTCCGAGCCTCCTCCTCTTCACAGCCGCGCCTGCTTTGCGAGACATTCCGAACATGTCCAGAACCCTAGAGATGAGAATGATGAGAGAGAGAGAGAGAGAGGGAGAGTAGACTCGTACCTGTGGCACTGCTCACGGAGCAGCACGTCATATCCGAGTCTCCTTCCGGTGTTGAGATTGCGGGCGGCGATCGACTGTAGCAGGGGAAGGGCACTCGTCGACACCAGCTTCTCTCGCATCGCCGCCCCTTCCGAGGGACTGCTGAAACCAATTCCATCCTAATCTCATTCCCGGTACCATGATAAATGGGACGAAACTGACTTACCCCACACACATACTGGCCATGGTGCGCAGACAGCCGACGAGCGTGTGTCCAGTGGGGGTCATCCGATCCTCCACCTGACAACCAATCACATACCTTCTCTCTCTCTCTCTCTCTCTCCACCCACCACATGCTGTCTGTGCAGGAATGCGACGAGGGGCGTGATGACGTCAGCGTGGAGGAGGAGGGGCGTCCAGACGACGCCGCGCACGCCGTCCGTGCTCTTGGAGCGCTCGTCGAGCCGCAGCATCGCGTCCACCACCTGCCACTCCCACACGACGGGCGGAGGGGGAGGGTTGCGCAGTGCCTGGTAGGCAGTCCACGAGGCAGAGTCGGCGAAGCGAGGCGGCGGGCGGCGGTCGAACAGCAGACACTGAACAAGAGATATTGACTGGACAGTTTCACAAATATAGTAAAGGCTTGAAGTGAATCAACACTCACCTTGTGCAAGACCTGGATGATGCTGCCGATGAGGCCGTGTTCGATGAAGATAGTCTCCAGCTGATCCCTCGGTAGCAGTGATCCACTCTGCGGCAGCAGGAACGGACACACCGCGCGACAGCAACTGAGCGAGTAGACCGATTAGAGGCGCTGTGCGAGTCAGACTTGCCCGACGAGCGTCCACTTGTCATCGAGACTCGGCTGGGGACTGGCGAGCAGGGACTGCATGAGAGACGCGAGCTGCGGGAAGATGCCTCCGTCGGCAGCGCCCACGAATACGCGACACGGCCAGGTCTGCAGAGTGGGGGAGGGGGGGGGGGGTGGGAGACAGACCTGTGTGAGATGAGCGAGGGCGTCGACGGCGACTCGGGCGAGCTGCGGCTGGCCGAGGCACTGCGACGCTGCCGCCACCGCGCGCGCCCTCAACACGCACGCCCTTCACACCCATCCCCGCTCCCCCCCCCCCCACCTCTGCTGCTCGTCGACCATGAGTGCAGTGAGGGATGGGATGGCGAGTGCGCGGCAGCACATGCGGCGCACACTCTCCTGCTCATGCGAGAACACACTCAGCAGCGCTTCCATCGACCCCGCCGGCAGCTTCTCCAGAGCGCAGTCCGTCTGAACAAGAGGTGGGTGCATATGCACACACACATACACATGTGCACTACCACTTGGACAAGAAGATCGATGCGCGCCTTGTCTCCCGCGTCCGCAGTCGAGATCAGCGCCAGCAGACGAGACGCGCACTCACCTCAAAATATTAGTAAATTGTGATTATCATACCATAATAAACTCAGACAAAATCATCGGGTGTCGCGCGCGGCAATACGCCGTTCCCGGGACTCACGCGGGGCAATACCGGGTGAAACGCGGGGCAATAGAAAATCGCGACAATATCGGGAGTCGCGCAATTGTCGCGCGTGACAATTAGAACTCAATTCGGCGGGAAACAATTATTTGAACTTGGCGTCTCTTTTTCGCGCAATCACTACCGGTTCGCATTATTTTGTTATTGATGTTTTCAGTTTTTATATTGTTTGTTGATTTGTTTCGTGTTATTGTATGTAGGTGTGTTTTCCTGACCTTACGTGGGTGAATCGCTACGAAGGCAAAAGTGTAAGTAGGTTGTATAGTAGGTTGTATATTCCAGTGATATAGCCATTTCATACTTTTCGTGCAATTTCTGATATTACAATCTTCCTGTCACAACTACCGTAGCCGTAACTAGGCGAGTAATTCTTTCATGGGGCTACCCGGTAGCACCGAACGCTTGTTCGGATTTCTGCGGCTCGTCTCACGCATAGAGTCTATCGTATAGACTGAAACCCGAGCGTTCAACCATAACGAATTTCAATACCAGCGATATGGCGATGTTAGAAGGTTGATAGAGGCGCTTCAAAAAAAAACGTAAGAGAAAGCGCAGAGGTCCGAACAAGCTTTCGTGTATATTGAGTAAGAACTCCCGTCATGATTTGTTCTCATGTTGTCAGTTGTGCGTTGCAGATCACCAGTCTTCTCCACCTAGTTCACAAGGACTCTGGACTGCTCGTACCGAACGGATCATGTAGACGCTCTCCCACGTACCAGCCGCACCGAGCGGTAAGCCAAACGCGCGCACTGACGTGCTGCACTTCATATTTCTAATGGTTGTGAGTACATATCGCTAACTCAGAGCCCCAATGTGAATTTTGTGTGGATTGATGTTGTGTAGTCACATGTGTACTCAACTATACTGGGATCACTACCTCATTCAAATTTCACTCAAACCAGTTGCAAAGTACATAGATGCTAATATGATTTACATTTCTAATAAGCTGAAACGTAACGGTATGCAATTAGATTATCTTTTAGTTTATGTTGATACGAACTGTTTTCAGTGAGTTGGTCCCGCTAAGTGGATCTCTACCTACCACTACCACCGAGCCATTTAGAGCGAAACCTGCGAAGGTGAGTATGCATCGTATTGATTGAATTGATTACACTTACGTGTGTTGCAGAACGAATGCTCCAGTCTCGTGCCTCTCGATGCAAGCTACACCGACAACCAACTGAAGAAGCATCGTACTCACCTACCCTCTCAAGCCCACAGAAGGCCGTCTGGACGTATCAAGATCATGTGTCCATCTCATTTCCAATGTGCATTATAAGAGAGCATATCCACATTATTGCATGTCGAAGTTGTCATGTTGTCGTGATAGGTACCCTTTATTGCCATGTGTCTGATGGTGATTGTATTGAATTGTATTACAAATGCATTACATAATGAATCATTTTGTTATTCTTGCTAAATTTGAATGAAGAATGGAAAGGGGAAAGGAATGGGAAGCGAAGCGATAGTGAGAAACGTGCGTGACAATATCGCGACAATACCGCGGCAATATCGCATTGTCGCGCGGGGGAATACCGGGAGTCGCGCAATGATCACTCGTGACGACCCGATATTACCCCGCGCGTCCCCCGCTATCCTAGCGCGCGACACCCGGACGTTTTTCTTGGAACGCAAAATGACAAACCGGATAGGGCGGAGCGGGTCTTGAAGCTGACTCTCTTAGCAGCGCCGTCGGCGACATAGAAAAGTGCGTGGAGGAGAGTGGCAGTGGCGTGGGTGAGTTCGGGCTGAGGAGAGAGGAGCAGGGCCTCGATGCAGCGCACCAGACACGGGTCGACGGTGACGCGATACTCGCGTGCAATCTGCGCCAGCACACGCACTGCCCACGTCTGCAGAGACGCGTCCTGAAACACTCAACATAGCTGAACCGAGACATGGCCACAGTGGGAAGAATGTGGGTGTACCTTGACAGAGAGCATGGCGATGAGTTTGTGGTGGATTCCGCGCGCACACAGGCTGGCGGGAGTGACGGCGCCCCGCGCACTCGGCCCGCCGCACGGATCCGCCGCCGCCTCCTCCTCCTCCTTCTCCTCCGTATCATCGCCTATCGTTATCACATCGATCTTGTCTTTCTGGTCCATCAAACGGAGCAGGTCCTGGAATCGTAATCGCATCACAAAAACAAAACAATCACAATGATGTTAGGATGGGCAGATGGCTACCTCGCAGCACTGGCGCATGCGGGGTACATCGGGCGAGTCTCGCAGCACTCGCTCCACTCCTTCCACATCACGCGACGGAGCCACGACGCACGGGCCCAGCAGCGACACCATCTACAACAGACTGCATGTAGGAGAGGCAGTTGCGAGCACCTCTGTCTTGTCGCTCTCCCGCCCATCTGCCGCCGTCGCCCACGCATCAACAACTGCCGATAGCTACAATCAGCTCATAAGTAATAGAGAGACTAGCCCAACACACCTTGGCCTTGGAGAGCTTCTGGCCGAGTCCAGCGGTGAGTATGTCAGTGAGTTGCTTGGCAGTGCACTGCGCCAATTGATCATTCAATGGAGCCGCAGCATCACCACCGAACTGCAAGCTCGATCAAGTCTGAGGCAACGATCGGTCAGCCACTTACAGTTAGCATGTAGTAGGTGGCATCGGCGCACTTGTTGACGAGGTGAGGGCGGCGGGTGCTGGCGGCAGCCAGCCACACATGTAGCACGTTCCACGCACGCACCGCAGACTCCAGCCAGCCACACACCACATCATAAGCAACACACAGTCACTATCAATTCGCCAATGCGTATCACGCGCGGACGTCGTTTCCTATTGGCCGCACCTCATCGTATCTAGACGGATCCACGCGAACGCCATAAGTCAGGATCGCTTGATCGAGAATTGGATAACTATTCGCGCGATTTTGTACATCTACGATCTACGTCCATACTAGTAAATGATATGGTCAGCAAGACGACAGTTTTCAATGGTTACACAAGAGCCCTATTAAGTGAACCTTCATCTTCAATTAGATGTTAAAACCCTCACAATGAATCTTATCAAGTAAATTATGTCGTTTTGAACATTTTGTGATCATTCTCAACCGAATATACGGAAAAAAACGATATAATTTGACTGATTCAATCAGTGCATATATGCGCGACTCACAGCGAGCTGCTCCATGCCATACATGTCGGCAGCGAGGAGGAGGTCCGTGCCGAGATCCTCGTCCACTGTCACGCGACCAGTGTAGCAGAACTCGAGCACCGCACGCGCCACGTCTCCGCGCAGCTCCACGTGCACCTCGTCTGGAGAATAGGACGTAATACGAAAGAAGGATGAGACCTGACTGACACTGCTTGGTCTCGGCCATGCCGCCGCTGAACATGGTCTTGAAGATGGGCGAGTTGGCGGCGAGAATGAGGCGATGGGCGGGCAGACGCTCCGCCTCCTCCCCATTCACACTGCACACCAGCTCCACGTCGCACAACACGCCTCAACGAGCACACATAGCAGCGCGGAAACACACTCCCTCATAACACTCTTCGCCTCTTCCCGCTCCCAGCTCCCAGCTAGCTGATATTGGGCACCGGAAGCTGAGTGTAAATAAAAGACACATGCACACACCTTGGTTCTTGAGCTCGCCGAACTGCTGCCACACAGCCAGCGCGTGCGACGGCAACTAAGATAATCAGGGTGTGTCACTTGTAATGTACGCACGCGCACCTTGAGCTCGCAGCTGTTGACCGGATCATCGTTCACCTTTCCCACGTTCATCACAGACTTGATGTGCGTAGAGAACGACGCTGCAACAAAACACAAAATGAACACGCCAATTACACAAATACCTTTCTCAACGACCGTGACGGGCTTTTGGTTGAGGGTGGAGAGAATGGCGTAGGCGACTTGTAGTTCCTTGTCCACCGCCTCCTCCATCGGGTCGTCGTCGTAGTGGTGGCGACCGTGGCGACCGTAGCGACCGTATCGGTCGTAGCGATCGTAATCATCATCGTCCATTTCGCTAAACCAAAGACTAGCGCAACTGTTGGACACACTCCAACCTTCCAGAGTCGCCGTCGCTGTCCCGCTCCTCGGTGGAGATGACGAGCGTCTTGTTGGAGCCATTCCAAAACAACATTCATGAAGATTTTAATGTGAATAAATCGATACCTGTTGTATGACCATTTTCATGCGGTGTTCGGAGTAGCCGATCCATCCCACGCTCACCACGTCGGAGAAGCTGAACACAATGTCGTCGAAGCGATCCTAAACAACACGTATGTTATAAGACGAGAACGCTCAGACACACCGTCTCGTCGAAGTCCTCATCGAACTCTCCGTCGTGTACGTCGATGATTTTGCCGGACTGAGTGGCAAAGTCGACTTCGATTCGCGACGAGTGCCGCATGTCCATCACTCCATCCACTCGAACACACACCGACAAAGCACGCATCCTCAACATCATAATATATTATAGAAATATTATTAAACAATGATGAAAAAACAATAAAAACGAAACTCAAAACCTCATCACACAGATTCGCAGTTATATATCCCAAAATGCGGTAGTTAGCTAGGGCGCTCGATTTTGAATGATGTGTATATTTCATAAAAACTCGCACATAGCAAAAAAAGTGGCAGGGCTGCCGCAGGAACACTAGAAAATGACGTCACTCGCGCAGGTTATTCAGTGCGAGAGTGTGTTGATCGCGCGGGAATCAGGTCATCATAGAAATGAGCTCCACCAATCAAAACGGTTGACCCCGCCCCTTTTTCTTGTTCCTGCGGCAGGAACACCGTGTTCCCTGCCACTGTTTTCTTGTTGTGACGCTCGTGAACCATGTGTCACGGCGATTCACGTTGTTGGTAAAAATCAAGTCATTTCACGGTTAAAGGAGAGGTGTGCGGAATAATAACATGAAGTCGACATAGTTAATATCGATATGGCGATCAAATTGAAACCAAAACAAAAATTCTACTATTTAATATAAATGTGATATAAAATGAAATCACCATGAAAATCAGGCAATTTGTCAGTTTTTCGTGTTGAGGTACAAACTCCACCATTTGACACGAGTTTCCAAAGGGAATTTGTTTTCAAAATTGGTCCCGCCACGAAGTACGGAAGCTTTGTATCGTCATTTTTTGACGTGTGACAACAGTGATCATTTCGTTTCACCATTCCGCACTCCTCTTCTTTAACAAAATGATATTTCAATTGGAGAACGAAAGTTTGTCCCATTTTGTTTGGCAGAAAACCAGTCGGAGTCGCGCGCATATAGGCCTCCTCATGTCCTCATGGTGATAATGGGCGGGCCTAAACAGTGCAAACCCGGCGCAAATCACATGTTGGTGTTAGCTAGAATATAGCACGTCGTATTTTCACCATGCCTTCTTTAGGTGTGGTCAGTCTCTTCGAAACAGCCTCCAACAAAACGCGAAACACGCTGTTTGGTCGTGTTTCGATGACGTTTCTAAGACAGTATCGAAGGGTGTTTCGAAGAGACTGACCGCTACTTTTTTTTTCCTTTCTCTTTCTTCTATTATTCCCCTCTCTCACTGGAGGGGCGGGGCATGCTAATGTGAGTTGGTCTGATTGGTCTCGATGTGAAGAAATGACGGCGACCAGTGGGCATTCGTTGTTTTGTCGCACCTGCCGAGCGGTCGCATGCCTTCACTCTCTGCCCATCCGAGGATCTACCAAGTCATCACGGTACATCTCACACCTACCTCTTCTCTTATCGTCTAGTCACCACTCTTCCATCATCTTTCCTCATCACTACCTCTTCTCCCTTTGCCATCGAATCTTTGCACTCGAAAGAGAGGATCTATCAGTCTTGCCCACCTCTCTCTTTCTACCCCCTGCCTCTCGCACGATTCCTGGCGGCCCGGCTGGTAATCAAACTTGGCGCCTTAGGGAATACTCGAGTTTCATCATAACTTTGCCCTCGAATGAGAGGATCTATCAGTCTTCGTCACCTCTCTCTTTCTACCCCCTGCCTCTCGCACGATTCCTGGCGGCCCGGCTGGTAATCAAACTTGGCGCCTTAGGGAATACTCGAGTTTCATCATAACTTTGCCCTCGAATGAGAGGATCTATCAGTCTTCCTCACCTCTCTCTTTCTACCCCCTGCCTCTCGCACGATTCCTGGCGGCCCGGCTGGTAATCAAACTTGGCGCCTTAGGGAATACTCGAGTTTCATCATAACTTTGCCCTCGAATGAGAGGATCTATCAGTCTTGCACACCTCTCTCTTTCTACCCCCTGCCTCTCGCACGATTCCTGGCGGCCCGGCTGGTAATCAAACTTTGCGCCTTAGGGAATACTCGAGTTTCATCATAACTTTGCCCTCGAATGAGAGGATCTATCAGTCTTCCTCACCTCTCTCTTTCTACCCCCTGCCTCTCGCACGATTCCTGGCGGCCCGGCTGGTAATCAAACTTGGCGCCTTAGGGAATACTCGAGTTTCATCATAACTTTGCCCTCGAATGAGAGGATCTATCAGTCTTGCACACCTCTCTCTTTCTACCTCCTGCCTCTCGCACGATTCCTGGCGGCCCGGCTGGTAATCAAACTTTGCGCCTTAGGGAATACTCGAGTTTCATCATAACTTTGCCCTCGAATGAGAGGATCTATCAGTCTTCCTCACCTCTCTATTTCTACCCCCTGCCTCTCGCACGATTCCTGGCGGCCCGGCTGGTAATCAAACTTGGCGCCTTAGGGAATACTCGAGTTTCATCATAACTTTGCCCTCGAATGAGAGGATCTATCAGTCTTCGTCACCTCTCTCTCTCTACCCCCTGCCTCTCGCACGATTCCTGGCGGCCCGGCTGGTAATCAAACTTGGCGCCTTAGGGAATACTCGAGTTTCATCATAACTTTGCCCTCGAATGAGAGGATCTATCAGTCTTCCTCACCTCTCTCTTTCTACCCCCTGCCTCTCGCACGATTCCTGGCGGCCCGGCTGGTAATCAAACTTGGCGCCTTAGGGAATACTCGAGTTTCATCATAACTTTGCCCTCGAATGAGAGTATCAGTCTTGCACACCTCTCTCTTTCTACCCCCTGCCTCTCGCACGATTCCTGGCGGCCCGGCTGGTAATCAAACTTTGCGCCTTAGGGAATACTCGAGTTTCATCATAACTTTGCCCTCGAATGAGAGGATCTATCAGTCTTCCTCACCTCTCTCTTTCTACCCCCTGCCTCTCGCACGATTCCTGGCGGCCCGGCTGGTAATCAAACTTGGCGCCTTAGGGAATACTCGAGTTTCATCATAACTTTGCCCTCGAATGAGAGGATCTATCAGTCTTCCTCACCTCTCTATTTCTACCCCCTGCCTCTCGCACGATTCCTGGCGGCCCGGCTGGTAATCAAACTTGGCGCCTTAGGGAATACTCGAGTTTCATCATAACTTTGCCCTCGAATGAGAGGATCTATCAGTCTTGCCCACCTCTCTCTTTCTACCCCCTGCCTCTCGCACGATTCCTGGCGGCCCGGCTGGTAATCAGACTTGGCGCCTTAGGGAATACTCGAGTTTCATCATAACTTTGCCCTCGAATGAGAGGATCTATCAGTCTTGCACACCTCTCTCTCTTTCTACTTCCTGCCTCTCGCACGATTCCTGGCGGCCCGGCTGGTAATCAAACTTGGCGCCTTAGGGAATACTCGAGTTTCATCATAACTTTGCCCTCAAATGAGAGGATCTATCAGTCTTGCCCACCTCTCTCTTTCTACCCCCTTCCTCTCGCACGATTCCTGGCGGCCCGGCTGGTAATCAAACTTTGCGCCTTAGGGAATAGTCGAGTTTCATCATAACTTTGCCCTCGAATGAGAGGATCTATCAGTCTTCCCCACCTCTCTCTTTCTACCCCCTGCCTCTCGCACGATTCCTGGCGGCCCGGCTGGTAATCAAACTTTGCGCCTTAGGGAATACTCGAGTTTTATCATAACTTTGCCCTCGAAGGAGAGGATCTATCAGTCTTGCCCACCTCTCTCTTTCTACCCCCTGCCTCTCGCACGATTTCTGTCGTATCGGCTGGTAATCAAACTTGGCGCCTTAGGGAATACTCGACTTTCATCATAACTTTGCCCTCGAATGAGAGGATCTATCAGTCTTGCCCACCTCTCTCTTTCTACCCCCTGCCTCTCGCACGATTCCTGGCGGCCCGGCTGGTAATCAAACTTGGCGCCTTAGGGAATACTCGAGTTTCATCATAACTTTGCCCTCGAATGAGAGGATCTATCAGTCTTGCCCACCTCTCTCTTTCTACCCCCTGCCACTCGCACGATTCCTGGCGGCCCGGCTGGTAATCAAACTTGGCGTCTTAGGGAATACTCGAGTTTCATCATAACTTTGCCCTCGAATGAGAGGATCTATCAGTCTTGCACACCTCTCTCTTTCTACCCCCTGCCTCTCGCACGATTCCTGGCGGCCCGGCTGGTAATCAAACTTGGCGCCTTAGGGAATACTCGAGTTTCATCATAACTTTGCCCTCGAATGAGAGGATCTATCAGTCTTCGTCACCTCTCTCTTTCTACCCCCTGCCTCTCGCACAATTCCTGGCGGCCCGGCTGGTAATCAAACTTGGCGCCTTAGGGAATACTCGAGTTTCATCATAACTTTGCCCTCGAATGAGAGGATCTATCAGTCTTCCTCACCTCTCTCTTTCTACCCCCTGCCTCTCGCACGATTCCTGGCGGCCCGGCTGGTAATCAAACTTGGCGCCTTAGGGAATACTCGAGTTTCATCATAACTTTGCCCTCGAATGAGAGGATCTATCAGTCTTGCACACCTCTCTCTTTCTACCCCCTGCCTCTCGCACGATTCCTGGCGGCCCGGCTGGTAATCAAACTTTGCGCCTTAGGGAATATTCGAGTTTCATCATAACTTTGCCCTCGAATGAGAGGATCTATCAGTCTTCCTCACCTCTCTCTTTCTACCCCCTGCCTCTCGCACGATTCCTGGCGGCCCGGCTGGTAATCAAACTTGGCGCCTTAGGGAATACTCGAGTTTCATCATAACTTTGCCCTCGAATGAGAGGATCTATCAGTCTTCGTCACCTCTCTCTTTCTACCCCCTGCCTCTCGCACGATTCCTGGCGGCCCGGCTGGTAATCAAACTTTGCGCCTTAGGGAATACTCGAGTTTTATCATAACTTTGCCCTCGAAGGAGAGGATCTATCAGTCTTGCCCACCTCTCTCTTTCTACCCCCTGCCTCTCGCACGATTCCTGTCGGATCGGCTGGTAATCAAACTTGGCGCCTTAGGGAATACTCGACTTTCATCATAACTTTGCCCTCGAATGAGAGGATCTATCAGTCTTGCCCACCTCTCTCTTTCTACCCCCTGCCTCTCGCACGATTCCTGGCGGCCCGGCTGGTAATCAAACTTGGCGCCTTAGAGAATACTCGAGTTTCATCATAACTTTGCCCTCGAATGAGAGGATCTATCAGTCTTGCCCACCTCTCTCTTTCTACCCCCTGCCTCTCGCACGATTCCTGGCGGCCCGGCTGGTAATCAAACTTGGCGCCTTAGGGAATACTCGAGTTTCATCATAACTTTGCCCTCGAATGAGAGGATCTATCAGTCTTGCACACCTCTCTCTCTTTCTACTTCCTGCCTCTCGCACGATTCCTGGCGGCCCGGCTGGTAATCAAACTTGGCGCCTTAGGGAATACTCGAGTTTCATCATAACTTTGCCCTCGAATGAGAGGATCTATCAGTCTTGCCCACCTCTCTCTTTCTACCCCCTGCCACTCGCACGATTCCTGGCGGCCCGGCTGGTAATCAAACTTGACGTCTTAGGGAATACTCGAGTTTCATCATAACTTTGCCCTCGAATGAGAGGATCTATCAGTCTTGCACACCTCTCTCTTTCTACCCCCTGCCTCTCGCACGATTCCTGGCGGC
Organism: Rhabditoides inermis; assembly: GCA_963966185.1. Lineage (NCBI taxonomy): Eukaryota > Metazoa > Nematoda > Chromadorea > Rhabditida > Rhabditidae > Rhabditoides > Rhabditoides inermis. The sequence goes on along the minus strand of CAWZYM010000026.1, from coordinate 120,880 downwards.
CCGGCTGGTAATCAAACTTTGCGCCTTAGGGAATACTCGAGTTTCATCATAACTTTGCCCTCGAATGAGAGGATCTATCAGTCTTCCTCACCTCTCTATTTCTACCCCCTGCCTCTCGCACGATTCCTGGCGGCCCGGCTGGTAATCAAACTTGGCGCCTTAGGGAATACTCGAGTTTCATCATAACTTTGCCCTCGAATGAGAGGATCTATCAGTCTTCGTCACCTCTCTCTCTCTACCCCCTGCCTCTCGCACGATTCCTGGCGGCCCGGCTGGTAATCAAACTTGGCGCCTTAGGGAATACTCGAGTTTCATCATAACTTTGCCCTCGAATGAGAGGATCTATCAGTCTTCCTCACCTCTCTCTTTCTACCCCCTGCCTCTCGCACGATTCCTGGCGGCCCGGCTGGTAATCAAACTTGGCGCCTTAGGGAATACTCGAGTTTCATCATAACTTTGCCCTCGAATGAGAGTATCAGTCTTGCACACCTCTCTCTTTCTACCCCCTGCCTCTCGCACGATTCCTGGCGGCCCGGCTGGTAATCAAACTTTGCGCCTTAGGGAATACTCGAGTTTCATCATAACTTTGCCCTCGAATGAGAGGATCTATCAGTCTTCCTCACCTCTCTCTTTCTACCCCCTGCCTCTCGCACGATTCCTGGCGGCCCGGCTGGTAATCAAACTTGGCGCCTTAGGGAATACTCGAGTTTCATCATAACTTTGCCCTCGAATGAGAGGATCTATCAGTCTTCCTCACCTCTCTATTTCTACCCCCTGCCTCTCGCACGATTCCTGGCGGCCCGGCTGGTAATCAAACTTGGCGCCTTAGGGAATACTCGAGTTTCATCATAACTTTGCCCTCGAATGAGAGGATCTATCAGTCTTGCCCACCTCTCTCTTTCTACCCCCTGCCTCTCGCACGATTCCTGGCGGCCCGGCTGGTAATCAGACTTGGCGCCTTAGGGAATACTCGAGTTTCATCATAACTTTGCCCTCGAATGAGAGGATCTATCAGTCTTGCACACCTCTCTCTCTTTCTACTTCCTGCCTCTCGCACGATTCCTGGCGGCCCGGCTGGTAATCAAACTTGGCGCCTTAGGGAATACTCGAGTTTCATCATAACTTTGCCCTCAAATGAGAGGATCTATCAGTCTTGCCCACCTCTCTCTTTCTACCCCCTTCCTCTCGCACGATTCCTGGCGGCCCGGCTGGTAATCAAACTTTGCGCCTTAGGGAATAGTCGAGTTTCATCATAACTTTGCCCTCGAATGAGAGGATCTATCAGTCTTCCCCACCTCTCTCTTTCTACCCCCTGCCTCTCGCACGATTCCTGGCGGCCCGGCTGGTAATCAAACTTTGCGCCTTAGGGAATACTCGAGTTTTATCATAACTTTGCCCTCGAAGGAGAGGATCTATCAGTCTTGCCCACCTCTCTCTTTCTACCCCCTGCCTCTCGCACGATTTCTGTCGTATCGGCTGGTAATCAAACTTGGCGCCTTAGGGAATACTCGACTTTCATCATAACTTTGCCCTCGAATGAGAGGATCTATCAGTCTTGCCCACCTCTCTCTTTCTACCCCCTGCCTCTCGCACGATTCCTGGCGGCCCGGCTGGTAATCAAACTTGGCGCCTTAGGGAATACTCGAGTTTCATCATAACTTTGCCCTCGAATGAGAGGATCTATCAGTCTTGCCCACCTCTCTCTTTCTACCCCCTGCCACTCGCACGATTCCTGGCGGCCCGGCTGGTAATCAAACTTGGCGTCTTAGGGAATACTCGAGTTTCATCATAACTTTGCCCTCGAATGAGAGGATCTATCAGTCTTGCACACCTCTCTCTTTCTACCCCCTGCCTCTCGCACGATTCCTGGCGGCCCGGCTGGTAATCAAACTTGGCGCCTTAGGGAATACTCGAGTTTCATCATAACTTTGCCCTCGAATGAGAGGATCTATCAGTCTTCGTCACCTCTCTCTTTCTACCCCCTGCCTCTCGCACAATTCCTGGCGGCCCGGCTGGTAATCAAACTTGGCGCCTTAGGGAATACTCGAGTTTCATCATAACTTTGCCCTCGAATGAGAGGATCTATCAGTCTTCCTCACCTCTCTCTTTCTACCCCCTGCCTCTCGCACGATTCCTGGCGGCCCGGCTGGTAATCAAACTTGGCGCCTTAGGGAATACTCGAGTTTCATCATAACTTTGCCCTCGAATGAGAGGATCTATCAGTCTTGCACACCTCTCTCTTTCTACCCCCTGCCTCTCGCACGATTCCTGGCGGCCCGGCTGGTAATCAAACTTTGCGCCTTAGGGAATATTCGAGTTTCATCATAACTTTGCCCTCGAATGAGAGGATCTATCAGTCTTCCTCACCTCTCTCTTTCTACCCCCTGCCTCTCGCACGATTCCTGGCGGCCCGGCTGGTAATCAAACTTGGCGCCTTAGGGAATACTCGAGTTTCATCATAACTTTGCCCTCGAATGAGAGGATCTATCAGTCTTCGTCACCTCTCTCTTTCTACCCCCTGCCTCTCGCACGATTCCTGGCGGCCCGGCTGGTAATCAAACTTTGCGCCTTAGGGAATACTCGAGTTTTATCATAACTTTGCCCTCGAAGGAGAGGATCTATCAGTCTTGCCCACCTCTCTCTTTCTACCCCCTGCCTCTCGCACGATTCCTGTCGGATCGGCTGGTAATCAAACTTGGCGCCTTAGGGAATACTCGACTTTCATCATAACTTTGCCCTCGAATGAGAGGATCTATCAGTCTTGCCCACCTCTCTCTTTCTACCCCCTGCCTCTCGCACGATTCCTGGCGGCCCGGCTGGTAATCAAACTTGGCGCCTTAGGGAATACTCGAGTTTCATCATAACTTTGCCCTCGAATGAGAGGATCTATCAGTCTTGCCCACCTCTCTCTTTCTACCCCCTGCCACTCGCACGATTCCTGGCGGCCCGGCTGGTAATCAAACTTGGCGTCTTAGGGAATACTCGAGTTTCATCATAACTTTGCCCTCGAATGAGAGGATCTATCAGTCTTGCACACCTCTCTCTTTCTACCCCCTGCCTCTCGCACGATTCCTGGCGGCCCGGCTGTTAATCAAACTTGGCGCCTTAGGGAATACTCGAGTTTCATCATAACTTTGCCCTCGAATGAGAGGATCTATCAGTCTTCGTCACCTCTCTCTTTCTACCCCCTGCCTCTCGCACAATTCCTGGCGGCCCGGCTGGTAATCAAACTTGGCGCCTTAGGGAATACTCGAGTTTCATCATAACTTTGCCCTCGAATGAGAGGATCTATCAGTCTTCCTCACCTCTCTCTTTCTACCCCCTGCCTCTCGCACGATTCCTGGCGGCCCGGCTGGTAATCAAACTTGGCGCCTTAGGGAATACTCGAGTTTCATCATAACTTTGCCCTCGAATGAGAGGATCTATCAGTCTTGCACACCTCTCTCTTTCTAACCCCTGCCTCTCGCACGATTCCTGGCGGCCCGGCTGGTAATCAAACTTTGCGCCTTAGGGAATACTCGAGTTTCATCATAACTTTGCCCTCGAATGAGAGGATCTATCAGTCTTGCACACCTCTCTCTCTTTCTACTTCCTGCCTCTCGCACGATTCCTGGCGGCCCGGCTGGTAATCAAACTTGGCGCCTTAGGGAATACTCGAGTTTCATCATAACTTTGCCCTCGAATGAGAGGATCTATCAGTCTTGCACACCTCTCTCTCTTTCTACTTCCTGCCTCTCGCACGATTCCTGGCGGCCCGGCTGGTAATCAAACTTGGCGCCTTAGGGAATACTCGAGTTTTATCATAACTTTGCCCTCGAATGAGAGGATCTATCAGTCTTCCCCACCTCTCTCTTTCTACCCCCTGCCTCTCGCACGATTCCTGGCGGCCCGGCTGGTAATCAAACTTTGCGCCTTAGGGAATACTCGAGTTTTATCATAACTTTGCCCTCGAATGAGAGGATCTATCAGTCTTGCCCACCTCTCTCTTTCTACCCCCTGCCTCTCGCACGATTCCTGTCGGATCGGCTGGTAATCAAACTTGGCGCCTTAGGGAATACTCGACTTTCATCATAACTTTGCCCTCGAATGAGAGGATCTATCAGTCTTCGTCACCTCTCTCTCTCTACCCCCTGCCTCTCGCACGATTCCTGGCGGCCCGGCTGGTAATCAAACTTGGCGCCTTAGGGAATACTCGAGTTTCATCATAACTTTGCCCTCGAATGAGAGGATCTATCAGTCTTCCTCACCTCTCTCTTTCTACCCCCTGCCTCTCGCACGATTCCTGGCGGCCCGGCTGGTAATCAAACTTGGCGCCTTAGGGAATACTCGAGTTTCATCATAACTTTGCCCTCGAATGAGAGTATCAGTCTTGCACACCTCTCTCTTTCTACCCCCTGCCTCTCGCACGATTCCTGGCGGCCCGGCTGGTAATCGAACTTTGCGCCTTAGGGAATACTCGAGTTTCATCATAACTTTGCCCTCGAATGAGAGGATCTATCAGTCTTCCTCACCTCTCTCTTTCTACCCCCTGCCTCTCGCACGATTCCTGGCGGCCCGGCTGGTAATCAAACTTGGCGCCTTAGGGAATACTCGAGTTTCATCATAACTTTGCCCTCGAATGAGAGGATCTATCAGTCTTCCTCACCTCTCTATTTCTACCCCCTGCCTCTCGCACGATTCCTGGCGGCCCGGCTGGTAATCAAACTTGGCGCCTTAGGGAATACTCGAGTTTCATCATAACTTTGCCCTCGAATGAGAGGATCTATCAGTCTTGCCCACCTCTCTCTTTCTACCCCCTGCCTCTCGCACGATTCCTGGCGGCCCGGCTGGTAATCAGACTTGGCGCCTTAGGGAATACTCGAGTTTCATCATAACTTTGCCCTCGAATGAGAGGATCTATCAGTCTTGCACACCTCTCTCTCTTTCTACTTCCTGCCTCTCGCACGATTCCTGGCGGCCCGGCTGGTAATCAAACTTGGCGCCTTAGGGAATACTCGAGTTTCATCATAACTTTGCCCTCGAATGAGAGGATCTATCAGTCTTCGTCACCTCTCTCTTTCTACCCCCTGCCTCTCGCACAATTCCTGGCGGCCCGGCTGGTAATCAAACTTGGCGCCTTAGGGAATACTCGAGTTTCATCATAACTTTGCCCTCGAATGAGAGGATCTATCAGTCTTCCTCACCTCTCTCTTTCTACCCCCTGCCTCTCGCACGATTCCTGGCGGCCCGGCTGGTAATCAAACTTGGCGCCTTAGGGAATACTCGAGTTTCATCATAACTTTGCCCTCGAATGAGAGGATCTATCAGTCTTGCACACCTCTCTCTTTCTACCCCCTGCCTCTCGCACGATTCCTGGCGGCCCGGCTGGTAATCAAACTTTGCGCCTTAGGGAATACTCGAGTTTCATCATAACTTTGCCCTCGAATGAGAGGATCTATCAGTCTTCCTCACCTCTCTCTTTCTACCCCCTGCCTCTCGCACGATTCCTGGCGGCCCGGCTGGTAATCAAACTTGGCGCCTTAGGGAATACTCGAGTTTCATCATAACTTTGCCCTCGAATGAGAGGATCTATCAGTCTTCGTCACCTCTCTCTTTCTACCCCCTGCCTCTCGCACGATTCCTGGCGGCCCGGCTGGTAATCAAACTTTGCGCCTTAGGGAATACTCGAGTTTTATCATAACTTTGCCCTCGAAGGAGAGGATCTATCAGTCTTGCCCACCTCTCTCTTTCTACCCCCTGCCTCTCGCACGATTCCTGTCGGATCGGCTGGTAATCAAACTTGGCGCCTTAGGGAATACTCGACTTTCATCATAACTTTGCCCTCGAATGAGAGGATCTATCAGTCTTGCCCACCTCTCTCTTTCTACCCCCTGCCTCTCGCACGATTCCTGGCGGCCCGGCTGGTAATCAAACTTGGCGCCTTAGGGAATACTCGAGTTTCATCATAACTTTGCCCTCGAATGAGAGGATCTATCAGTCTTGCCCACCTCTCTCTTTCTACCCCCTGCCACTCGCACGATTCCTGGCGGCCCGGCTGGTAATCAAACTTGGCGTCTTAGGGAATACTCGAGTTTCATCATAACTTTGCCCTCGAATGAGAGGATCTATCAGTCTTGCACACCTCTCTCTTTCTACCCCCTGCCTCTCGCACGATTCCTGGCGGCCCGGCTGTTAATCAAACTTGGCGCCTTAGGGAATACTCGAGTTTGATCATAACTTTGCCCTCGAATGAGAGGATCTATCAGTCTTCGTCACCTCTCTCTTTCTACCCCCTGCCTCTCGCACAATTCCTGGCGGCCCGGCTGGTAATCAAACTTGGCGCCTTAGGGAATACTCGAGTTTCATCATAACTTTGCCCTCGAATGAGAGGATCTATCAGTCTTGCACACCTCTCTCTTTCTACCCCCTGCCTCTCGCACGATTCCTGGCGGCCCGGCTGGTAATCAAACTTTGCGCCTTAGGGAATACTCGAGTTTCATCATAACTTTGCCCTCGAATGAGAGGATCTATCAGTCTTCCTCACCTCTCTCTTTCTACCCCCTGCCTCTCGCACGATTCCTGGCGGCCCGGCTGGTAATCAAACTTGGCGCCTTAGGGAATACTCGAGTTTCATCATAACTTTGCCCTCGAATGAGAGGATCTATCAGTCTTCGTCACCTCTCTCTTTCTAATCCCTGCCTCTCGCACGATTCCTGGCGGCCCGGCTGGTAATCAAACTTGGCGCCTTAGGGAATACTCGAGTTTCATCATAACTTTGCCCTCGAATGAGAGGATCTATCAGTCTTGCACACCTCTCTCTCTTTCTACTTCCTGCCTCTTGCACGATTCCTGGCGGCCCGGCTGGTAATCAAACTTGGCGCCTTAGGGAATACTCGAGTTTCATCATAACTTTGCCCTCGAATGAGAGGATCTATCAGTCTTGCACACCTCTCTCTCTTTCTACTTCCTGCCTCTCGCACGATTCCTGGCGGCCCGGCTGGTAATCAAACTTGGCGCCTTAGGGAATACTCGAGTTTTATCATAACTTTGCCCTCGAATGAGAGGATCTATCAGTCTTCCCCACCTCTCTCTTTCTACCCCCTGCCTCTCGCACGATTCCTGGCGGCCCGGCTGGTAATCAAACTTTGCGCCTTAGGGAATACTCGAGTTTTATCATAACTTTGCCCTCGAATGAGAGGATCTATCAGTCTTGCCCACCTCTCTCTTTCTACCCCCTGCCTCTCGCACGATTCCTGTCGGATCGGCTGGTAATCAAACTTGGCGCCTTAGGGAATACTCGACTTTCATCATAACTTTGCCCTCGAATGAGAGGATCTATCAGTCTTGCCCACCTCTCTCTTTCTACCCCCTGCCTCTCGCACGATTCCTGGCGGCCCGGCTGGTAATCAAACTTGGCGCCTTAGGGAATACTCGAGTTTCATCATAACTTTGCCCTCGAATGAGAGGATCTATCAGTCTTGCCCACCTCTCTCTTTCTACCCCCTGCCTCTCGCACGATTCCTGGCGGCCCGGCTGGTAATCAAACTTCGCGTCTTAGGGAATACTCGAGTTTCATCATAACTTTGCCCTCGAATGAGAGGATCTATCAGTCTTGCCCACCTCTCTCTTTCTACCCCCTGCCTCTCGCACGATTCCTGGCGGCCCGGCTGGTAATCAAACTTGGCGCCTTAGAGAATACTCGAGTTTCATCATAACTTTGCCCTCGAATGAGAGGATCTATCAGTCTTGCCCACCTCTCTCTTTCTACCCCCTGCCTCTCGCACGATTCCTGGCGGCCCGGCTGGTAATCAAACTTGGCGCCTTAGGGAATACTCGAGTTTCGAGAGGATCTATCAGTCTTGCACACCTCTCTCTCTTTCTACTTCCTGCCTCTCGCACGATTCCTGGCGGCCCGGCTGGTAATCAAACTTGGCGCCTTAGGGAATACTCGAGTTTCGAGAGGATCTATCAGTCTTGCACACCTCTCTCTCTTTCTACTTCCTGCCTCTCGCACGATTCCTGTCGGATCGGCTGGTAATCAAACTTGGCGCCTTAGGGAATACTCGACTTTCATCATAACTTTGCCCTCGAATGAGAGGATCTATCAGTCTTGCCCACCTCTCTCTTTCTACCCCCTGCCTCTCGCACGATTCCTGGCGGCCCGGCTGGTAATCAAACTTGGCGCCTTAGGGAATACTCGAGTTTCATCATAACTTTGCCCTCGAATGAGAGGATCTATCAGTCTTGCCCACCTCTCTCTTTCTACCCCCTGCCACTCGCACGATTCCTGGCGGCCCGGCTGGTAATCAAACTTGGCGTCTTAGGGAATACTCGAGTTTCATCATAACTTTGCCCTCGAATGAGAGGATCTATCAGTCTTGCACACCTCTCTCTTTCTACCCCCTGCCTCTCGCACGATTCCTGGCGGCCCGGCTGTTAATCAAACTTGGCGCCTTAGGGAATACTCGAGTTTCATCATAACTTTGCCCTCGAATGAGAGGATCTATCAGTCTTCGTCACCTCTCTCTTTCTACCCCCTGCCTCTCGCACAATTCCTGGCGGCCCGGCTGGTAATCAAACTTGGCGCCTTAGGGAATACTCGAGTTTCATCATAACTTTGCCCTCGAATGAGAGGATCTATCAGTCTTGCACACCTCTCTCTTTCTACCCCCTGCCTCTCGCACGATTCCTGGCGGCCCGGCTGGTAATCAAACTTTGCGCCTTAGGGAATACTCGAGTTTCATCATAACTTTGCCCTCGAATGAGAGGATCTATCAGTCTTCCTCACCTCTCTCTTTCTACCCCCTGCCTCTCGCACGATTCCTGGCGGCCCGGCTGGTAATCAAACTTGGCGCCTTAGGGAATACTCGAGTTTCATCATAACTTTGCCCTCGAATGAGAGGATCTATCAGTCTTCGTCACCTCTCTCTTTCTAATCCCTGCCTCTCGCACGATTCCTGGCGGCCCGGCTGGTAATCAAACTTGGCGCCTTAGGGAATACTCGAGTTTCATCATAACTTTGCCCTCGAATGAGAGGATCTATCAGTCTTGCACACCTCTCTCTCTTTCTACTTCCTGCCTCTTGCACGATTCCTGGCGGCCCGGCTGGTAATCAAACTTGGCGCCTTAGGGAATACTCGAGTTTCATCATAACTTTGCCCTCGAATGAGAGGATCTATCAGTCTTGCACACCTCTCTCTCTTTCTACTTCCTGCCTCTCGCACGATTCCTGGCGGCCCGGCTGGTAATCAAACTTGGCGCCTTAGGGAATACTCGAGTTTTATCATAACTTTGCCCTCGAATGAGAGGATCTATCAGTCTTCCCCACCTCTCTCTTTCTACCCCCTGCCTCTCGCACGATTCCTGGCGGCCCGGCTGGTAATCAAACTTTGCGCCTTAGGGAATACTCGAGTTTTATCATAACTTTGCCCTCGAATGAGAGGATCTATCAGTCTTGCCCACCTCTCTCTTTCTACCCCCTGCCTCTCGCACGATTCCTGTCGGATCGGCTGGTAATCAAACTTGGCGCCTTAGGGAATACTCGACTTTCATCATAACTTTGCCCTCGAATGAGAGGATCTATCAGTCTTGCCCACCTCTCTCTTTCTACCCCCTGCCTCTCGCACGATTCCTGGCGGCCCGGCTGGTAATCAAACTTGGCGCCTTAGGGAATACTCGAGTTTCGAGAGGATCTATCAGTCTTGCACACCTCTCTCTCTTTCTACTTCCTGCCTCTCGCACGATTCCTGGCGGCCCGGCTGGTAATCAAACTTGGCGCCTTAGGGAATACTCGAGTTTCATCATAACTTTGCCCTCGAATGAGAGGATCTATCAGTCTTGCCCACCTCTCTCTTTCTACCCCCTGCCACTCGCACGATTCCTGGCGGCCCGGCTGGTAATCAAACTTGACGTCTTAGGGAATACTCGAGTTTCATCATAACTTTGCCCTCGAATGAGAGGATCTATCAGTCTTGCACACCTCTCTCTTTCTACCCCCTGCCTCTCGCACGATTCCTGGCGGCCCGGCTGGTAATCAAACTTGGCGCCTTAGGGAATACTCGAGTTTCATCATAACTTTGCCCTCGAATGAGAGGATCTATCAGTCTTCCTCACCTCTCTCTTTCTACCCCCTGCCTCTCGCACGATTCCTGGCGGCCCGGCTGGTAATCAAACTTGGCGCCTTAGGGAATACTCGAGTTTCATCATAACTTTGCCCTCGAATGAGAGGATCTATCAGTCTTCGTCACCTCTCTCTTTCTAATCCCTGCCTCTCGCACGATTCCTGGCGGCCCGGCTGGTAATCAAACTTGGCGCCTTAGGGAATACTCGAGTTTCATCATAACTTTGCCCTCGAATGAGAGGATCTATCAGTCTTGCACACCTCTCTCTCTTTCTACTTCCTGCCTCTCGCACGATTCCTGGCGGCCCGGCTGGTAATCAAACTTGGCGCCTTAGGGAATACTCGAGTTTCATCATAACTTTGCCCTCGAATGAGAGGATCTATCAGTCTTGCACACCTCTCTCTCTTTCTACTTCCTGCCTCTCGCACGATTCCTGGCGGCCCGGCTGGTAATCAAACTTGGCGCCTTAGGGAATACTCGAGTTTTATCATAACTTTGCCCTCGAATGAGAGGATCTATCAGTCTTCCCCACCTCTCTCTCTCTACCCCCTGCCTCTCGCACGATTCCTGGCGGCCCGGCTGGTAATCAAACTTTGCGCCTTAGGGAATACTCGAGTTTTATCATAACTTTGCCCTCGAATGAGAGGATCTATCAGTCTTGCCCACCTCTCTCTTTCTACCCCCTGCCTCTCGCACGATTCCTGTCGGATCGGCTGGTAATCAAACTTGGCGCCTTAGGGAATACTCGACTTTCATCATAACTTTGCCCTCGAATGAGAGGATCTATCAGTCTTGCCCACCTCTCTCTTTCTACCCCCTGCCTCTCGCACGATTCCTGGCGGCCCGGCTGGTAATCAAACTTGACGTCTTAGGGAATACTCGAGTTTCATCATAACTTTGCCCTCGAATGAGAGGATCTATCAGTCTTGCACACCTCTCTCTTTCTACCCCCTGCCTCTCGCACGATTCCTGGCGGCCCGGCTGGTAATCAAACTTGGCGCCTTAGGGAATACTCGAGTTTCATCATAACTTTGCCCTCGAATGAGAGGATCTATCAGTCTTCGTCACCTCTCTCTTTCTACCCCCTGCCTCTCGCACAATTCCTGGCGGCCCGGCTGGTAATCAAACTTGGCGCCTTAGGGAATACTCGAGTTTCATCATAACTTTGCCCTCGAATGAGAGGTTCTATCAGTCTTCCTCACCTCTCTCTTTCTACCCCCTGCCTCTCGCACGATTCCTGGCGGCCCGGCTGGTAATCAAACTTGGCGCCTTAGGGAATACTCGAGTTTCATCATAACTTTGCCCTCGAATGAGAGGATCTATCAGTCTTGCACACCTCTCTCTTTCTACCCCCTGCCTCTCGCACGATTTCTGGCGGCCCGGCTGGTAATCAAACTTTGCGCCTTAGGGAATACTCGAGTTTCATCATAACTTTGCCCTCGAATGAGAGGATCTATCAGTCTTCCTCACCTCTCTCTTTCTACCCCCTGCCTCTCGCACGATTCCTGGCGGCCCGGCTGGTAATCAAACTTGGCGCCTTAGGGAATACTCGAGTTTCATCATAACTTTGCCCTCGAATGAGAGGATCTATCAGTCTTCGTCACCTCTCTCTTTCTAATCCCTGCCTCTCGCACGATTCCTGGCGGCCCGGCTGGTAATCAAACTTGGCGCCTTAGGGAATACTCGAGTTTCATCATAACTTTGCCCTCGAATGAGAGGATCTATCAGTCTTGCACACCTCTCTCTCTTTCTACTTCCTGCCTCTCGCACGATTCCTGGCGGCCCGGCTGGTAATCAAACTTGGCGCCTTAGGGAATACTCGAGTTTCATCATAACTTTGCCCTCGAATGAGAGGATCTATCAGTCTTGCACACCTCTCTCTCTTTCTACTTCCTGCCTCTCGCACGATTCCTGGCGGCCCGGCTGGTAATCAAACTTGGCGCCTTAGGGAATACTCGAGTTTTATCATAACTTTGCCCTCGAATGAGAGGATCTATCAGTCTTCCCCACCTCTCTCTTTCTACCCCCTGCCTCTCGCACGATTCCTGGCGGCCCGGCTGGTAATCAAACTTTGCGCCTTAGGGAATACTCGAGTTTTATCATAACTTTGCCCTCGAATGAGAGGATCTATCAGTCTTGCCCACCTCTCTCTTTCTACCCCCTGCCTCTCGCACGATTCCTGTCGGATCGGCTGGTAATCAAACTTGGCGCCTTAGGGAATACTCGACTTTCATCATAACTTTGCCCTCGAATGAGAGGATCTATCAGTCTTGCCCACCTCTCTCTTTCTACCCCCTGCCTCTCGCACGATTCCTGGCGGCCCGGCTGGTAATCAAACTTGGCGCCTTAGGGAATACTCGAGTTTCATCATAACTTTGCCCTCGAATGAGAGGATCTATCAGTCTTGCACACCTCTCTCTCTTTCTACTTCCTGCCTCTCGCACGATTCCTGGCGGCCCGGCTGGTAATCAAACTTGGCGCCTTAGGGAATACTCGAGTTTTATCATAACTTTGCCCTCGAATGAGAGGATCTATCAGTCTTCCCCACCTCTCTCTTTCTACCCCCTGCCTCTCGCACGATTCCTGGCGGCCCGGCTGGTAATCAAACTTTGCGCCTTAGGGAATACTCGAGTTTTATCATAACTTTGCCCTCGAATGAGAGGATCTATCAGTCTTGCCCACCTCTCTCTTTCTACCCCCTGCCTCTCGCACGATTCCTGTCGGATCGGCTGGTAATCAAACTTGGCGCCTTAGGGAATACTCGACTTTCATCATAACTTTGCCCTCGAATGAGAGGATCTATCAGTCTTGCCCACCTCTCTCTTTCTACCCCCTGCCTCTCGCACGATTCCTGGCGGCCCGGCTGGTAATCAAACTTGGCGCCTTAGGGAATACTCGAGTTTCATCATAACTTTGCCCTCGAATGAGAGGATCTATCAGTCTTGCCCACCTCTCTCTTTCTACCCCCTGCCTCTCGCACGATTCCTGGCGGCCCGGCTGGTAATCAAACTTCGCGTCTTAGGGAATACTCGAGTTTCATCATAACTTTGCCCTCGAATGAGAGGATCTATCAGTCTTGCCCACCTCTCTCTTTCTACCCCCTGCCTCTCGCACGATTCCTGGCGGCCCGGCTGGTAATCAAACTTGGCGCCTTAGAGAATACTCGAGTTTCATCATAACTTTGCCCTCGAATGAGAGGATCTATCAGTCTTGCCCACCTCTCTCTTTCTACCCCCTGCCTCTCGCACGATTCCTGGCGGCCCGGCTGGTAATCAAACTTGGCGCCTTAGAGAATACTCGAGTTTCATCATAACTTTGCCCTCGAATGAGAGGATCTATCAGTCTTGCCCACCTCTCTCTTTCTACCCCCTGCCTCTCGCACGATTCCTGGCGGCCCGGCTGGTAATCAAACTTGGCGCCTTAGGGAATACTCGAGTTTCGAGAGGATCTATCAGTCTTGCACACCTCTCTCTCTTTCTACTTCCTGCCTCTCGCACGATTCCTGGCGGCCCGGCTGGTAATCAAACTTGGCGCCTTAGGGAATACTCGAGTTTCGAGAGGATCTATCAGTCTTGCACACCTCTCTCTCTTTCTACTTCCTGCCTCTCGCACGATTCCTGTCGGATCGGCTGGTAATCAAACTTGGCGCCTTAGGGAATACTCGACTTTCATCATAACTTTGCCCTCGAATGAGAGGATCTATCAGTCTTGCCCACCTCTCTCTTTCTACCCCCTGCCTCTCGCACGATTCCTGGCGGCCCGGCTGGTAATCAAACTTGGCGCCTTAGGGAATACTCGAGTTTCATCATAACTTTGCCCTCGAATGAGAGGATCTATCAGTCTTGCCCACCTCTCTCTTTCTACCCCCTGCCACTCGCACGATTCCTGGCGGCCCGGCTGGTAATCAAACTTGGCGTCTTAGGGAATACTCGAGTTTCATCATAACTTTGCCCTCGAATGAGAGGATCTATCAGTCTTGCACACCTCTCTCTTTCTACCCCCTGCCTCTCGCACGATTCCTGGCGGCCCGGCTGTTAATCAAACTTGGCGCCTTAGGGAATACTCGAGTTTCATCATAACTTTGCCCTCGAATGAGAGGATCTATCAGTCTTCGTCACCTCTCTCTTTCTACCCCCTGCCTCTCGCACAATTCCTGGCGGCCCGGCTGGTAATCAAACTTGGCGCCTTAGGGAATACTCGAGTTTCATCATAACTTTGCCCTCGAATGAGAGGATCTATCAGTCTTGCACACCTCTCTCTTTCTACCCCCTGCCTCTCGCACGATTCCTGGCGGCCCGGCTGGTAATCAAACTTTGCGCCTTAGGGAATACTCGAGTTTCATCATAACTTTGCCCTCGAATGAGAGGATCTATCAGTCTTCCTCACCTCTCTCTTTCTACCCCCTGCCTCTCGCACGATTCCTGGCGGCCCGGCTGGTAATCAAACTTGGCGCCTTAGGGAATACTCGAGTTTCATCATAACTTTGCCCTCGAATGAGAGGATCTATCAGTCTTCGTCACCTCTCTCTTTCTAATCCCTGCCTCTCGCACGATTCCTGGCGGCCCGGCTGGTAATCAAACTTGGCGCCTTAGGGAATACTCGAGTTTCATCATAACTTTGCCCTCGAATGAGAGGATCTATCAGTCTTGCACACCTCTCTCTCTTTCTACTTCCTGCCTCTTGCACGATTCCTGGCGGCCCGGCTGGTAATCAAACTTGGCGCCTTAGGGAATACTCGAGTTTCATCATAACTTTGCCCTCGAATGAGAGGATCTATCAGTCTTGCACACCTCTCTCTCTTTCTACTTCCTGCCTCTCGCACGATTCCTGGCGGCCCGGCTGGTAATCAAACTTGGCGCCTTAGGGAATACTCGAGTTTTATCATAACTTTGCCCTCGAATGAGAGGATCTATCAGTCTTCCCCACCTCTCTCTTTCTACCCCCTGCCTCTCGCACGATTCCTGGCGGCCCGGCTGGTAATCAAACTTTGCGCCTTAGGGAATACTCGAGTTTTATCATAACTTTGCCCTCGAATGAGAGGATCTATCAGTCTTGCCCACCTCTCTCTTTCTACCCCCTGCCTCTCGCACGATTCCTGTCGGATCGGCTGGTAATCAAACTTGGCGCCTTAGGGAATACTCGACTTTCATCATAACTTTGCCCTCGAATGAGAGGATCTATCAGTCTTGCCCACCTCTCTCTTTCTACCCCCTGCCTCTCGCACGATTCCTGGCGGCCCGGCTGGTAATCAAACTTGGCGCCTTAGGGAATACTCGAGTTTCGAGAGGATCTATCAGTCTTGCACACCTCTCTCTCTTTCTACTTCCTGCCTCTCGCACGATTCCTGGCGGCCCGGCTGGTAATCAAACTTGGCGCCTTAGGGAATACTCGAGTTTCATCATAACTTTGCCCTCGAATGAGAGGATCTATCAGTCTTGCCCACCTCTCTCTTTCTACCCCCTGCCACTCGCACGATTCCTGGCGGCCCGGCTGGTAATCAAACTTGACGTCTTAGGGAATACTCGAGTTTCATCATAACTTTGCCCTCGAATGAGAGGATCTATCAGTCTTGCACACCTCTCTCTTTCTACCCCCTGCCTCTCGCACGATTCCTGGCGGCCCGGCTGGTAATCAAACTTGGCGCCTTAGGGAATACTCGAGTTTCATCATAACTTTGCCCTCGAATGAGAGGATCTATCAGTCTTCCTCACCTCTCTCTTTCTACCCCCTGCCTCTCGCACGATTCCTGGCGGCCCGGCTGGTAATCAAACTTGGCGCCTTAGGGAATACTCGAGTTTCATCATAACTTTGCCCTCGAATGAGAGGATCTATCAGTCTTCGTCACCTCTCTCTTTCTAATCCCTGCCTCTCGCACGATTCCTGGCGGCCCGGCTGGTAATCAAACTTGGCGCCTTAGGGAATACTCGAGTTTCATCATAACTTTGCCCTCGAATGAGAGGATCTATCAGTCTTGCACACCTCTCTCTCTTTCTACTTCCTGCCTCTCGCACGATTCCTGGCGGCCCGGCTGGTAATCAAACTTGGCGCCTTAGGGAATACTCGAGTTTCATCATAACTTTGCCCTCGAATGAGAGGATCTATCAGTCTTGCACACCTCTCTCTCTTTCTACTTCCTGCCTCTCGCACGATTCCTGGCGGCCCGGCTGGTAATCAAACTTGGCGCCTTAGGGAATACTCGAGTTTTATCATAACTTTGCCCTCGAATGAGAGGATCTATCAGTCTTCCCCACCTCTCTCTCTCTACCCCCTGCCTCTCGCACGATTCCTGGCGGCCCGGCTGGTAATCAAACTTTGCGCCTTAGGGAATACTCGAGTTTTATCATAACTTTGCCCTCGAATGAGAGGATCTATCAGTCTTGCCCACCTCTCTCTTTCTACCCCCTGCCTCTCGCACGATTCCTGTCGGATCGGCTGGTAATCAAACTTGGCGCCTTAGGGAATACTCGACTTTCATCATAACTTTGCCCTCGAATGAGAGGATCTATCAGTCTTGCCCACCTCTCTCTTTCTACCCCCTGCCTCTCGCACGATTCCTGGCGGCCCGGCTGGTAATCAAACTTGACGTCTTAGGGAATACTCGAGTTTCATCATAACTTTGCCCTCGAATGAGAGGATCTATCAGTCTTGCACACCTCTCTCTTTCTACCCCCTGCCTCTCGCACGATTCCTGGCGGCCCGGCTGGTAATCAAACTTGGCGCCTTAGGGAATACTCGAGTTTCATCATAACTTTGCCCTCGAATGAGAGGATCTATCAGTCTTCGTCACCTCTCTCTTTCTACCCCCTGCCTCTCGCACAATTCCTGGCGGCCCGGCTGGTAATCAAACTTGGCGCCTTAGGGAATACTCGAGTTTCATCATAACTTTGCCCTCGAATGAGAGGTTCTATCAGTCTTCCTCACCTCTCTCTTTCTACCCCCTGCCTCTCGCACGATTCCTGGCGGCCCGGCTGGTAATCAAACTTGGCGCCTTAGGGAATACTCGAGTTTCATCATAACTTTGCCCTCGAATGAGAGGATCTATCAGTCTTGCACACCTCTCTCTTTCTACCCCCTGCCTCTCGCACGATTTCTGGCGGCCCGGCTGGTAATCAAACTTTGCGCCTTAGGGAATACTCGAGTTTCATCATAACTTTGCCCTCGAATGAGAGGATCTATCAGTCTTCCTCACCTCTCTCTTTCTACCCCCTGCCTCTCGCACGATTCCTGGCGGCCCGGCTGGTAATCAAACTTGGCGCCTTAGGGAATACTCGAGTTTCATCATAACTTTGCCCTCGAATGAGAGGATCTATCAGTCTTCGTCACCTCTCTCTTTCTAATCCCTGCCTCTCGCACGATTCCTGGCGGCCCGGCTGGTAATCAAACTTGGCGCCTTAGGGAATACTCGAGTTTCATCATAACTTTGCCCTCGAATGAGAGGATCTATCAGTCTTGCACACCTCTCTCTCTTTCTACTTCCTGCCTCTCGCACGATTCCTGGCGGCCCGGCTGGTAATCAAACTTGGCGCCTTAGGGAATACTCGAGTTTCATCATAACTTTGCCCTCGAATGAGAGGATCTATCAGTCTTGCACACCTCTCTCTCTTTCTACTTCCTGCCTCTCGCACGATTCCTGGCGGCCCGGCTGGTAATCAAACTTGGCGCCTTAGGGAATACTCGAGTTTTATCATAACTTTGCCCTCGAATGAGAGGATCTATCAGTCTTCCCCACCTCTCTCTTTCTACCCCCTGCCTCTCGCACGATTCCTGGCGGCCCGGCTGGTAATCAAACTTTGCGCCTTAGGGAATACTCGAGTTTTATCATAACTTTGCCCTCGAATGAGAGGATCTATCAGTCTTGCACACCTCTCTCTCTTTCTACTTCCTGCCTCTCGCACGATTCCTGGCGGCCCGGCTGGTAATCAAACTTGGCGCCTTAGGGAATACTCGAGTTTCATCATAACTTTGCCCTCGAATGAGAGGATCTATCAGTCTTGCACACCTCTCTCTCTTTCTACTTCCTGCCTCTCGCACGATTCCTGGCGGCCCGGCTGGTAATCAAACTTGGCGCCTTAGGGAATACTCGAGTTTTATCATAACTTTGCCCTCGAATGAGAGGATCTATCAGTCTTCCCCACCTCTCTCTCTCTACCCCCTGCCTCTCGCACGATTCCTGGCGGCCCGGCTGGTAATCAAACTTTGCGCCTTAGGGAATACTCGAGTTTTATCATAACTTTGCCCTCGAATGAGAGGATCTATCAGTCTTGCCCACCTCTCTCTTTCTACCCCCTGCCTCTCGCACGATTCCTGTCGGATCGGCTGGTAATCAAACTTGGCGCCTTAGGGAATACTCGACTTTCATCATAACTTTGCCCTCGAATGAGAGGATCTATCAGTCTTGCCCACCTCTCTCTTTCTACCCCCTGCCTCTCGCACGATTCCTGGCGGCCCGGCTGGTAATCAAACTTGACGTCTTAGGGAATACTCGAGTTTCATCATAACTTTGCCCTCGAATGAGAGGATCTATCAGTCTTGCACACCTCTCTCTTTCTACCCCCTGCCTCTCGCACGATTCCTGGCGGCCCGGCTGGTAATCAAACTTGGCGCCTTAGGGAATACTCGAGTTTCATCATAACTTTGCCCTCGAATGAGAGGATCTATCAGTCTTCGTCACCTCTCTCTTTCTACCCCCTGCCTCTCGCACAATTCCTGGCGGCCCGGCTGGTAATCAAACTTGGCGCCTTAGGGAATACTCGAGTTTCATCATAACTTTGCCCTCGAATGAGAGGTTCTATCAGTCTTCCTCACCTCTCTCTTTCTACCCCCTGCCTCTCGCACGATTCCTGGCGGCCCGGCTGGTAATCAAACTTGGCGCCTTAGGGAATACTCGAGTTTCATCATAACTTTGCCCTCGAATGAGAGGATCTATCAGTCTTGCACACCTCTCTCTTTCTACCCCCTGCCTCTCGCACGATTTCTGGCGGCCCGGCTGGTAATCAAACTTTGCGCCTTAGGGAATACTCGAGTTTCATCATAACTTTGCCCTCGAATGAGAGGATCTATCAGTCTTCCTCACCTCTCTCTTTCTACCCCCTGCCTCTCGCACGATTCCTGGCGGCCCGGCTGGTAATCAAACTTGGCGCCTTAGGGAATACTCGAGTTTCATCATAACTTTGCCCTCGAATGAGAGGATCTATCAGTCTTCGTCACCTCTCTCTTTCTAATCCCTGCCTCTCGCACGATTCCTGGCGGCCCGGCTGGTAATCAAACTTGGCGCCTTAGGGAATACTCGAGTTTCATCATAACTTTGCCCTCGAATGAGAGGATCTATCAGTCTTGCACACCTCTCTCTCTTTCTACTTCCTGCCTCTCGCACGATTCCTGGCGGCCCGGCTGGTAATCAAACTTGGCGCCTTAGGGAATACTCGAGTTTCATCATAACTTTGCCCTCGAATGAGAGGATCTATCAGTCTTGCACACCTCTCTCTCTTTCTACTTCCTGCCTCTCGCACGATTCCTGGCGGCCCGGCTGGTAATCAAACTTGGCGCCTTAGGGAATACTCGAGTTTTATCATAACTTTGCCCTCGAATGAGAGGATCTATCAGTCTTCCCCACCTCTCTCTTTCTACCCCCTGCCTCTCGCACGATTCCTGGCGGCCCGGCTGGTAATCAAACTTTGCGCCTTAGGGAATACTCGAGTTTTATCATAACTTTGCCCTCGAATGAGAGGATCTATCAGTCTTGCCCACCTCTCTCTTTCTACCCCCTGCCTCTCGCACGATTCCTGTCGGATCGGCTGGTAATCAAACTTGGCGCCTTAGGGAATACTCGACTTTCATCATAACTTTGCCCTCGAATGAGAGGATCTATCAGTCTTGCCCACCTCTCTCTTTCTACCCCCTGCCTCTCGCACGATTCCTGGCGGCCCGGCTGGTAATCAAACTTGGCGCCTTAGGGAATACTCGAGTTTCATCATAACTTTGCCCTCGAATGAGAGGATCTATCAGTCTTGCACACCTCTCTCTCTTTCTACTTCCTGCCTCTCGCACGATTCCTGGCGGCCCGGCTGGTAATCAAACTTGGCGCCTTAGGGAATACTCGAGTTTTATCATAACTTTGCCCTCGAATGAGAGGATCTATCAGTCTTCCCCACCTCTCTCTTTCTACCCCCTGCCTCTCGCACGATTCCTGGCGGCCCGGCTGGTAATCAAACTTTGCGCCTTAGGGAATACTCGAGTTTTATCATAACTTTGCCCTCGAATGAGAGGATCTATCAGTCTTGCCCACCTCTCTCTTTCTACCCCCTGCCTCTCGCACGATTCCTGTCGGATCGGCTGGTAATCAAACTTGGCGCCTTAGGGAATACTCGACTTTCATCATAACTTTGCCCTCGAATGAGAGGATCTATCAGTCTTGCCCACCTCTCTCTTTCTACCCCCTGCCTCTCGCACGATTCCTGGCGGCCCGGCTGGTAATCAAACTTGGCGCCTTAGGGAATACTCGAGTTTCATCATAACTTTGCCCTCGAATGAGAGGATCTATCAGTCTTGCCCACCTCTCTCTTTCTACCCCCTGCCTCTCGCACGATTCCTGGCGGCCCGGCTGGTAATCAAACTTCGCGTCTTAGGGAATACTCGAGTTTCATCATAACTTTGCCCTCGAATGAGAGGATCTATCAGTCTTGCCCACCTCTCTCTTTCTACCCCCTGCCTCTCGCACGATTCCTGGCGGCCCGGCTGGTAATCAAACTTGGCGCCTTAGAGAATACTCGAGTTTCATCATAACTTTGCCCTCGAATGAGAGGATCTATCAGTCTTGCCCACCTCTCTCTTTCTACCCCCTGCCTCTCGCACGATTCCTGGCGGCCCGGCTGGTAATCAAACTTGGCGCCTTAGGGAATACTCGAGTTTCATCATAACTTTGCCCTCGAATGAGAGGATCTATCAGTCTTGCACACCTCTCTCTCTTTCTACTTCCTGCCTCTCGCACGATTCCTGGCGGCCCGGCTGGTAATCAAACTTGGCGCCTTAGGGAATACTCGAGTTTCATCATAACTTTGCCCTCGAATGAGAGGATCTATCAGTCTTGCCCACCTCTCTCTTTCTACCCCCTGCCACTCGCACGATTCCTGGCGGCCCGGCTGGTAATCAAACTTGACGTCTTAGGGAATACTCGAGTTTCATCATAACTTTGCCCTCGAATGAGAGGATCTATCAGTCTTGCACACCTCTCTCTTTCTACCCCCTGCCTCTCGCACGATTCCTGGCGGCCCGGCTGGTAATCAAACTTGGCGCCTTAGGGAATACTCGAGTTTCATCATAACTTTGCCCTCGAATGAGAGGATCTATCAGTCTTCGTCACCTCTCTCTTTCTACCCCCTGCCTCTCGCACAATTCCTGGCGGCCCGGCTGGTAATCAAACTTGGCGCCTTAGGGAATACTCGAGTTTCATCATAACTTTGCCCTCGAATGAGAGGATCTATCAGTCTTCCTCACCTCTCTCTTTCTACCCCCTGCCTCTCGCACGATTCCTGGCGGCCCGGCTGGTAATCAAACTTGGCGCCTTAGGGAATACTCGAGTTTCATCATAACTTTGCCCTCGAATGAGAGGATCTATCAGTCTTGCACACCTCTCTCTTTCTAATCCCTGCCTCTCGCACGATTCCTGGCGGCCCGGCTGGTAATCAAACTTGGCGCCTTAGGGAATACTCGAGTTTCATCATAACTTTGCCCTCGAATGAGAGGATCTATCAGTCTTGCACACCTCTCTCTCTTTCTACTTCCTGCCTCTCGCACGATTCCTGGCGGCCCGGCTGGTAATCAAACTTGGCGCCTTAGGGAATACTCGAGTTTCATCATAACTTTGCCCTCGAATGAGAGGATCTATCAGTCTTGCACACCTCTCTCTCTTTCTACTTCCTGCCTCTCGCACGATTCCTGGCGGCCCGGCTGGTAATCAAACTTGGCGCCTTAGGGAATACTCGAGTTTTATCATAACTTTGCCCTCGAATGAGAGGATCTATCAGTCTTCCCCACCTCTCTCTTTCTACCCCCTGCCTCTCGCACGATTCCTGGCGGCCCGGCTGGTAATCAAACTTTGCGCCTTAGGGAATACTCGAGTTTTATCATAACTTTGCCCTCGAATGAGAGGATCTATCAGTCTTGCCCACCTCTCTCTTTCTACCCCCTGCCTCTCGCACGATTCCTGTCGGATCGGCTGGTAATCAAACTTGGCGCCTTAGGGAATACTCGACTTTCATCATAACTTTGCCCTCGAATGAGAGGATCTATCAGTCTTGCCCACCTCTCTCTTTCTACCCCCTGCCTCTCGCACGATTCCTGGCGGCCCGGCTGGTAATCAAACTTGGCGCCTTAGGGAATACTCGAGTTTCATCATAACTTTGCCCTCGAATGAGAGGATCTATCAGTCTTGCCCACCTCTCTCTTTCTACCCCCTGCCTCTCGCACGATTCCTGGCGGCCCGGCTGGTAATCAAACTTGGCGTCTTAGGGAATACTCGAGTTTCATCATAACTTTGCCCTCGAATGAGAGGATCTATCAGTCTTGCCCACCTCTCTCTTTCTACCCCCTGCCTCTCGCACGATTCCTGGCGGCCCGGCTGGTAATCAAACTTGGCGTCTTAGGGAATACTCGAGTTTCATCATAACTTTGCCCTCGAATGAGAGGATCTATCAGTCTTCCCCACCTCTCTCTTTCTACCCCCTGCCTCTCGCACGATTCCTGGCGGCACGGCTGGTAATCAAACTTTGCGCCTTAGGGAATACTCGAGTTTTATCATAACTTTGCCCTCGAATGAGAGGATCTATCAGTCTTGCCCACCTCTCTCTTTCTACCCTCTGCCTCTCGCACGATTCCTGTCGGATCGGCTGGTAATCAAACTTGGCGCCTTAGGGAATACTCGACTTTCATCATAACTTTGCCCTCGAATGAGAGGATCTATCAGTCTTGCCCACCTCTCTCTTTCTACCCCCTGCCTCTCGCACGATTCCTGGCGGCCCGGCTGGTAATCAAACTTGGCGCCTTAGGGAATACTCGAGTTTCATCATAACTTTGCCCTCGAATGAGAGGATCTATCAGTCTTGCCCACCTCTCTCTTTCTACCCCCTGCCTCTCGCACGATTCCTGGCGGCCCGGCTGGTAATCAAACTTGGCGTCTTAGGGAATACTCGAGTTTCATCATAACTTTGCCCTCGAATGAGAGGATCTATCAGTCTTGCCCACCTCTCTCTTTCTACCCCCTGCGTCTCGCACGATTCCTGGCGGCCCGGCTGGTAATCAAACTTGGCGCCTTAGAGAATACTCGAGTTTCATCATAACTTTGCCCTCGAATGAGAGGATCTATCAGTCTTGCCCACCTCTCTCTTTCTACCCCCTGCCTCTCGCACGATTCCTGGCGGCCCGGCTGGTAATCAAACTTGGCGCCTTAGGGAATACTCGAGTTTCATCATAACTTTGCCCTCGAATGAGAGGATCTATCAGTCTTGCACACCTCTCTCTCTTTCTACTTCCTGCCTCTCGCACGATTCCTGGCGGCCCGGCTGGTAATCAAACTTGGCGCCTTAGGGAATACTCGAGTTTCATCATAACTTTGCCCTCGAATGAGAGGATCTATCAGTCTTGCCCACCTCTCTCTTTCTACCCCCTGCCACTCGCACGATTCCTGGCGGCCCGGCTGGTAATCAAACTTGGCGTCTTAGGGAATACTCGAGTTTCATCATAACTTTGCCCTCGAATGAGAGGATCTATCAGTCTTGCACACCTCTCTCTTTCTACCCCCTGCCTCTCGCACGATTCCTGGCGGCCCGGCTGGTAATCAAACTTGGCGCCTTAGGGAATACTCGAGTTTCATCATAACTTTGCCCTCGAATGAGAGGATCTATCAGTCTTCGTCACCTCTCTCTTTCTACCCCCTGCCTCTCGCACAATTCCTGGCGGCCCGGCTGGTAATCAAACTTGGCGCCTTAGGGAATACTCGAGTTTCATCATAACTTTGCCCTCGAATGAGAGGATCTATCAGTCTTCCTCACCTCTCTCTTTCTACCCCCTGCCTCTCGCACGATTCCTGGCGGCCCGGCTGGTAATCAAACTTGGCGCCTTAGGGAATACTCGAGTTTCATCATAACTTTGCCCTCGAATGAGAGGATCTATCAGTCTTGCACACCTCTCTCTTTCTACCCCCTACCTCTCGCACGATTCCTGGCGGCCCGGCTGGTAATCAAACTTTGCGCCTTAGGGAATACTCGAGTTTCATCATAACTTTGCCCTCGAATGAGAGGATCTATCAGTCTTCCTCACCTCTCTCTTTCTACCCCCTGCCTCTCGCACGATTCCTGGCGGCCCGGCTGGTAATCAAACTTGGCGCCTTAGGGAATACTCGAGTTTCATCATAACTTTGCCCTCGAATGAGAGGATCTATCAGTCTTCGTCACCTCTCTCTTTCTAATCCCTGCCTCTCGCACGATTCCTGGCGGCCCGGCTGGTAATCAAACTTGGCGCCTTAGGGAATACTCGAATTTCATCATAACTTTGCCCTCGAATGAGAGGATCTATCAGTCTTGCACACCTCTCTCTCTTTCTACTTCCTGCCTCTCGCACGATTCCTGGCGGCCCGGCTGGTAATCAAACTTGGCGCCTTAGGGAATACTCGAGTTTCATCATAACTTTGCCCTCGAATGAGAGGATCTATCAGTCTTGCACACCTCTCTCTCTTTCTACTTCCTGCCTCTCGCACGATTCCTGGCGGCCCGGCTGGTAATCAAACTTGGCGCCTTAGGGAATACTCGAGTTTTATCATAACTTTGCCCTCGAATGAGAGGATCTATCAGTCTTCCCCACCTCTCTCTTTCTACCCCCTGCCTCTCGCACGATTCCTGGCGGCCCGGCTGGTAATCAAACTTTGCGCCTTAGGGAATACTCGAGTTTTATCATAACTTTGCCCTCGAATGAGAGGATCTATCAGTCTTGCCCACCTCTCTCTTTCTACCCCCTGCCTCTCGCACGATTCCTGTCGGATCGGCTGGTAATCAAACTTGGCGCCTTAGGGAATACTCGACTTTCATCATAACTTTGCCCTCGAATGAGAGGATCTATCAGTCTTGCCCACCTCTCTCTTTCTACCCCCTGCCTCTCGCACGATTCCTGGCGGCCCGGCTGGTAATCAAACTTGGCGCCTTAGGGAATACTCGAGTTTCATCATAACTTTGCCCTCGAATGAGAGGATCTATCAGTCTTGCCCACCTCTCTCTTTCTACCCCCTGCCTCTCGCACGATTCCTGGCGGCCCGGCTGGTAATCAAACTTGGCGTCTTAGGGAATACTCGAGTTTCATAATAACTTTGCCCTCGAATGAGAGGATCTATCAGTCTCGCCCACCTCTCTCTTTCTACCCCCTGCCTCTCGCACGATTCCTGGCGGCCCGGCTGGTAATCAAACTTGGCGCCTTAGGGAATACTCGAGTTTCATCATAACTTTGCCCTCGAATGAGAGGATCTATCAGTCTTGCCCACCTCTCTCTTTCTACCCCCTGCCTCTCGCACGATTCCTGGCGGCCCGGCTGGTAATCAAACTTGGCGCCTTAGGGAATACTCGAGTTTCATCATAACTTTGCCCTCGAATGAGAGGATCTATCAGTCTTGCACACCTCTCTCTCTTTCTACTTCCTGCCTCTCGCACGATTCCTGGCGGCCCGGCTGGTAATCAAACTTGGCGCCTTAGGGAATACTCGAGTTTCATCATAACTTTGCCCTCGAATGAGAGGATCTATCAGTCTTGCCCACCTCTCTCTTTCTACCCCCTGCCTCTCGCACGATTCCTGGCGGCCCGGCTGGTAATCAAACTTGGCGTCTTAGGGAATACTCGAGTTTCATCATAACTTTGCCCTCGAATGAGAGGATCTATCAGTCTTGCCCACCTCTCTCTTTCTACCCCCTGCCTCTCGCACGATTCCTGGCGGCCCGGCTGGTAATCAAACTTGGCGCCTTAGGGAATACTCGAGTTTCATCATAACTTTGCCCTCGAATGAGAGGATCTATCAGTCTTGCCCACCTCTCTCTTTCTACCCCCTGCCTCTCGCACGATTCCTGGCGGCCCGGCTGGTAATCAAACTTGGCGCCTTAGGGAATACTCGAGTTTCATCATAACTTTGCCCTCGAATGAGAGGATCTATCAGTCTTGCACACCTCTCTCTTTCTACCCCCTGCCTCTCGCACGATTCCTGGCGGCCCGGCTGGTAATCAAACTTGGCGCCTTAGGGAATACTCGAGTTTCATCATAACTTTGCCCTCGAATGAGAGGATCTATCAGTCTTCGTCACCTCTCTCTTTCTACCCCCTGCCTCTCGCACGATTCCTGGCGGCCCGGCTGGTAATCAAACTTGGCGCCTTAGGGAATACTCGAGTTTCATCATAACTTTGCCCTCGAATGAGAGGATCTATCAGTCTTCCTCACCTCTCTCTTTCTACCCCCTGCCTCTCGCACGATTCCTGGCGGCCCGGCTGGTAATCAAACTTGGCGCCTTAGGGAATACTCGAGTTTCATCATAACTTTGCCCTCGAATGAGAGGATCTATCAGTCTTGCACACCTCTCTCTTTCTACCCCCTGCCTCTCGCACGATTCCTGGCGGCCCGGCTGGTAATCAAACTTTGCGCCTTAGGGAATACTCGAGTTTCATCATAACTTTGCCCTCGAATGAGAGGATCTATCAGTCTTCCTCACCTCTCTCTTTCTACCCCCTGCCTCTCGCACGATTCCTGGCGGCCCGGCTGGTAATCAAACTTGGCGCCTTAGGGAATACTCGAGTTTCATCATAACTTTGCCCTCGAATGAGAGGATCTATCAGTCTTGCACACCTCTCTCTTTCTACCCCCTGCCTCTCGCACGATTCCTGGCGGCCCGGCTGGTAATCAAACTTTGCGCCTTAGGGAATACTCGAGTTTCATCATAACTTTGCCCTCGAATGAGAGGATCTATCAGTCTTCCTCACCTCTCTATTTCTACCCCCTGCCTCTCGCACGATTCCTGGCGGCCCGGCTGGTAATCAAACTTGGCGCCTTAGGGAATACTCGAGTTTCATCATAACTTTGCCCTCGAATGAGAGGATCTATCAGTCTTCGCCACCTCTCTCTTTCTACCCCCTGCCTCTCGCACGATTCCTGGCGGCCCGGCTGGTAATCAAACTTGGCGCCTTAGGGAATACTCGAGTTTCATCATAACTTTGCCCTCGAATGAGAGGATCTATCAGTCTTCGTCACCTCTCTCTTTCTACCCCCTGCCTCTCGCACGATTCCTGGCGGCCCGGCTGGTAATCAAACTTGGCGCCTTAGGGAATACTCGAGTTTCATCATAACTTTGCCCTCGAATGAGAGGATCTATCAGTCTTCCTCACCTCTCTCTTTCTACCCCCTGCCTCTCGCACGATTCCTGGCGGCCCGGCTGGTAATCAAACTTGGCGCCTTAGGGAATACTCGAGTTTCATCATAACTTTGCCCTCGAATGAGAGGATCTATCAGTCTTGCACACCTCTCTCTTTCTACCCCCTGCCTCTCGCACGATTCCTGGCGGCCCGGCTGGTAATCAAACTTTGCGCCTTAGGGAATACTCGAGTTTCATCATAACTTTGCCCTCGAATGAGAGGATCTATCAGTCTTCCTCACCTCTCTCTTTCTACCCCCTGCCTCTCGCACGATTCCTGGCGGCCCGGCTGGTAATCAAACTTGGCGCCTTAGGGAATACTCGAGTTTCATCATAACTTTGCCCTCGAATGAGAGGATCTATCAGTCTTGCACACCTCTCTCTTTCTACCCCCTGCCTCTCGCACGATTCCTGGCGGCCCGGCTGGTAATCAAACTTTGCGCCTTAGGGAATACTCGAGTTTCATCATAACTTTGCTCTCGAATGAGAGGATCTATCAGTCTTCCTCACCTCTCTATTTCTACCCCCTGCCTCTCGCACGATTCCTGGCGGCCCGGCTGGTAATCAAACTTGGCGCCTTAGGGAATACTCGAGTTTCATCATAACTTTGCCCTCGAATGAGAGGATCTATCAGTCTTCGCCACCTCTCTCTTTCTACCCCCTGCCTCTCGCACGATTCCTGGCGGCCCGGCTGGTAATCAAACTTGGCGCCTTAGGGAATACTCGAGTTTCATCATAACTTTGCCCTCGAATGAGAGGATCTATCAGTCTTCCTCACCTCTCTCTTTCTACCCCCTGCCTCTCGCACGATTCCTGGCGGCCCGGCTGGTAATCAAACTTGGCGCCTTAGGGAATACTCGAGTTTCATCATAACTTTGCCCTCGAATGAGAGTATCAGTCTTGCACACCTCTCTCTTTCTACCCCCTGCCTCTCGCACGATTCCTGGCGGCCCGGCTGGTAATCAAACTTTGCGCCTTAGGGAATACTCGAGTTTCCTCATAACTTTGCCCTCGAATGAGAGGATCTATCAGTCTTGCCCACCTCTCTCTTTCTACCCCCTGCCTCTCGCACGATTCCTGGCGGCCCGGCTGGTAATCAAACTTGGCGCCTTAGGGAATACTCGAGTTTCATCATAACTTTGCCCTCGAATGAGAGGATCTATCAGTCTTGCACACCTCTCTCTTTCTACCCCCTGCCTCTCGCACGATTCCTGGCGGCCCGGCTGGTAATCAAACTTGGCGCCTTAGGGAATACTCGAGTTTCATCATAACTTTGCCCTCGAATGAGAGGATCTATCAGTCTTCGTCACCTCTCTCTTTCTACCCCCTGCCTCTCGCACGATTCCTGGCGGCCCGGCTGGTAATCAAACTTGGCGCCTTAGGGAATACTCGAGTTTCATCATAACTTTGCCCTCGAATGAGAGGATCTATCAGTCTTCCTCACCTCTCTCTTTCTACCCCCTGCCTCTCGCACGATTCCTGGCGGCCCGGCTGGTAATCAAACTTTGCGCCTTAGGGAATACTCGAGTTTCATCATAACTTTGCCCTCGAATGAGAGGATCTATCAGTCTTCCTCACCTCTCTCTTTCTACCCCCTGCCTCTCGCACGATTCCTGGCGGCCCGGCTGGTAATCAAACTTGGCGCCTTAGGGAATACTCGAGTTTCATCATAACTTTGCCCTCGAATGAGAGGATCTATCAGTCTTCGTCACCTCTCTCTTTCTAATCCCTGCCTCTCGCACGATTCCTGGCGGCCCGGCTGGTAATCAAACTTGGCGCCTTAGGGAATACTCGAGTTTTATCATAACTTTGCCCTCGAATGAGAGGATCTATCAGTCTTGCCCACCTCTCTCTTTCTACCCCCTGCCTCTCGCACGATTCCTGTCGGATCGGCTGGTAATCAAACTTGGCGCCTTAGGGAATACTCGACTTTCATCATAACTTTGCCCTCGAATGAGAGGATCTATCAGTCTTGCCCACCTCTCTCTTTCTACCCCCTGCCTCTCGCACGATTCCTGGCGGCCCGGCTGGTAATCAAACTTGGCGCCTTAGGGAATACTCGAGTTTCATCATAACTTTGCCCTCGAATGAGAGGATCTATCAGTCTTGCCCACCTCTCTCTTTCTACCCCCTGCCTCTCGCACGATTCCTGGCGGCCCGGCTGGTAATCAAACTTCGCGTCTTAGGGAATACTCGAGTTTCATCATAACTTTGCCCTCGAATGAGAGGATCTATCAGTCTTGCCCACCTCTCTCTTTCTACCCCCTGCCTCTCGCACGATTCCTGGCGGCCCGGCTGGTAATCAAACTTGGCGCCTTAGAGAATACTCGAGTTTCATCATAACTTTGCCCTCGAATGAGAGGATCTATCAGTCTTGCCCACCTCTCTCTTTCTACCCCCTGCCTCTCGCACGATTCCTGGCGGCCCGGCTGGTAATCAAACTTGGCGCCTTAGGGAATACTCGAGTTTCATCATAACTTTGCCCTCGAATGAGAGGATCTATCAGTCTTGCACACCTCTCTCTCTTTCTACTTCCTGCCTCTCGCACGATTCCTGGCGGCCCGGCTGGTAATCAAACTTGGCGCCTTAGGGAATACTCGAGTTTCATCATAACTTTGCCCTCGAATGAGAGGATCTATCAGTCTTGCCCACCTCTCTCTTTCTACCCCCTGCCACTCGCACGATTCCTGGCGGCCCGGCTGGTAATCAAACTTGACGTCTTAGGGAATACTCGAGTTTCATCATAACT
The DNA here is from genome assembly GCA_963966185.1 of Rhabditoides inermis. Taxonomy (NCBI): domain Eukaryota; kingdom Metazoa; phylum Nematoda; class Chromadorea; order Rhabditida; family Rhabditidae; genus Rhabditoides; species Rhabditoides inermis. The sequence continues at coordinate 90,604 of CAWZYM010000026.1, read as the reverse complement.
TTGCCCTCGAATGAGAGGATCTATCAGTCTTGCACACCTCTCTCTTTCTACCCCCTGCCTCTCGCACGATTCCTGGCGGCCCGGCTGGTAATCAAACTTGGCGCCTTAGGGAATACTCGAGTTTCATCATAACTTTGCCCTCGAATGAGAGGATCTATCAGTCTTCGTCACCTCTCTCTTTCTACCCCCTGCCTCTCGCACAATTCCTGGCGGCCCGGCTGGTAATCAAACTTGGCGCCTTAGGGAATACTCGAGTTTCATCATAACTTTGCCCTCGAATGAGAGGATCTATCAGTCTTCCTCACCTCTCTCTTTCTACCCCCTGCCTCTCGCACGATTCCTGGCGGCCCGGCTGGTAATCAAACTTGGCGCCTTAGGGAATACTCGAGTTTCATCATAACTTTGCCCTCGAATGAGAGGATCTATCAGTCTTGCACACCTCTCTCTTTCTAATCCCTGCCTCTCGCACGATTCCTGGCGGCCCGGCTGGTAATCAAACTTGGCGCCTTAGGGAATACTCGAGTTTCATCATAACTTTGCCCTCGAATGAGAGGATCTATCAGTCTTGCACACCTCTCTCTCTTTCTACTTCCTGCCTCTCGCACGATTCCTGGCGGCCCGGCTGGTAATCAAACTTGGCGCCTTAGGGAATACTCGAGTTTCATCATAACTTTGCCCTCGAATGAGAGGATCTATCAGTCTTGCACACCTCTCTCTCTTTCTACTTCCTGCCTCTCGCACGATTCCTGGCGGCCCGGCTGGTAATCAAACTTGGCGCCTTAGGGAATACTCGAGTTTTATCATAACTTTGCCCTCGAATGAGAGGATCTATCAGTCTTCCCCACCTCTCTCTTTCTACCCCCTGCCTCTCGCACGATTCCTGGCGGCCCGGCTGGTAATCAAACTTTGCGCCTTAGGGAATACTCGAGTTTTATCATAACTTTGCCCTCGAATGAGAGGATCTATCAGTCTTGCCCACCTCTCTCTTTCTACCCCCTGCCTCTCGCACGATTCCTGTCGGATCGGCTGGTAATCAAACTTGGCGCCTTAGGGAATACTCGACTTTCATCATAACTTTGCCCTCGAATGAGAGGATCTATCAGTCTTGCCCACCTCTCTCTTTCTACCCCCTGCCTCTCGCACGATTCCTGGCGGCCCGGCTGGTAATCAAACTTGGCGCCTTAGGGAATACTCGAGTTTCATCATAACTTTGCCCTCGAATGAGAGGATCTATCAGTCTTGCCCACCTCTCTCTTTCTACCCCCTGCCTCTCGCACGATTCCTGGCGGCCCGGCTGGTAATCAAACTTGGCGTCTTAGGGAATACTCGAGTTTCATCATAACTTTGCCCTCGAATGAGAGGATCTATCAGTCTTGCCCACCTCTCTCTTTCTACCCCCTGCCTCTCGCACGATTCCTGGCGGCCCGGCTGGTAATCAAACTTGGCGTCTTAGGGAATACTCGAGTTTCATCATAACTTTGCCCTCGAATGAGAGGATCTATCAGTCTTCCCCACCTCTCTCTTTCTACCCCCTGCCTCTCGCACGATTCCTGGCGGCCCGGCTGGTAATCAAACTTTGCGCCTTAGGGAATACTCGAGTTTTATCATAACTTTGCCCTCGAATGAGAGGATCTATCAGTCTTGCCCACCTCTCTCTTTCTACCCTCTGCCTCTCGCACGATTCCTGTCGGATCGGCTGGTAATCAAACTTGGCGCCTTAGGGAATACTCGACTTTCATCATAACTTTGCCCTCGAATGAGAGGATCTATCAGTCTTGCCCACCTCTCTCTTTCTACCCCCTGCCTCTCGCACGATTCCTGGCGGCCCGGCTGGTAATCAAACTTGGCGCCTTAGGGAATACTCGAGTTTCATCATAACTTTGCCCTCGAATGAGAGGATCTATCAGTCTTGCCCACCTCTCTCTTTCTACCCCCTGCCTCTCGCACGATTCCTGGCGGCCCGGCTGGTAATCAAACTTGGCGTCTTAGGGAATACTCGAGTTTCATCATAACTTTGCCCTCGAATGAGAGGATCTATCAGTCTTGCCCACCTCTCTCTTTCTACCCCCTGCGTCTCGCACGATTCCTGGCGGCCCGGCTGGTAATCAAACTTGGCGCCTTAGAGAATACTCGAGTTTCATCATAACTTTGCCCTCGAATGAGAGGATCTATCAGTCTTGCCCACCTCTCTCTTTCTACCCCCTGCCTCTCGCACGATTCCTGGCGGCCCGGCTGGTAATCAAACTTGGCGCCTTAGGGAATACTCGAGTTTCATCATAACTTTGCCCTCGAATGAGAGGATCTATCAGTCTTGCACACCTCTCTCTCTTTCTACTTCCTGCCTCTCGCACGATTCCTGGCGGCCCGGCTGGTAATCAAACTTGGCGCCTTAGGGAATACTCGAGTTTCATCATAACTTTGCCCTCGAATGAGAGGATCTATCAGTCTTGCCCACCTCTCTCTTTCTACCCCCTGCCACTCGCACGATTCCTGGCGGCCCGGCTGGTAATCAAACTTGGCGTCTTAGGGAATACTCGAGTTTCATCATAACTTTGCCCTCGAATGAGAGGATCTATCAGTCTTGCACACCTCTCTCTTTCTACCCCCTGCCTCTCGCACGATTCCTGGCGGCCCGGCTGGTAATCAAACTTGGCGCCTTAGGGAATACTCGAGTTTCATCATAACTTTGCCCTCGAATGAGAGGATCTATCAGTCTTCGTCACCTCTCTCTTTCTACCCCCTGCCTCTCGCACAATTCCTGGCGGCCCGGCTGGTAATCAAACTTGGCGCCTTAGGGAATACTCGAGTTTCATCATAACTTTGCCCTCGAATGAGAGGATCTATCAGTCTTCCTCACCTCTCTCTTTCTACCCCCTGCCTCTCGCACGATTCCTGGCGGCCCGGCTGGTAATCAAACTTGGCGCCTTAGGGAATACTCGAGTTTCATCATAACTTTGCCCTCGAATGAGAGGATCTATCAGTCTTGCACACCTCTCTCTTTCTACCCCCTACCTCTCGCACGATTCCTGGCGGCCCGGCTGGTAATCAAACTTTGCGCCTTAGGGAATACTCGAGTTTCATCATAACTTTGCCCTCGAATGAGAGGATCTATCAGTCTTCCTCACCTCTCTCTTTCTACCCCCTGCCTCTCGCACGATTCCTGGCGGCCCGGCTGGTAATCAAACTTGGCGCCTTAGGGAATACTCGAGTTTCATCATAACTTTGCCCTCGAATGAGAGGATCTATCAGTCTTCGTCACCTCTCTCTTTCTAATCCCTGCCTCTCGCACGATTCCTGGCGGCCCGGCTGGTAATCAAACTTGGCGCCTTAGGGAATACTCGAATTTCATCATAACTTTGCCCTCGAATGAGAGGATCTATCAGTCTTGCACACCTCTCTCTCTTTCTACTTCCTGCCTCTCGCACGATTCCTGGCGGCCCGGCTGGTAATCAAACTTGGCGCCTTAGGGAATACTCGAGTTTCATCATAACTTTGCCCTCGAATGAGAGGATCTATCAGTCTTGCACACCTCTCTCTCTTTCTACTTCCTGCCTCTCGCACGATTCCTGGCGGCCCGGCTGGTAATCAAACTTGGCGCCTTAGGGAATACTCGAGTTTTATCATAACTTTGCCCTCGAATGAGAGGATCTATCAGTCTTCCCCACCTCTCTCTTTCTACCCCCTGCCTCTCGCACGATTCCTGGCGGCCCGGCTGGTAATCAAACTTTGCGCCTTAGGGAATACTCGAGTTTTATCATAACTTTGCCCTCGAATGAGAGGATCTATCAGTCTTGCCCACCTCTCTCTTTCTACCCCCTGCCTCTCGCACGATTCCTGTCGGATCGGCTGGTAATCAAACTTGGCGCCTTAGGGAATACTCGACTTTCATCATAACTTTGCCCTCGAATGAGAGGATCTATCAGTCTTGCCCACCTCTCTCTTTCTACCCCCTGCCTCTCGCACGATTCCTGGCGGCCCGGCTGGTAATCAAACTTGGCGCCTTAGGGAATACTCGAGTTTCATCATAACTTTGCCCTCGAATGAGAGGATCTATCAGTCTTGCCCACCTCTCTCTTTCTACCCCCTGCCTCTCGCACGATTCCTGGCGGCCCGGCTGGTAATCAAACTTGGCGTCTTAGGGAATACTCGAGTTTCATAATAACTTTGCCCTCGAATGAGAGGATCTATCAGTCTCGCCCACCTCTCTCTTTCTACCCCCTGCCTCTCGCACGATTCCTGGCGGCCCGGCTGGTAATCAAACTTGGCGCCTTAGGGAATACTCGAGTTTCATCATAACTTTGCCCTCGAATGAGAGGATCTATCAGTCTTGCCCACCTCTCTCTTTCTACCCCCTGCCTCTCGCACGATTCCTGGCGGCCCGGCTGGTAATCAAACTTGGCGCCTTAGGGAATACTCGAGTTTCATCATAACTTTGCCCTCGAATGAGAGGATCTATCAGTCTTGCACACCTCTCTCTCTTTCTACTTCCTGCCTCTCGCACGATTCCTGGCGGCCCGGCTGGTAATCAAACTTGGCGCCTTAGGGAATACTCGAGTTTCATCATAACTTTGCCCTCGAATGAGAGGATCTATCAGTCTTGCCCACCTCTCTCTTTCTACCCCCTGCCTCTCGCACGATTCCTGGCGGCCCGGCTGGTAATCAAACTTGGCGTCTTAGGGAATACTCGAGTTTCATCATAACTTTGCCCTCGAATGAGAGGATCTATCAGTCTTGCCCACCTCTCTCTTTCTACCCCCTGCCTCTCGCACGATTCCTGGCGGCCCGGCTGGTAATCAAACTTGGCGCCTTAGGGAATACTCGAGTTTCATCATAACTTTGCCCTCGAATGAGAGGATCTATCAGTCTTGCCCACCTCTCTCTTTCTACCCCCTGCCTCTCGCACGATTCCTGGCGGCCCGGCTGGTAATCAAACTTGGCGCCTTAGGGAATACTCGAGTTTCATCATAACTTTGCCCTCGAATGAGAGGATCTATCAGTCTTGCACACCTCTCTCTTTCTACCCCCTGCCTCTCGCACGATTCCTGGCGGCCCGGCTGGTAATCAAACTTGGCGCCTTAGGGAATACTCGAGTTTCATCATAACTTTGCCCTCGAATGAGAGGATCTATCAGTCTTCGTCACCTCTCTCTTTCTACCCCCTGCCTCTCGCACGATTCCTGGCGGCCCGGCTGGTAATCAAACTTGGCGCCTTAGGGAATACTCGAGTTTCATCATAACTTTGCCCTCGAATGAGAGGATCTATCAGTCTTCCTCACCTCTCTCTTTCTACCCCCTGCCTCTCGCACGATTCCTGGCGGCCCGGCTGGTAATCAAACTTGGCGCCTTAGGGAATACTCGAGTTTCATCATAACTTTGCCCTCGAATGAGAGGATCTATCAGTCTTGCACACCTCTCTCTTTCTACCCCCTGCCTCTCGCACGATTCCTGGCGGCCCGGCTGGTAATCAAACTTTGCGCCTTAGGGAATACTCGAGTTTCATCATAACTTTGCCCTCGAATGAGAGGATCTATCAGTCTTCCTCACCTCTCTCTTTCTACCCCCTGCCTCTCGCACGATTCCTGGCGGCCCGGCTGGTAATCAAACTTGGCGCCTTAGGGAATACTCGAGTTTCATCATAACTTTGCCCTCGAATGAGAGGATCTATCAGTCTTGCACACCTCTCTCTTTCTACCCCCTGCCTCTCGCACGATTCCTGGCGGCCCGGCTGGTAATCAAACTTTGCGCCTTAGGGAATACTCGAGTTTCATCATAACTTTGCCCTCGAATGAGAGGATCTATCAGTCTTCCTCACCTCTCTATTTCTACCCCCTGCCTCTCGCACGATTCCTGGCGGCCCGGCTGGTAATCAAACTTGGCGCCTTAGGGAATACTCGAGTTTCATCATAACTTTGCCCTCGAATGAGAGGATCTATCAGTCTTCGCCACCTCTCTCTTTCTACCCCCTGCCTCTCGCACGATTCCTGGCGGCCCGGCTGGTAATCAAACTTGGCGCCTTAGGGAATACTCGAGTTTCATCATAACTTTGCCCTCGAATGAGAGGATCTATCAGTCTTCGTCACCTCTCTCTTTCTACCCCCTGCCTCTCGCACGATTCCTGGCGGCCCGGCTGGTAATCAAACTTGGCGCCTTAGGGAATACTCGAGTTTCATCATAACTTTGCCCTCGAATGAGAGGATCTATCAGTCTTCCTCACCTCTCTCTTTCTACCCCCTGCCTCTCGCACGATTCCTGGCGGCCCGGCTGGTAATCAAACTTGGCGCCTTAGGGAATACTCGAGTTTCATCATAACTTTGCCCTCGAATGAGAGGATCTATCAGTCTTGCACACCTCTCTCTTTCTACCCCCTGCCTCTCGCACGATTCCTGGCGGCCCGGCTGGTAATCAAACTTTGCGCCTTAGGGAATACTCGAGTTTCATCATAACTTTGCCCTCGAATGAGAGGATCTATCAGTCTTCCTCACCTCTCTCTTTCTACCCCCTGCCTCTCGCACGATTCCTGGCGGCCCGGCTGGTAATCAAACTTGGCGCCTTAGGGAATACTCGAGTTTCATCATAACTTTGCCCTCGAATGAGAGGATCTATCAGTCTTGCACACCTCTCTCTTTCTACCCCCTGCCTCTCGCACGATTCCTGGCGGCCCGGCTGGTAATCAAACTTTGCGCCTTAGGGAATACTCGAGTTTCATCATAACTTTGCTCTCGAATGAGAGGATCTATCAGTCTTCCTCACCTCTCTATTTCTACCCCCTGCCTCTCGCACGATTCCTGGCGGCCCGGCTGGTAATCAAACTTGGCGCCTTAGGGAATACTCGAGTTTCATCATAACTTTGCCCTCGAATGAGAGGATCTATCAGTCTTCGCCACCTCTCTCTTTCTACCCCCTGCCTCTCGCACGATTCCTGGCGGCCCGGCTGGTAATCAAACTTGGCGCCTTAGGGAATACTCGAGTTTCATCATAACTTTGCCCTCGAATGAGAGGATCTATCAGTCTTCCTCACCTCTCTCTTTCTACCCCCTGCCTCTCGCACGATTCCTGGCGGCCCGGCTGGTAATCAAACTTGGCGCCTTAGGGAATACTCGAGTTTCATCATAACTTTGCCCTCGAATGAGAGTATCAGTCTTGCACACCTCTCTCTTTCTACCCCCTGCCTCTCGCACGATTCCTGGCGGCCCGGCTGGTAATCAAACTTTGCGCCTTAGGGAATACTCGAGTTTCCTCATAACTTTGCCCTCGAATGAGAGGATCTATCAGTCTTGCCCACCTCTCTCTTTCTACCCCCTGCCTCTCGCACGATTCCTGGCGGCCCGGCTGGTAATCAAACTTGGCGCCTTAGGGAATACTCGAGTTTCATCATAACTTTGCCCTCGAATGAGAGGATCTATCAGTCTTGCACACCTCTCTCTTTCTACCCCCTGCCTCTCGCACGATTCCTGGCGGCCCGGCTGGTAATCAAACTTGGCGCCTTAGGGAATACTCGAGTTTCATCATAACTTTGCCCTCGAATGAGAGGATCTATCAGTCTTCGTCACCTCTCTCTTTCTACCCCCTGCCTCTCGCACGATTCCTGGCGGCCCGGCTGGTAATCAAACTTGGCGCCTTAGGGAATACTCGAGTTTCATCATAACTTTGCCCTCGAATGAGAGGATCTATCAGTCTTCCTCACCTCTCTCTTTCTACCCCCTGCCTCTCGCACGATTCCTGGCGGCCCGGCTGGTAATCAAACTTTGCGCCTTAGGGAATACTCGAGTTTCATCATAACTTTGCCCTCGAATGAGAGGATCTATCAGTCTTCCTCACCTCTCTCTTTCTACCCCCTGCCTCTCGCACGATTCCTGGCGGCCCGGCTGGTAATCAAACTTGGCGCCTTAGGGAATACTCGAGTTTCATCATAACTTTGCCCTCGAATGAGAGGATCTATCAGTCTTCGTCACCTCTCTCTTTCTAATCCCTGCCTCTCGCACGATTCCTGGCGGCCCGGCTGGTAATCAAACTTGGCGCCTTAGGGAATACTCGAGTTTCATCATAACTTTGCCCTCGAATGAGAGGATCTATCAGTCTTGCACACCTCTCTCTCTTTCTACTTCCTGCCTCTCGCACGATTCCTGGCGGCCCGGCTGGTAATCAAACTTGGCGCCTTAGGGAATACTCGAGTTTCATCATAACTTTGCCCTCGAATGAGAGGATCTATCAGTCTTGCCCACCTCTCTCTTTCTACCCCCTGCCTCTCGCACGATTCCTGGCGGCCCGGCTGGTAAACAAACTTGGCGCCTTAGGGAATACTCGAGTTTCATCATAACTTTGCCCTCAAATGAGAGGATCTATCAGTCTTGCCCACCTCTCTCTTTCTACCCCCTACCTCTCGCACGATTCCTGGCGGCCCGGCTGGTAATCAAACTTGGCGCCTTAGGGAATAGTCGAGTTTCATCATAACTTTGCCCTCGAATGAGAGGATCTATCAGTCTTGCACACCTCTCTCTTTCTACCCCCTGCCTCTCGCACGATTCCTGGCGGCCCGGCTGGTAATCAAACTTGGCGCCTTAGGGAATACTCGAGTTTTATCATAACTTTGCACTCGAATGAGAGGATCTATCAGTCTTCCCCACCTCTCTCTTTCTACCCCCTGCCTCTCGCACGATTCCTGGCGGCCCGGCTGGTAATCAAACTTGGCGCCTTAGGGAATACTCGAGTTTCATCATAACTTTGCCCTCGAATGAGAGGATCTATCAGTCTTGCACACCTCTCTCTTTCTACCCCCTGCCTCTCGCACGATTCCTGGCGGCCCGGCTGGTAATCAAACTTGGCGCCTTAGGGAATACTCGAGTTTCATCATAACTTTGCCTTCGAATGAGAGGATCTATCAGTCTTCCTCACCTCTCTCTTTCTACCCCCTGCCTCTCGCACGATTCCTGGCGGCCCGGCTGGTAATCAAACTTGGCGCCTTAGGGAATACTCGAGTTTCATCATAACTTTGCCCTCGAATGAGAGGATCTATCAGTCTTCCTCACCTCTCTCTTTCTACCCCCTGCCTCTCGCACGATTCCTGGCGGCCCGGCTGGTAATCAAACTTGGCGCCTTAGGGAATACTCGAGTTTCATCCTAACTTTGCCCTCGAATGAGAGGATCTATCAGTCTTGCCCACCTCTCTCTTTCTACCCCCTGCCTCTCGCACGATTCCTGGCGGCCCGGCTGGTAATCAAACTTTGCGCCTTAGGGAATACTTGAGTTTTATCATAACTTTGCCCTCGAATGAGAAGATCTATCAGTCTTGCCCACCTCTCTCTTTCTACCCCCTGCCTCTCGCACGATTCCTGGCGGCCCGGCTGGTAATCAAACTTGGCGCCTTAGGGAATACTCAAGTTTCATCATAACTTTGCCTTCGAATGAGAGGATCTATCAGTCTTGCACACCTCTCTCTTTCTACCCCCTGCCTCTCGCACGATTCCTGGCGGCCCGGCTGGTAATCAAACTTGGCGCCTTAGGGAATACTCGAGTTTCATCATAACTTTGCCCTCGAATGAGAGGATCTATCAGTCTTCGTCACCTCTCTCTTTCTACCCCCTGCCTCTCGCACGATTCCTGGCGGCCCGGCTGGTAATCAAACTTGGCGCCTTAGGGAATACTCGAGTTTCATCATAGCTTTGCCCTCGAATGAGAGGATCTATCAGTCTTCGTCACCTCTCTCTTTCTACCCCCTGCCTCTCGCACGATTCCTGGCGGCCCGGCTGGTAATCAAACTTGGCGCCTTAGGGAATACTCGAGTTTCATCATAACTTTGCCCTCGAATGAGAGGATCTATCAGTCTTCGTCACCTCTCTCTTTCTACCCCCTGCCTCTCGCACGATTCCTGGCGGCCCGGCTGGTAATCAAACTTGGCGCCTTAGGGAATACTCGAGTTTCATCATAACTTTGCCCTCGAATGAGAGGATCTATCAGTCTTCCTCACCTCTCTCTTTCTACCCCCTGCCTCTCGCACGATTCCTGGCGGCCCGGCTGGTAATCAAACTTGGCGCCTTAGGGAATACTCGAGTTTCATCATAACTTTGCCCTCGAATGAGAGAAACTATCAGTCTTGCCCACCTCTCTCTTTCTACCTCCTGCCTCTCGCACAATTCCTGGCGGCCCGGCTGGTAATCAAACTTGGCGCCTTAGGGAATACTCGAGTTTCATCATAACTTTGCCCTCGAATGAGAGGATCTATCAGTCTTGCACACCTCTCTCTCTTTCTACTTCCTGCCTCTCGCACGATTCCTGGCGGCCCGGCTGGTAATCCAACTTTGCGCCTTAGGGAATACTCGAGTTTCATCATAACTTTGCACTCGAATGAGAGGATCTATCAGTCTTGCACACCTCTCTCTTTCTACCCCCTGCCTCTCGCACGATTCCTGGCGGCCCGGCTGGTAATCAAACTTGGCGCCTTAGGGAATACTCGAGTTTCATCATAACTTTGCCCTCGAATGAGAGGATCTATCAGTCTTCGTCACCTCTCTCTTTCTACCCCCTGCCTCTCGCACGATTCCTGGCGGCCCGGCTGGTAATCAAACTTGGCGCCTTAGGGAATACTCGAGATTCATCATAACTTTGCCTTCGAATGAGAGGATCTATCAGTCTTCCTCACCTCTCTCTTTCTACCCCCTGCCTCTCGCACGATTCCTGGCGGCCCGGCTGGTAATCAAACTTGGCGCCTTAGGGAATACTCGAGTTTCATCATAACTTTGCCCTCGAATGAGAGGATCTATCAGTCTTGCACACCTCTCTCTTTCTACCCCCTGCCTCTCGCACGATTCCTGGCGGCCCGGCTGGTAATCAAACTTTGCGCCTTAGGGAATACTCGAGTTTCATCATAACTTTGCCCTCGAATGAGAGGATCTATCAGTCTTGCCCACCTCTCTCTTTCTACCCCCTGCCTCTCGCACGATTCCTGGCGGCCCGGCTGGTAATCAAACTTGGCGCCTTAGGGAATACTCGAGTTTCATCATAACTTTGCCCTCGAATGAGAGGATCTATCAGTCTTGCACACCTCTCTCTTTCTACCCCCTGCCTCTCGCACGATTCCTGGCGGCCCGGCTGGTAATCAAACTTGGCGCCTTAGGGAATACTCGAGTTTCATCATAACTTTGCCTTCGAATGAGAGGATCTATCAGTCTTCCTCACCTCTCTCTTTCTACCCCCTGCCTCTCGCACGATTCCTGGCGGCCCGGCTGGTAATCAAACTTGGCGCCTTAGGGAATACTCGAGTTTCATCATAACTTTGCCCTCGAATGAGAGGATCTATCAGTCTTCCTCACCTCTCTCTTTCTACCCCCTGCCTCTCGCACGATTCCTGGCGGCCCGGCTGGTAATCAAACTTGGCGCCTTAGGGAATACTCGAGTTTCATCCTAACTTTGCCCTCGAATGAGAGGATCTATCAGTCTTGCCCACCTCTCTCTTTCTACCCCCTGCCTCTCGCACGATTCCTGGCGGCCCGGCTGGTAATCAAACTTGGCGCCTTAGGGAATACTCGAGTTTCATCATAACTTTGCCCTCGAATGAGAGGATCTATCAGTCTTGCACACCTCTCTCTTTCTACCCCCTGCCTCTCGCACGATTCCTGGCGGCCCGGCTGGTAATCAAACTTTGCGCCTTAGGGAATACTCGACTTTCATCATAACTTTGCCCTCGAATGAGAGGATCTATCAGTCTTCCTCACCTCTCTCTTTCTACCCCCTGCCTCTCGCACGATTCCTGGCGGCCCGGCTGGTAATCAAACTTGGCGCCTTAGGGAATACTCGAGTTTCATCATAACTTTGCCCTCGAATGAGAGGATCTATCAGTCTTCCTCACCTCTCTCTTTCTACCCCCTGCCTCTCGCACGATTCCTGGCGGCCCGGCTGGTAATCAAACTTGGCGCCTTAGGGAATACTCGAGTTTCATCATAACTTTGCCCTCGAATAAGAGGATCTATCAGTCTTCGTCACCTCTCTCTTTCTACTTCCTGCCTCTCGCACGATTCCTGGCGGCCCGGCTGGTAATCAAACTTTGCGCCTTAGGGAATACTCGAGTTTCATCATAACTTTGCCCTCGAATAAGAGGATCTATCAGTCTTCGTCACCTCTCTCTTTCTACCCCCTGCCTCTCGCACGATTCCTGGCGGCCCGGCTGGTAATCAAACTTGGCGCCTTAGGGAATACTCGAGTTTCATCATAACTTGGCCCTCGAATAAGAGGATCTATCAGTCTTCGTCACCTCTCTCTTTCTACTTCCTGCCTCTTGCACGATTCCTGGCGGCCCGGCTGGTAATCAAACTTTGCGCCTTAGGGAATACTCGAGTTTCATCATAACTTTGCACTCGAATGAGAGGATCTATCAGTCTTGCACACCTCTCTCTTTCTACCCCCTGCCTCTCGCACGATTCCTGGCGGCCCGGCTGGTAATCAAACTTGGCGCCTTAGGGAATACTCGAGTTTCATCATAACTTTGCCCTCGAATAAGAGGATCTATCAGTCTTCGTCACCTCTCTCTTTCTACCCCCTGCCTCTCGCACGATTCCTGGCGGCCCGGCTGGTAATCAAACTTGGCGCCTTAGGGAATACTCGAGTTTTATCATAACTTTGCCCTCGAATGAGAGGATCTATCAGTCTTGCCCACCTCTCTCTTTCTACCCCCTGCCTCTCGCACGATTCCTGTCGGATCGGCTGGTAATCAAACTTGGCGCCTTAGGGAATACTCGACTTTCATCATAACTTTGCCCTCGAATGAGAGGATCTATCAGTCTTGCCCACCTCTCTCTTTCTACCCCCTGCCTCTCGCACGATTCCTGGCGGCCCGGCTGGTAATCAAACTTGGCGCCTTAGGGAATACTCGAGTTTCATCATAACTTTGCCCTCGAATGAGAGGATCTATCAGTCTTGCCCACCTCTCTCTTTCTACCCCCTGCCTCTCGCACGATTCCTGGCGGCCCGGCTGGTAATCAAACTTGGCGTCTTAGGGAATACTCGAGTTTCATCATAACTTTGCCCTCGAATGAGAGGATCTATCAGTCTTGCCCACCTCTCTCTTTCTACCCCCTGCCTCTCGCACGATTCCTGGCGGCCCGGCTGGTAATCAAACTTGGCGCCTTGGAGAATACTCGAGTTTCATCATAACTTTGCCCTCGAATGAGAGGATCTATCAGTCTTGCCCACCTCTCTCTTTCTACCCCCTGCCTCTCGCACGATTCCTGGCGGCCCGGCTGGTAATCAAACTTGGCGCCTTAGGGAATACTCGAGTTTCATCATAACTTTGCCCTCGAATGAGAGGATCTATCAGTCTTGCACACCTCTCTCTCTTTCTACTTCCTGCCTCTCGCACGATTCCTGGCGGCCCGGCTGGTAATCAAACTTGGCGCCTTAGGGAATACTCGAGTTTCATCATAACTTTGCCCTCGAATGAGAGGATCTATCAGTCTTGCCCACCTCTCTCTTTCTACCCCCTGCCACTCGCACAATTCCTGGCGGCCCGGCTGGTAATCAAACTTGGCGTCTTAGGGAATACTCGAGTTTCATCATAACTTTGCCCTCGAATGAGAGGATCTATCAGTCTTGCACACCTCTCTCTTTCTACCCCCTGCCTCTCGCACGATTCCTGGCGGCCCGGCTGGTAATCAAACTTGGCGCCTTAGGGAATACTCGAGTTTCATCATAACTTTGCCCTCGAATGAGAGGATCTATCAGTCTTCGTCACCTCTCTCTTTCTACCCCCTGCCTCTCGCACAATTCCTGGCGGCCCGGCTGGTAATCAAACTTGGCGCCTTAGGGAATACTCGAGTTTCATCATAACTTTGCCCTCGAATGAGAGGATCTATCAGTCTTCCTCACCTCTCTCTTTCTACCCCCTGCCTCTCGCACGATTCCTGGCGGCCCGGCTGGTAATCAAACTTGGCGCCTTAGGGAATACTCGAGTTTCATCATAACTTTGCCCTCGAATGAGAGGATCTATCAGTCTTGCACACCTCTCTCTTTCTACCCCCTGCCTCTCGCACGATTCCTGGCGGCCCGGCTGGTAATCAAACTTTGCGCCTTAGGGAATACTCGAGTTTCATCATAACTTTGCCCTCGAATGAGAGGATCTATCAGTCTTCCTCACCTCTCTCTTTCTACCCCCTGCCTCTCGCACGATTCCTGGCGGCCCGGCTGGTAATCAAACTTGGCGCCTTAGGGAATACTCGAGTTTCATCATAACTTTGCCCTCGAATGAGAGGATCTATCAGTCTTCGTCACCTCTCTCTTTCTAATCCCTGCCTCTCGCACGATTCCTGGCGGCCCGGCTGGTAATCAAACTTGGCGCCTTAGGGAATACTCGAGTTTCATCATAACTTTGCCCTCGAATGAGAGGATCTATCAGTCTTGCACACCTCTCTCTCTTTCTACTTCCTGCCTCTCGCACGATTCCTGGCGGCCCGGCTGGTAATCAAACTTTGCGCCTTAGGGAATACTCGAGTTTCATCATAACTTTGCACTCGAATGAGAGGATCTATCAGTCTTGCACACCTCTCTCTTTCTACCCCCTGCCTCTCGCACGATTCCTGGCGGCCCGGCTGGTAATCAAACTTGGCGCCTTAGGGAATACTCGAGTTTCATCATAACTTTGCCCTCGAATAAGAGGATCTATCAGTCTTCGTCACCTCTCTCTTTCTACCCCCTGCCTCTCGCACGATTCCTGGCGGCCCGGCTGGTAATCAAACTTGGCGCCTTAGGGAATACTCGAGTTTTATCATAACTTTGCCCTCGAATGAGAGGATCTATCAGTCTTGCCCACCTCTCTCTTTCTACCCCCTGCCTCTCGCACGATTCCTGTCGGATCGGCTGGTAATCAAACTTGGCGCCTTAGGGAATACTCGACTTTCATCATAACTTTGCCCTCGAATGAGAGGATCTATCAGTCTTGCCCACCTCTCTCTTTCTACCCCCTGCCTCTCGCACGATTCCTGGCGGCCCGGCTGGTAATCAAACTTGGCGCCTTAGGGAATACTCGAGTTTCATCATAACTTTGCCCTCGAATGAGAGGATCTATCAGTCTTGCCCACCTCTCTCTTTCTACCCCCTGCCTCTCGCACGATTCCTGGCGGCCCGGCTGGTAATCAAACTTGGCGTCTTAGGGAATACTCGAGTTTCATCATAACTTTGCCCTCGAATGAGAGGATCTATCAGTCTTGCCCACCTCTCTCTTTCTACCCCCTGCCTCTCGCACGATTCCTGGCGGCCCGGCTGGTAATCAAACTTGGCGCCTTGGAGAATACTCGAGTTTCATCATAACTTTGCCCTCGAATGAGAGGATCTATCAGTCTTGCCCACCTCTCTCTTTCTACCCCCTGCCTCTCGCACGATTCCTGGCGGCCCGGCTGGTAATCAAACTTGGCGCCTTAGGGAATACTCGAGTTTCATCATAACTTTGCCCTCGAATGAGAGGATCTATCAGTCTTGCACACCTCTCTCTCTTTCTACTTCCTGCCTCTCGCACGATTCCTGGCGGCCCGGCTGGTAATCAAACTTGGCGCCTTAGGGAATACTCGAGTTTCATCATAACTTTGCCCTCGAATGAGAGGATCTATCAGTCTTGCCCACCTCTCTCTTTCTACCCCCTGCCACTCGCACGATTCCTGGCGGCCCGGCTGGTAATCAAACTTGGCGTCTTAGGGAATACTCGAGTTTCATCATAACTTTGCCCTCGAATGAGAGGATCTATCAGTCTTGCACACCTCTCTCTTTCTACCCCCTGCCTCTCGCACGATTCCTGGCGGCCCGGCTGGTAATCAAACTTGGCGCCTTAGGGAATACTCGAGTTTCATCATAACTTTGCCCTCGAATGAGAGGATCTATCAGTCTTCGTCACCTCTCTCTTTCTACCCCCTGCCTCTCGCACAATTCCTGGCGGCCCGGCTGGTAATCAAACTTGGCGCCTTAGGGAATACTCGAGTTTCATCATAACTTTGCCCTCGAATGAGAGGATCTATCAGTCTTCCTCACCTCTCTCTTTCTACCCCCTGCCTCTCGCACGATTCCTGGCGGCCCGGCTGGTAATCAAACTTGGCGCCTTAGGGAATACTCGAGTTTCATCATAACTTTGCCCTCGAATGAGAGGATCTATCAGTCTTGCACACCTCTCTCTTTCTACCCCCTGCCTCTCGCACGATTCCTGGCGGCCCGGCTGGTAATCAAACTTTGCGCCTTAGGGAATACTCGAGTTTCATCATAACTTTGCCCTCGAATGAGAGGATCTATCAGTCTTCCTCACCTCTCTCTTTCTACCCCCTGCCTCTCGCACGATTCCTGGCGGCCCGGCTGGTAATCAAACTTGGCGCCTTAGGGAATACTCGAGTTTCATCATAACTTTGCCCTCGAATGAGAGGATCTATCAGTCTTCGTCACCTCTCTCTTTCTAATCCCTGCCTCTCGCACGATTCCTGGCGGCCCGGCTGGTAATCAAACTTGGCGCCTTAGGGAATACTCGAGTTTCATCATAACTTTGCCCTCGAATGAGAGGATCTATCAGTCTTGCACACCTCTCTCTCTTTCTACTTCCTGCCTCTCGCACGATTCCTGGCGGCCCGGCTGGTAATCAAACTTGGCGCCTTAGGGAATACTCGAGTTTCATCATAACTTTGCCCTCGAATGAGAGGATCTATCAGTCTTGCACACCTCTCTCTCTTTCTACTTCCTGCCTCTCGCACGATTCCTGGCGGCCCGGCTGGTAATCAAACTTGGCGCCTTAGGGAATACTCGAGTTTTATCATAACTTTGCCCTCGAATGAGAGGATCTATCAGTCTTCGTCACCTCTCTCTTTGTACCCCCTGCCTCTCGCACGATTCCTGGCGGCCCGGCTGGTAATCAAACTTTGCGCCTTAGGGAATACTCGAGTTTTATCATAACTTTGCCCTCGAATGAGAGGATCTATCAGTCTTGCCCACCTCTCTCTTTCTACCCCCTGCCTCTCGCACGATTCCTGTCGGATCGGCTGGTAATCAAACTTGGCGCCTTAGGGAATACTCGACTTTCATCATAACTTTGCCCTCGAATGAGAGGATCTATCAGTCTTGCCCACCTCTCTCTTTCTACCCCCTGCCTCTCGCACGATTCCTGGCGGCTCGGCTGGTAATCAAACTTGGCGCCTTAGGGAATACTCGAGTTTCATCATAACTTTGCCCTCGAATGAGAGGATCTATCAGTCTTGCCCACCTCTCTCTTTCTACCCCCTGCCTCTCGCACGATTCCTGGCGGCCCGGCTGGTAATCAAACTTGGCGTCTTAGGGAATACTCGAGTTTCATCATAACTTTGCCCTCGAATGAGAGGATCTATCAGTCTCGCCAACCTCTCTCTTTCTACCCCCTGCCTCTCGCACGATTCCTGGCGGCCCGGCTGGTAATCAAACTTGGCGCCTTAGAGAATACTCGAGTTTCATCATAACTTTGCCCTCGAATGAGAGGATCTATCAGTCTTGCCCACCTCTCTCTTTCTACCCCCTGCCTCTCGCACGATTCCTGGCGGCCCGGCTGGTAATAAAACTTGGCGCCTTAGGGAATACTCGAGTTTCATCATAACTTTGCCCTCGAATGAGAGGATCTATCAGTCTTGCACACCTCTCTCTCTTTCTACTTCCTGCCTCTCGCACGATTCCTGGCGGCCCGGCTGGTAATCAAACTTGGCGCCTTAGGGAATACTCGAGTTTCATCATAACTTTGCCCTCGAATGAGAGGATCTATCAGTCTTGCCCACCTCTCTCTTTCTACCCCCTGCCTCTCGCACGATTCCTGGCGGCCCGGCTGGTAATCAAACTTGGCGTCTTAGGGAATACTCGAGTTTCATCATAACTTTGCCCTCGAATGAGAGGATCTATCAGTCTTGCCCACCTCTCTCTTTCTACCCCCTGCCTCTCGCACGATTCCTGGCGGCCCGGCTGGTAATCAAACTTGGCGCCTTAGGGAATACTCGAGTTTCATCATAACTTTGCCCTCGAATGAGAGGATCTATCAGTCTTGCCCACCTCTCTCTTTCTACCCCCTGCCTCTCGCACGATTCCTGGCGGCCCGGCTGGTAATCAAACTTGGCGCCTTAGGGAATACTCGAGTTTCATCATAACTTTGCCCTCGAATGAGAGGATCTATCAGTCTTGCACACCTCTCTCTTTCTACCCCCTGCCTCTCGCACGATTCCTGGCGGCCCGGCTGGTAATCAAACTTGGCGCCTTAGGGAATACTCGAGTTTCATCATAACTTTGCCCTCGAATGAGAGGATCTATCAGTCTTCCTCACCTCTCTCTTTCTACCCCCTGCCTCTCGCACGATTCCTGGCGGCCCGGCTGGTAATCAAACTTGGCGCCTTAGGGAATACTCGAGTTTCATCATAACTTTGCCCTCGAATGAGAGGATCTATCAGTCTTGCACACCTCTCTCTTTCTACCCCCTGCCTCTCGCACGATTCCTGGCGGCCCGGCTGGTAATCAAACTTTGCGCCTTAGGGAATACTCGAGTTTCATCATAACTTTGCCCTCGAATGAGAGGATCTATCAGTCTTCCTCACCTCTCTCTTTCTACCCCCTGCCTCTCGCACGATTCCTGGCGGCCCGGCTGGTAATCAAACTTGGCACCTTAGGGAATACTCGAGTTTCATCATAACTTTGCCCTCGAATGAGAGGATCTATCAGTCTTGCACACCTCTCTCTTTCTACCCCCTGCCTCTCGCACGATTCCTGGCGGCCCGGCTGGTAATCAAACTTTGCGCCTTAGGGAATACTCGAGTTTCATCATAACTTTGCCCTCGAATGAGAGGATCTATCAGTCTTCCTCACCTCTCTATTTCTACCCCCTGCCTCTCGCACGATTCCTGGCGGCCCGGCTGGTAATCAAACTTGGCGCCTTAGGGAATACTCGAGTTTCATCATAACTTTGCCCTCGAATGAGAGGATCTATCAGTCTTCGCCACCTCTCTCTTTCTACCCCCTGCCTCTCGCACGATTCCTGGCGGCCCGGCTGGTAATCAAACTTGGCGCCTTAGGGAATACTCGAGTTTCATCATAACTTTGCCCTCGAATGAGAGGATCTATCAGTCTTCCTCACCTCTCTCTTTCTACCCCCTGCCTCTCGCACGATTCCTGGCGGCCCGGCTGGTAATCAAACTTGGCGCCTTAGGGAATACTCGAGTTTCATCATAACTTTGCCCTCGAATGAGAGTATCAGTCTTGCACACCTCTCTCTTTCTACCCCCTGCCTCTCGCACGATTCCTGGCGGCCCGGCTGGTAATCAAACTTTGCGCCTTAGGGAATACTCGAGTTTCATCATAACTTTGCCCTCGAATGAGAGGATCTATCAGTCTTGCCCACCTCTCTCTTTCTACCCCCTGCCTCTCGCACGATTCCTGGCGGCCCGGCTGGTAATCAAACTTGGCGTCTTAGGGAATACTCGAGTTTCATCATAACTTTGCCCTCGAATGAGAGGATCTATCAGTCTTGCCCACCTCTCTCTTTCTACCCCCTGCCTCTCGCACGATTCCTGGCGGCCCGGCTGGTAATCAAACTTGGCGCCTTAGGGAATACTCGAGTTTCATCATAACTTTGCCCTCAAATGAGAGGATCTATCAGTCTTGCCCACCTCTCTCTTTCTACCCCCTACCTCTCGCACGATTCCTGGCGGCCCGGCTGGTAATCAAACTTGGCGCCTTAGGGAATAGTCGAGTTTCATCATAACTTTGCCCTCGAATGAGAGGATCTATCAGTCTTGCACACCTCTCTCTTTCTACCCCCTGCCTCTCGCACGATTCCTGGCGGCCCGGCTGGTAATCAAACTTGGCGCCTTAGGGAATACTCGAGTTTTATCATAACTTTGCACTCGAATGAGAGGATCTATCAGTCTTCCCCACCTCTCTCTTTCTACCCCCTGCCTCTCGCACGATTCCTGGCGGCCCGGCTGGTAATCAAACTTGGCGCCTTAGGGAATACTCGAGTTTCATCATAACTTTGCCCTCGAATGAGAGGATCTATCAGTCTTGCACACCTCTCTCTTTCTACCCCCTGCCTCTCGCACGATTCCTGGCGGCCCGGCTGGTAATCAAACTTGGCGCCTTAGGGAATACTCGAGTTTCATCATAACTTTGCCTTCGAATGAGAGGATCTATCAGTCTTCCTCACCTCTCTCTTTCTACCCCCTGCCTCTCGCACGATTCCTGGCGGCCCGGCTGGTAATCAAACTTGGCGCCTTAGGGAATACTCGAGTTTCATCATAACTTTGCCCTCGAATGAGAGGATCTATCAGTCTTCCTCACCTCTCTCTTTCTACCCCCTGCCTCTCGCACGATTCCTGGCGGCCCGGCTGGTAATCAAACTTGGCGCCTTAGGGAATACTCGAGTTTCATCCTAACTTTGCCCTCGAATGAGAGGATCTATCAGTCTTGCCCACCTCTCTCTTTCTACCCCCTGCCTCTCGCACGATTCCTGGCGGCCCGGCTGGTAATCAAACTTTGCGCCTTAGGGAATACTTGAGTTTTATCATAACTTTGCCCTCGAATGAGAAGATCTATCAGTCTTGCCCACCTCTCTCTTTCTACCCCCTGCCTCTCGCACGATTCCTGGCGGCCCGGCTGGTAATCAAACTTGGCGCCTTAGGGAATACTCAAGTTTCATCATAACTTTGCCTTCGAATGAGAGGATCTATCAGTCTTGCACACCTCTCTCTTTCTACCCCCTGCCTCTCGCACGATTCCTGGCGGCCCGGCTGGTAATCAAACTTGGCGCCTTAGGGAATACTCGAGTTTCATCATAACTTTGCCCTCGAATGAGAGGATCTATCAGTCTTCGTCACCTCTCTCTTTCTACCCCCTGCCTCTCGCACGATTCCTGGCGGCCCGGCTGGTAATCAAACTTGGCGCCTTAGGGAATACTCGAGTTTCATCATAGCTTTGCCCTCGAATGAGAGGATCTATCAGTCTTCGTCACCTCTCTCTTTCTACCCCCTGCCTCTCGCACGATTCCTGGCGGCCCGGCTGGTAATCAAACTTGGCGCCTTAGGGAATACTCGAGTTTCATCATAACTTTGCCCTCGAATGAGAGGATCTATCAGTCTTCGTCACCTCTCTCTTTCTACCCCCTGCCTCTCGCACGATTCCTGGCGGCCCGGCTGGTAATCAAACTTGGCGCCTTAGGGAATACTCGAGTTTCATCATAACTTTGCCCTCGAATGAGAGGATCTATCAGTCTTCCTCACCTCTCTCTTTCTACCCCCTGCCTCTCGCACGATTCCTGGCGGCCCGGCTGGTAATCAAACTTGGCGCCTTAGGGAATACTCGAGTTTCATCATAACTTTGCCCTCGAATGAGAGAAACTATCAGTCTTGCCCACCTCTCTCTTTCTACCTCCTGCCTCTCGCACAATTCCTGGCGGCCCGGCTGGTAATCAAACTTGGCGCCTTAGGGAATACTCGAGTTTCATCATAACTTTGCCCTCGAATGAGAGGATCTATCAGTCTTGCACACCTCTCTCTCTTTCTACTTCCTGCCTCTCGCACGATTCCTGGCGGCCCGGCTGGTAATCCAACTTTGCGCCTTAGGGAATACTCGAGTTTCATCATAACTTTGCACTCGAATGAGAGGATCTATCAGTCTTGCACACCTCTCTCTTTCTACCCCCTGCCTCTCGCACGATTCCTGGCGGCCCGGCTGGTAATCAAACTTGGCGCCTTAGGGAATACTCGAGTTTCATCATAACTTTGCCCTCGAATGAGAGGATCTATCAGTCTTCGTCACCTCTCTCTTTCTACCCCCTGCCTCTCGCACGATTCCTGGCGGCCCGGCTGGTAATCAAACTTGGCGCCTTAGGGAATACTCGAGATTCATCATAACTTTGCCTTCGAATGAGAGGATCTATCAGTCTTCCTCACCTCTCTCTTTCTACCCCCTGCCTCTCGCACGATTCCTGGCGGCCCGGCTGGTAATCAAACTTGGCGCCTTAGGGAATACTCGAGTTTCATCATAACTTTGCCCTCGAATGAGAGGATCTATCAGTCTTGCACACCTCTCTCTTTCTACCCCCTGGCTCTCGCACGATTCCTGGCGGCCCGGCTGGTAATCAAACTTTGCGCCTTAGGGAATACTCGAGTTTCATCATAACTTTGCCCTCGAATGAGAGGATCTATCAGTCTTGCCCACCTCTCTCTTTCTACCCCCTGCCTCTCGCACGATTCCTGGCGGCCCGGCTGGTAATCAAACTTGGCGCCTTAGGGAATACTCGAGTTTCATCATAACTTTGCCCTCGAATGAGAGGATCTATCAGTCTTGCACACCTCTCTCTTTCTACCCCCTGCCTCTCGCACGATTCCTGGCGGCCCGGCTGGTAATCAAACTTGGCGCCTTAGGGAATACTCGAGTTTCATCATAACTTTGCCTTCGAATGAGAGGATCTATCAGTCTTCCTCACCTCTCTCTTTCTACCCCCTGCCTCTCGCACGATTCCTGGCGGCCCGGCTGGTAATCAAACTTGGCGCCTTAGGGAATACTCGAGTTTCATCATAACTTTGCCCTCGAATGAGAGGATCTATCAGTCTTCCTCACCTCTCTCTTTCTACCCCCTGCCTCTCGCACGATTCCTGGCGGCCCGGCTGGTAATCAAACTTGGCGCCTTAGGGAATACTCGAGTTTCATCCTAACTTTGCCCTCGAATGAGAGGATCTATCAGTCTTGCCCACCTCTCTCTTTCTACCCCCTGCCTCTCGCACGATTCCTGGCGGCCCGGCTGGTAATCAAACTTGGCGCCTTAGGGAATACTCGAGTTTCATCATAACTTTGCCCTCGAATGAGAGGATCTATCAGTCTTGCACACCTCTCTCTTTCTACCCCCTGCCTCTCGCACGATTCCTGGCGGCCCGGCTGGTAATCAAACTTTGCGCCTTAGGGAATACTCGACTTTCATCATAACTTTGCCCTCGAATGAGAGGATCTATCAGTCTTCCTCACCTCTCTCTTTCTACCCCCTGCCTCTCGCACGATTCCTGGCGGCCCGGCTGGTAATCAAACTTGGCGCCTTAGGGAATACTCGAGTTTCATCATAACTTTGCCCTCGAATGAGAGGATCTATCAGTCTTCCTCACCTCTCTCTTTCTACCCCCTGCCTCTCGCACGATTCCTGGCGGCCCGGCTGGTAATCAAACTTGGCGCCTTAGGGAATACTCGAGTTTCATCATAACTTTGCCCTCGAATAAGAGGATCTATCAGTCTTCGTCACCTCTCTCTTTCTACTTCCTGCCTCTCGCACGATTCCTGGCGGCCCGGCTGGTAATCAAACTTTGCGCCTTAGGGAATACTCGAGTTTCATCATAACTTTGCCCTCGAATAAGAGGATCTATCAGTCTTCGTCACCTCTCTCTTTCTACCCCCTGCCTCTCGCACGATTCCTGGCGGCCCGGCTGGTAATCAAACTTGGCGCCTTAGGGAATACTCGAGTTTCATCATAACTTGGCCCTCGAATAAGAGGATCTATCAGTCTTCGTCACCTCTCTCTTTCTACTTCCTGCCTCTCGCACGATTCCTGGCGGCCCGGCTGGTAATCAAACTTTGCGCCTTAGGGAATACTCGAGTTTCATCATAACTTTGCACTCGAATGAGAGGATCTATCAGTCTTGCACACCTCTCTCTTTCTACCCCCTGCCTCTCGCACGATTCCTGGCGGCCCGGCTGGTAATCAAACTTGGCGCCTTAGGGAATACTCGAGTTTCATCATAACTTTGCCCTCGAATAAGAGGATCTATCAGTCTTCGTCACCTCTCTCTTTCTACCCCCTGCCTCTCGCACGATTCCTGGCGGCCCGGCTGGTAATCAAACTTGGCGCCTTAGGGAATACTCGAGTTTTATCATAACTTTGCCCTCGAATGAGAGGATCTATCAGTCTTGCCCACCTCTCTCTTTCTACCCCCTGCCTCTCGCACGATTCCTGTCGGATCGGCTGGTAATCAAACTTGGCGCCTTAGGGAATACTCGACTTTCATCATAACTTTGCCCTCGAATGAGAGGATCTATCAGTCTTGCCCACCTCTCTCTTTCTACCCCCTGCCTCTCGCACGATTCCTGGCGGCCCGGCTGGTAATCAAACTTGGCGCCTTAGGGAATACTCGAGTTTCATCATAACTTTGCCCTCGAATGAGAGGATCTATCAGTCTTGCCCACCTCTCTCTTTCTACCCCCTGCCTCTCGCACGATTCCTGGCGGCCCGGCTGGTAATCAAACTTGGCGTCTTAGGGAATACTCGAGTTTCATCATAACTTTGCCCTCGAATGAGAGGATCTATCAGTCTTGCCCACCTCTCTCTTTCTACCCCCTGCCTCTCGCACGATTCCTGGCGGCCCGGCTGGTAATCAAACTTGGCGCCTTGGAGAATACTCGAGTTTCATCATAACTTTGCCCTCGAATGAGAGGATCTATCAGTCTTGCCCACCTCTCTCTTTCTACCCCCTGCCTCTCGCACGATTCCTGGCGGCCCGGCTGGTAATCAAACTTGGCGCCTTAGGGAATACTCGAGTTTCATCATAACTTTGCCCTCGAATGAGAGGATCTATCAGTCTTGCACACCTCTCTCTCTTTCTACTTCCTGCCTCTCGCACGATTCCTGGCGGCCCGGCTGGTAATCAAACTTGGCGCCTTAGGGAATACTCGAGTTTCATCATAACTTTGCCCTCGAATGAGAGGATCTATCAGTCTTGCCCACCTCTCTCTTTCTACCCCCTGCCACTCGCACGATTCCTGGCGGCCCGGCTGGTAATCAAACTTGGCGTCTTAGGGAATACTCGAGTTTCATCATAACTTTGCCCTCGAATGAGAGGATCTATCAGTCTTGCACACCTCTCTCTTTCTACCCCCTGCCTCTCGCACGATTCCTGGCGGCCCGGCTGGTAATCAAACTTGGCGCCTTAGGGAATACTCGAGTTTCATCATAACTTTGCCCTCGAATGAGAGGATCTATCAGTCTTCGTCACCTCTCTCTTTCTACCCCCTGCCTCTCGCACAATTCCTGGCGGCCCGGCTGGTAATCAAACTTGGCGCCTTAGGGAATACTCGAGTTTCATCATAACTTTGCCCTCGAATGAGAGGATCTATCAGTCTTGCACACCTCTCTCTTTCTACCCCCTGCCTCTCGCACGATTCCTGGCGGCCCGGCTGGTAATCAAACTTTGCGCCTTAGGGAATACTCGAGTTTCATCATAACTTTGCCCTCGAATGAGAGGATCTATCAGTCTTCCTCACCTCTCTCTTTCTACCCCCTGCCTCTCGCACGATTCCTGGCGGCCCGGCTGGTAATCAAACTTGGCGCCTTAGGGAATACTCGAGTTTCATCATAACTTTGCCCTCGAATGAGAGGATCTATCAGTCTTCGTCACCTCTCTCTTTCTAATCCCTGCCTCTCGCACGATTCCTGGCGGCCCGGCTGGTAATCAAACTTGGCGCCTTAGGGAATACTCGAGTTTCATCATAACTTTGCCCTCGAATGAGAGGATCTATCAGTCTTGCACACCTCTCTCTCTTTCTACTTCCTGCCTCTCGCACGATTCCTGGCGGCCCGGCTGGTAATCAAACTTTGCGCCTTAGGGAATACTCGAGTTTCATCATAACTTTGCACTCGAATGAGAGGATCTATCAGTCTTGCACACCTCTCTCTTTCTACCCCCTGCCTCTCGCACGATTCCTGGCGGCCCGGCTGGTAATCAAACTTGGCGCCTTAGGGAATACTCGAGTTTCATCATAACTTTGCCCTCGAATAAGAGGATCTATCAGTCTTCGTCACCTCTCTCTTTCTACCCCCTGCCTCTCGCACGATTCCTGGCGGCCCGGCTGGTAATCAAACTTGGCGCCTTAGGGAATACTCGAGTTTTATCATAACTTTGCCCTCGAATGAGAGGATCTATCAGTCTTGCCCACCTCTCTCTTTCTACCCCCTGCCTCTCGCACGATTCCTGTCGGATCGGCTGGTAATCAAACTTGGCGCCTTAGGGAATACTCGACTTTCATCATAACTTTGCCCTCGAATGAGAGGATCTATCAGTCTTGCCCACCTCTCTCTTTCTACCCCCTGCCTCTCGCACGATTCCTGGCGGCCCGGCTGGTAACCAAACTTGGCGCCTTAGGGAATACTCGAGTTTCATCATAACTTTGCCCTCGAATGAGAGGATCTATCAGTCTTGCCCACCTCTCTCTTTCTACCCCCTGCCTCTCGCACGATTCCTGGCGGCCCGGCTGGTAATCAAACTTGGCGTCTTAGGGAATACTCGAGTTTCATCATAACTTTGCCCTCGAATGAGAGGATCTATCAGTCTTGCCCACCTCTCTCTTTCTACCCCCTGCCTCTCGCACGATTCCTGGCGGCCCGGCTGGTAATCAAACTTGGCGCCTTGGAGAATACTCGAGTTTCATCATAACTTTGCCCTCGAATGAGAGGATCTATCAGTCTTGCCCACCTCTCTCTTTCTACCCCCTGCCTCTCGCACGATTCCTGGCGGCCCGGCTGGTAATCAAACTTGGCGCCTTAGGGAATACTCGAGTTTCATCATAACTTTGCCCTCGAATGAGAGGATCTATCAGTCTTGCACACCTCTCTCTCTTTCTACTTCCTGCCTCTCGCACGATTCCTGGCGGCCCGGCTGGTAATCAAACTTTGCGCCTTAGGGAATACTCGAGTTTCATCATAACTTTGCCCTCGAATGAGAGGATCTATCAGTCTTGCCCACCTCTCTCTTTCTACCCCCTGCCTCTCGCACGATTCCTGGCGGCCCGGCTGGTAATCAAACTTGGCGCCTTAGGGAATACTCGAGTTTCATCATAACTTTGCCCTCGAATGAGAGGATCTATCAGTCTTGCACACCTCTCTCTTTCTACCCCCTGCCTCTCGCACGATTCCTGGCGGCCCGGCTGGTAATCAAACTTGGCGCCTTAGGGAATACTCGAGTTTCATCATAACTTTGCCTTCGAATGAGAGGATCTATCAGTCTTCCTCACCTCTCTCTTTCTACCCCCTGCCTCTCGCACGATTCCTGGCGGCCCGGCTGGTAATCAAACTTGGCGCCTTAGGGAATACTCGAGTTTCATCATAACTTTGCCCTCGAATGAGAGGATCTATCAGTCTTCCTCACCTCTCTCTTTCTACCCCCTGCCTCTCGCACGATTCCTGGCGGCCCGGCTGGTAATCAAACTTGGCGCCTTAGGGAATACTCGAGTTTCATCCTAACTTTGCCCTCGAATGAGAGGATCTATCAGTCTTGCCCACCTCTCTCTTTCTACCCCCTGCCTCTCGCACGATTCCTGGCGGCCCGGCTGGTAATCAAACTTGGCGCCTTAGGGAATACTCGAGTTTCATCATAACTTTGCCCTCGAATGAGAGGATCTATCAGTCTTGCACACCTCTCTCTTTCTACCCCCTGCCTCTCGCACGATTCCTGGCGGCCCGGCTGGTAATCAAACTTTGCGCCTTAGGGAATACTCGACTTTCATCATAACTTTGCCCTCGAATGAGAGGATCTATCAGTCTTCCTCACCTCTCTCTTTCTACCCCCTGCCTCTCGCACGATTCCTGGCGGCCCGGCTGGTAATCAAACTTGGCGCCTTAGGGAATACTCGAGTTTCATCATAACTTTGCCCTCGAATGAGAGGATCTATCAGTCTTCCTCACCTCTCTCTTTCTACCCCCTGCCTCTCGCACGATTCCTGGCGGCCCGGCTGGTAATCAAACTTGGCGCCTTAGGGAATACTCGAGTTTCATCATAACTTTGCCCTCGAATAAGAGGATCTATCAGTCTTCGTCACCTCTCTCTTTCTACTTCCTGCCTCTCGCACGATTCCTGGCGGCCCGGCTGGTAATCAAACTTTGCGCCTTAGGGAATACTCGAGTTTCATCATAACTTTGCCCTCGAATAAGAGGATCTATCAGTCTTCGTCACCTCTCTCTTTCTACCCCCTGCCTCTCGCACGATTCCTGGCGGCCCGGCTGGTAATCAAACTTGGCGCCTTAGGGAATACTCGAGTTTCATCATAACTTGGCCCTCGAATAAGAGGATCTATCAGTCTTCGTCACCTCTCTCTTTCTACTTCCTGCCTCTCGCACGATTCCTGGCGGCCCGGCTGGTAATCAAACTTTGCGCCTTAGGGAATACTCGAGTTTCATCATAACTTTGCACTCGAATGAGAGGATCTATCAGTCTTGCACACCTCTCTCTTTCTACCCCCTGCCTCTCGCACGATTCCTGGCGGCCCGGCTGGTAATCAAACTTGGCGCCTTAGGGAATACTCGAGTTTCATCATAACTTTGCCCTCGAATAAGAGGATCTATCAGTCTTCGTCACCTCTCTCTTTCTACCCCCTGCCTCTCGCACGATTCCTGGCGGCCCGGCTGGTAATCAAACTTGGCGCCTTAGGGAATACTCGAGTTTTATCATAACTTTGCCCTCGAATGAGAGGATCTATCAGTCTTGCCCACCTCTCTCTTTCTACCCCCTGCCTCTCGCACGATTCCTGTCGGATCGGCTGGTAATCAAACTTGGCGCCTTAGGGAATACTCGACTTTCATCATAACTTTGCCCTCGAATGAGAGGATCTATCAGTCTTGCCCACCTCTCTCTTTCTACCCCCTGCCTCTCGCACGATTCCTGGCGGCCCGGCTGGTAATCAAACTTGGCGCCTTAGGGAATACTCGAGTTTCATCATAACTTTGCCCTCGAATGAGAGGATCTATCAGTCTTGCCCACCTCTCTCTTTCTACCCCCTGCCTCTCGCACGATTCCTGGCGGCCCGGCTGGTAATCAAACTTGGCGTCTTAGGGAATACTCGAGTTTCATCATAACTTTGCCCTCGAATGAGAGGATCTATCAGTCTTGCCCACCTCTCTCTTTCTACCCCCTGCCTCTCGCACGATTCCTGGCGGCCCGGCTGGTAATCAAACTTGGCGCCTTGGAGAATACTCGAGTTTCATCATAACTTTGCCCTCGAATGAGAGGATCTATCAGTCTTGCCCACCTCTCTCTTTCTACCCCCTGCCTCTCGCACGATTCCTGGCGGCCCGGCTGGTAATCAAACTTGGCGCCTTAGGGAATACTCGAGTTTCATCATAACTTTGCCCTCGAATGAGAGGATCTATCAGTCTTGCACACCTCTCTCTCTTTCTACTTCCTGCCTCTCGCACGATTCCTGGCGGCCCGGCTGGTAATCAAACTTGGCGCCTTAGGGAATACTCGAGTTTCATCATAACTTTGCCCTCGAATGAGAGGATCTATCAGTCTTGCCCACCTCTCTCTTTCTACCCCCTGCCACTCGCACGATTCCTGGCGGCCCGGCTGGTAATCAAACTTGGCGTCTTAGGGAATACTCGAGTTTCATCATAACTTTGCCCTCGAATGAGAGGATCTATCAGTCTTGCACACCTCTCTCTTTCTACCCCCTGCCTCTCGCACGATTCCTGGCGGCCCGGCTGGTAATCAAACTTGGCGCCTTAGGGAATACTCGAGTTTCATCATAACTTTGCCCTCGAATGAGAGGATCTATCAGTCTTCGTCACCTCTCTCTTTCTACCCCCTGCCTCTCGCACAATTCCTGGCGGCCCGGCTGGTAATCAAACTTGGCGCCTTAGGGAATACTCGAGTTTCATCATAACTTTGCCCTCGAATGAGAGGATCTATCAGTCTTGCACACCTCTCTCTTTCTACCCCCTGCCTCTCGCACGATTCCTGGCGGCCCGGCTGGTAATCAAACTTTGCGCCTTAGGGAATACTCGAGTTTCATCATAACTTTGCCCTCGAATGAGAGGATCTATCAGTCTTCCTCACCTCTCTCTTTCTACCCCCTGCCTCTCGCACGATTCCTGGCGGCCCGGCTGGTAATCAAACTTGGCGCCTTAGGGAATACTCGAGTTTCATCATAACTTTGCCCTCGAATGAGAGGATCTATCAGTCTTCGTCACCTCTCTCTTTCTAATCCCTGCCTCTCGCACGATTCCTGGCGGCCCGGCTGGTAATCAAACTTGGCGCCTTAGGGAATACTCGAGTTTCATCATAACTTTGCCCTCGAATGAGAGGATCTATCAGTCTTGCACACCTCTCTCTCTTTCTACTTCCTGCCTCTCGCACGATTCCTGGCGGCCCGGCTGGTAATCAAACTTTGCGCCTTAGGGAATACTCGAGTTTCATCATAACTTTGCACTCGAATGAGAGGATCTATCAGTCTTGCACACCTCTCTCTTTCTACCCCCTGCCTCTCGCACGATTCCTGGCGGCCCGGCTGGTAATCAAACTTGGCGCCTTAGGGAATACTCGAGTTTCATCATAACTTTGCCCTCGAATAAGAGGATCTATCAGTCTTCGTCACCTCTCTCTTTCTACCCCCTGCCTCTCGCACGATTCCTGGCGGCCCGGCTGGTAATCAAACTTGGCGCCTTAGGGAATACTCGAGTTTTATCATAACTTTGCCCTCGAATGAGAGGATCTATCAGTCTTGCCCACCTCTCTCTTTCTACCCCCTGCCTCTCGCACGATTCCTGTCGGATCGGCTGGTAATCAAACTTGGCGCCTTAGGGAATACTCGACTTTCATCATAACTTTGCCCTCGAATGAGAGGATCTATCAGTCTTGCCCACCTCTCTCTTTCTACCCCCTGCCTCTCGCACGATTCCTGGCGGCCCGGCTGGTAACCAAACTTGGCGCCTTAGGGAATACTCGAGTTTCATCATAACTTTGCCCTCGAATGAGAGGATCTATCAGTCTTGCCCACCTCTCTCTTTCTACCCCCTGCCTCTCGCACGATTCCTGGCGGCCCGGCTGGTAATCAAACTTGGCGTCTTAGGGAATACTCGAGTTTCATCATAACTTTGCCCTCGAATGAGAGGATCTATCAGTCTTGCCCACCTCTCTCTTTCTACCCCCTGCCTCTCGCACGATTCCTGGCGGCCCGGCTGGTAATCAAACTTGGCGCCTTGGAGAATACTCGAGTTTCATCATAACTTTGCCCTCGAATGAGAGGATCTATCAGTCTTGCCCACCTCTCTCTTTCTACCCCCTGCCTCTCGCACGATTCCTGGCGGCCCGGCTGGTAATCAAACTTGGCGCCTTAGGGAATACTCGAGTTTCATCATAACTTTGCCCTCGAATGAGAGGATCTATCAGTCTTGCACACCTCTCTCTCTTTCTACTTCCTGCCTCTCGCACGATTCCTGGCGGCCCGGCTGGTAATCAAACTTGGCGCCTTAGGGAATACTCGAGTTTCATCATAACTTTGCCCTCGAATGAGAGGATCTATCAGTCTTGCCCACCTCTCTCTTTCTACCCCCTGCCACTCGCACGATTCCTGGCGGCCCGGCTGGTAATCAAACTTGGCGTCTTAGGGAATACTCGAGTTTCATCATAACTTTGCCCTCGAATGAGAGGATCTATCAGTCTTGCACACCTCTCTCTTTCTACCCCCTGCCTCTCGCACGATTCCTGGCGGCCCGGCTGGTAATCAAACTTGGCGCCTTAGGGAATACTCGAGTTTCATCATAACTTTGCCCTCGAATGAGAGGATCTATCAGTCTTCGTCACCTCTCTCTTTCTACCCCCTGCCTCTCGCACAATTCCTGGCGGCCCGGCTGGTAATCAAACTTGGCGCCTTAGGGAATACTCGAGTTTCATCATAACTTTGCCCTCGAATGAGAGGATCTATCAGTCTTCCTCACCTCTCTCTTTCTACCCCCTGCCTCTCGCACGATTCCTGGCGGCCCGGCTGGTAATCAAACTTGGCGCCTTAGGGAATACTCGAGTTTCATCATAACTTTGCCCTCGAATGAGAGGATCTATCAGTCTTGCACACCTCTCTCTTTCTACCCCCTGCCTCTCGCACGATTCCTGGCGGCCCGGCTGGTAATCAAACTTTGCGCCTTAGGGAATACTCGAGTTTCATCATAACTTTGCCCTCGAATGAGAGGATCTATCAGTCTTCCTCACCTCTCTCTTTCTACCCCCTGCCTCTCGCACGATTCCTGGCGGCCCGGCTGGTAATCAAACTTGGCGCCTTAGGGAATACTCGAGTTTCATCATAACTTTGCCCTCGAATGAGAGGATCTATCAGTCTTCGTCACCTCTCTCTTTCTAATCCCTGCCTCTCGCACGATTCCTGGCGGCCCGGCTGGTAATCAAACTTGGCGCCTTAGGGAATACTCGAGTTTCATCATAACTTTGCCCTCGAATGAGAGGATCTATCAGTCTTGCACACCTCTCTCTCTTTCTACTTCCTGCCTCTCGCACGATTCCTGGCGGCCCGGCTGGTAATCAAACTTGGCGCCTTAGGGAATACTCGAGTTTCATCATAACTTTGCCCTCGAATGAGAGGATCTATCAGTCTTGCACACCTCTCTCTCTTTCTACTTCCTGCCTCTCGCACGATTCCTGGCGGCCCGGCTGGTAATCAAACTTGGCGCCTTAGGGAATACTCGAGTTTTATCATAACTTTGCCCTCGAATGAGAGGATCTATCAGTCTTCGTCACCTCTCTCTTTGTACCCCCTGCCTCTCGCACGATTCCTGGCGGCCCGGCTGGTAATCAAACTTTGCGCCTTAGGGAATACTCGAGTTTTATCATAACTTTGCCCTCGAATGAGAGGATCTATCAGTCTTGCCCACCTCTCTCTTTCTACCCCCTGCCTCTCGCACGATTCCTGTCGGATCGGCTGGTAATCAAACTTGGCGCCTTAGGGAATACTCGACTTTCATCATAACTTTGCCCTCGAATGAGAGGATCTATCAGTCTTGCCCACCTCTCTCTTTCTACCCCCTGCCTCTCGCACGATTCCTGGCGGCTCGGCTGGTAATCAAACTTGGCGCCTTAGGGAATACTCGAGTTTCATCATAACTTTGCCCTCGAATGAGAGGATCTATCAGTCTTGCCCACCTCTCTCTTTCTACCCCCTGCCTCTCGCACGATTCCTGGCGGCCCGGCTGGTAATCAAACTTGGCGCCTTAGGGAATACTCGAGTTTCATCATAACTTTGCCCTCGAATGAGAGGATCTATCAGTCTTGCCCACCTCTCTCTTTCTACCCCCTGCCTCTCGCACGATTCCTGGCGGCCCGGCTGGTAATCAAACTTGGCGTCTTAGGGAATACTCGAGTTTCATCATAACTTTGCCCTCGAATGAGAGGATCTATCAGTCTTGCCCACCTCTCTCTTTCTACCCCCTGCCTCTCGCACGATTCCTGGCGGCCCGGCTGGTAATCAAACTTGGCGCCTTGGAGAATACTCGAGTTTCATCATAACTTTGCCCTCGAATGAGAGGATCTATCAGTCTTGCCCACCTCTCTCTTTCTACCCCCTGCCTCTCGCACGATTCCTGGCGGCCCGGCTGGTAATCAAACTTGGCGCCTTAGGGAATACTCGAGTTTCATCATAACTTTGCCCTCGAATGAGAGGATCTATCAGTCTTGCACACCTCTCTCTCTTTCTACTTCCTGCCTCTCGCACGATTCCTGGCGGCCCGGCTGGTAATCAAACTTGGCGCCTTAGGGAATACTCGAGTTTCATCATAACTTTGCCCTCGAATGAGAGGATCTATCAGTCTTGCCCACCTCTCTCTTTCTACCCCCTGCCACTCGCACGATTCCTGGCGGCCCGGCTGGTAATCAAACTTGGCGTCTTAGGGAATACTCGAGTTTCATCATAACTTTGCCCTCGAATGAGAGGATCTATCAGTCTTGCACACCTCTCTCTTTCTACCCCCTGCCTCTCGCACGATTCCTGGCGGCCCGGCTGGTAATCAAACTTGGCGCCTTAGGGAATACTCGAGTTTCATCATAACTTTGCCCTCGAATGAGAGGATCTATCAGTCTTCGTCACCTCTCTCTTTCTACCCCCTGCCTCTCGCACAATTCCTGGCGGCCCGGCTGGTAATCAAACTTGGCGCCTTAGGGAATACTCGAGTTTCATCATAACTTTGCCCTCGAATGAGAGGATCTATCAGTCTTGCACACCTCTCTCTTTCTACCCCCTGCCTCTCGCACGATTCCTGGCGGCCCGGCTGGTAATCAAACTTTGCGCCTTAGGGAATACTCGAGTTTCATCATAACTTTGCCCTCGAATGAGAGGATCTATCAGTCTTCCTCACCTCTCTCTTTCTACCCCCTGCCTCTCGCACGATTCCTGGCGGCCCGGCTGGTAATCAAACTTGGCGCCTTAGGGAATACTCGAGTTTCATCATAACTTTGCCCTCGAATGAGAGGATCTATCAGTCTTCGTCACCTCTCTCTTTCTAATCCCTGCCTCTCGCACGATTCCTGGCGGCCCGGCTGGTAATCAAACTTGGCGCCTTAGGGAATACTCGAGTTTCATCATAACTTTGCCCTCGAATGAGAGGATCTATCAGTCTTGCACACCTCTCTCTCTTTCTACTTCCTGCCTCTCGCACGATTCCTGGCGGCCCGGCTGGTAATCAAACTTTGCGCCTTAGGGAATACTCGAGTTTCATCATAACTTTGCACTCGAATGAGAGGATCTATCAGTCTTGCACACCTCTCTCTTTCTACCCCCTGCCTCTCGCACGATTCCTGGCGGCCCGGCTGGTAATCAAACTTGGCGCCTTAGGGAATACTCGAGTTTCATCATAACTTTGCCCTCGAATAAGAGGATCTATCAGTCTTCGTCACCTCTCTCTTTCTACCCCCTGCCTCTCGCACGATTCCTGGCGGCCCGGCTGGTAATCAAACTTGGCGCCTTAGGGAATACTCGAGTTTTATCATAACTTTGCCCTCGAATGAGAGGATCTATCAGTCTTGCCCACCTCTCTCTTTCTACCCCCTGCCTCTCGCACGATTCCTGTCGGATCGGCTGGTAATCAAACTTGGCGCCTTAGGGAATACTCGACTTTCATCATAACTTTGCCCTCGAATGAGAGGATCTATCAGTCTTGCCCACCTCTCTCTTTCTACCCCCTGCCTCTCGCACGATTCCTGGCGGCCCGGCTGGTAACCAAACTTGGCGCCTTAGGGAATACTCGAGTTTCATCATAACTTTGCCCTCGAATGAGAGGATCTATCAGTCTTGCCCACCTCTCTCTTTCTACCCCCTGCCTCTCGCACGATTCCTGGCGGCCCGGCTGGTAATCAAACTTGGCGTCTTAGGGAATACTCGAGTTTCATCATAACTTTGCCCTCGAATGAGAGGATCTATCAGTCTTGCCCACCTCTCTCTTTCTACCCCCTGCCTCTCGCACGATTCCTGGCGGCCCGGCTGGTAATCAAACTTGGCGCCTTGGAGAATACTCGAGTTTCATCATAACTTTGCCCTCGAATGAGAGGATCTATCAGTCTTGCCCACCTCTCTCTTTCTACCCCCTGCCTCTCGCACGATTCCTGGCGGCCCGGCTGGTAATCAAACTTGGCGCCTTAGGGAATACTCGAGTTTCATCATAACTTTGCCCTCGAATGAGAGGATCTATCAGTCTTGCACACCTCTCTCTCTTTCTACTTCCTGCCTCTCGCACGATTCCTGGCGGCCCGGCTGGTAATCAAACTTGGCGCCTTAGGGAATACTCGAGTTTCATCATAACTTTGCCCTCGAATGAGAGGATCTATCAGTCTTGCCCACCTCTCTCTTTCTACCCCCTGCCACTCGCACGATTCCTGGCGGCCCGGCTGGTAATCAAACTTGGCGTCTTAGGGAATACTCGAGTTTCATCATAACTTTGCCCTCGAATGAGAGGATCTATCAGTCTTGCACACCTCTCTCTTTCTACCCCCTGCCTCTCGCACGATTCCTGGCGGCCCGGCTGGTAATCAAACTTGGCGCCTTAGGGAATACTCGAGTTTCATCATAACTTTGCCCTCGAATGAGAGGATCTATCAGTCTTCGTCACCTCTCTCTTTCTACCCCCTGCCTCTCGCACAATTCCTGGCGGCCCGGCTGGTAATCAAACTTGGCGCCTTAGGGAATACTCGAGTTTCATCATAACTTTGCCCTCGAATGAGAGGATCTATCAGTCTTCCTCACCTCTCTCTTTCTACCCCCTGCCTCTCGCACGATTCCTGGCGGCCCGGCTGGTAATCAAACTTGGCGCCTTAGGGAATACTCGAGTTTCATCATAACTTTGCCCTCGAATGAGAGGATCTATCAGTCTTGCACACCTCTCTCTTTCTACCCCCTGCCTCTCGCACGATTCCTGGCGGCCCGGCTGGTAATCAAACTTTGCGCCTTAGGGAATACTCGAGTTTCATCATAACTTTGCCCTCGAATGAGAGGATCTATCAGTCTTCCTCACCTCTCTCTTTCTACCCCCTGCCTCTCGCACGATTCCTGGCGGCCCGGCTGGTAATCAAACTTGGCGCCTTAGGGAATACTCGAGTTTCATCATAACTTTGCCCTCGAATGAGAGGATCTATCAGTCTTCGTCACCTCTCTCTTTCTAATCCCTGCCTCTCGCACGATTCCTGGCGGCCCGGCTGGTAATCAAACTTGGCGCCTTAGGGAATACTCGAGTTTCATCATAACTTTGCCCTCGAATGAGAGGATCTATCAGTCTTGCACACCTCTCTCTCTTTCTACTTCCTGCCTCTCGCACGATTCCTGGCGGCCCGGCTGGTAATCAAACTTGGCGCCTTAGGGAATACTCGAGTTTCATCATAACTTTGCCCTCGAATGAGAGGATCTATCAGTCTTGCACACCTCTCTCTCTTTCTACTTCCTGCCTCTCGCACGATTCCTGGCGGCCCGGCTGGTAATCAAACTTGGCGCCTTAGGGAATACTCGAGTTTTATCATAACTTTGCCCTCGAATGAGAGGATCTATCAGTCTTCGTCACCTCTCTCTTTGTACCCCCTGCCTCTCGCACGATTCCTGGCGGCCCGGCTGGTAATCAAACTTTGCGCCTTAGGGAATACTCGAGTTTTATCATAACTTTGCCCTCGAATGAGAGGATCTATCAGTCTTGCCCACCTC
The DNA here is from genome assembly GCA_963966185.1 of Rhabditoides inermis. Classification (NCBI taxonomy): domain Eukaryota; kingdom Metazoa; phylum Nematoda; class Chromadorea; order Rhabditida; family Rhabditidae; genus Rhabditoides; species Rhabditoides inermis. The sequence continues at coordinate 53,666 of CAWZYM010000026.1, read as the reverse complement.
TCTCTTTCTACCCCCTGCCTCTCGCACGATTCCTGTCGGATCGGCTGGTAATCAAACTTGGCGCCTTAGGGAATACTCGACTTTCATCATAACTTTGCCCTCGAATGAGAGGATCTATCAGTCTTGCCCACCTCTCTCTTTCTACCCCCTGCCTCTCGCACGATTCCTGGCGGCTCGGCTGGTAATCAAACTTGGCGCCTTAGGGAATACTCGAGTTTCATCATAACTTTGCCCTCGAATGAGAGGATCTATCAGTCTTGCCCACCTCTCTCTTTCTACCCCCTGCCTCTCGCACGATTCCTGGCGGCCCGGCTGGTAATCAAACTTGGCGTCTTAGGGAATACTCGAGTTTCATCATAACTTTGCCCTCGAATGAGAGGATCTATCAGTCTCGCCAACCTCTCTCTTTCTACCCCCTGCCTCTCGCACGATTCCTGGCGGCCCGGCTGGTAATCAAACTTGGCGCCTTAGAGAATACTCGAGTTTCATCATAACTTTGCCCTCGAATGAGAGGATCTATCAGTCTTGCCCACCTCTCTCTTTCTACCCCCTGCCTCTCGCACGATTCCTGGCGGCCCGGCTGGTAATAAAACTTGGCGCCTTAGGGAATACTCGAGTTTCATCATAACTTTGCCCTCGAATGAGAGGATCTATCAGTCTTGCACACCTCTCTCTCTTTCTACTTCCTGCCTCTCGCACGATTCCTGGCGGCCCGGCTGGTAATCAAACTTGGCGCCTTAGGGAATACTCGAGTTTCATCATAACTTTGCCCTCGAATGAGAGGATCTATCAGTCTTGCCCACCTCTCTCTTTCTACCCCCTGCCTCTCGCACGATTCCTGGCGGCCCGGCTGGTAATCAAACTTGGCGTCTTAGGGAATACTCGAGTTTCATCATAACTTTGCCCTCGAATGAGAGGATCTATCAGTCTTGCCCACCTCTCTCTTTCTACCCCCTGCCTCTCGCACGATTCCTGGCGGCCCGGCTGGTAATCAAACTTGGCGCCTTAGGGAATACTCGAGTTTCATCATAACTTTGCCCTCGAATGAGAGGATCTATCAGTCTTGCCCACCTCTCTCTTTCTACCCCCTGCCTCTCGCACGATTCCTGGCGGCCCGGCTGGTAATCAAACTTGGCGCCTTAGGGAATACTCGAGTTTCATCATAACTTTGCCCTCGAATGAGAGGATCTATCAGTCTTGCACACCTCTCTCTTTCTACCCCCTGCCTCTCGCACGATTCCTGGCGGCCCGGCTGGTAATCAAACTTGGCGCCTTAGGGAATACTCGAGTTTCATCATAACTTTGCCCTCGAATGAGAGGATCTATCAGTCTTCGTCACCTCTCTCTTTCTACCCCCTGCCTCTCGCACGATTCCTGGCGGCCCGGCTGGTAATCAAACTTGGCGCCTTAGGGAATACTCGAGTTTCATCATAACTTTGCCCTCGAATGAGAGGATCTATCAGTCTTCCTCACCTCTCTCTTTCTACCCCCTGCCTCTCGCACGATTCCTGGCGGCCCGGCTGGTAATCAAACTTGGCGCCTTAGGGAATACTCGAGTTTCATCATAACTTTGCCCTCGAATGAGAGGATCTATCAGTCTTGCACACCTCTCTCTTTCTACCCCCTGCCTCTCGCACGATTCCTGGCGGCCCGGCTGGTAATCAAACTTTGCGCCTTAGGGAATACTCGAGTTTCATCATAACTTTGCCCTCGAATGAGAGGATCTATCAGTCTTCCTCACCTCTCTCTTTCTACCCCCTGCCTCTCGCACGATTCCTGGCGGCCCGGCTGGTAATCAAACTTGGCACCTTAGGGAATACTCGAGTTTCATCATAACTTTGCCCTCGAATGAGAGGATCTATCAGTCTTGCACACCTCTCTCTTTCTACCCCCTGCCTCTCGCACGATTCCTGGCGGCCCGGCTGGTAATCAAACTTTGCGCCTTAGGGAATACTCGAGTTTCATCATAACTTTGCCCTCGAATGAGAGGATCTATCAGTCTTCCTCACCTCTCTATTTCTACCCCCTGCCTCTCGCACGATTCCTGGCGGCCCGGCTGGTAATCAAACTTGGCGCCTTAGGGAATACTCGAGTTTCATCATAACTTTGCCCTCGAATGAGAGGATCTATCAGTCTTCGCCACCTCTCTCTTTCTACCCCCTGCCTCTCGCACGATTCCTGGCGGCCCGGCTGGTAATCAAACTTGGCGCCTTAGGGAATACTCGAGTTTCATCATAACTTTGCCCTCGAATGAGAGGATCTATCAGTCTTCCTCACCTCTCTCTTTCTACCCCCTGCCTCTCGCACGATTCCTGGCGGCCCGGCTGGTAATCAAACTTGGCGCCTTAGGGAATACTCGAGTTTCATCATAACTTTGCCCTCGAATGAGAGTATCAGTCTTGCACACCTCTCTCTTTCTACCCCCTGCCTCTCGCACGATTCCTGGCGGCCCGGCTGGTAATCAAACTTTGCGCCTTAGGGAATACTCGAGTTTCATCATAACTTTGCCCTCGAATGAGAGGATCTATCAGTCTTGCCCACCTCTCTCTTTCTACCCCCTGCCTCTCGCACGATTCCTGGCGGCCCGGCTGGTAATCAAACTTGGCGTCTTAGGGAATACTCGAGTTTCATCATAACTTTGCCCTCGAATGAGAGGATCTATCAGTCTTGCCCACCTCTCTCTTTCTACCCCCTGCCTCTCGCACGATTCCTGGCGGCCCGGCTGGTAATCAAACTTGGCGCCTTAGGCCCTTAGGGAATACTCGAGTTTCATCATAACTTTGCCCTCGAATGAGAGGATCTATCAGTCTTGCACACCTCTCTCTCTTTCTACTTCCTGCCTCTCGCACGATTCCTGGCGGCCCGGCTGGTAATCAAACTTGGCGCCTTAGGGAATACTCGAGTTTCATCATAACTTTGCCCTCGAATGAGAGGATCTATCAGTCTTGCACACCTCTCTCTCTTTCTACTTCCTGCCTCTCGCACGATTCCTGGCGGCCCGGCTGGTAATCAAACTTGGCGCCTTAGGGAATACTCGAGTTTCATCATAACTTTGCCCTCAAATGAGAGGATCTATCAGTCTTGCCCACCTCTCTCTTTCTACCCCCTGCCTCTCGCACGATTCCTGGCGGCCCGGCTGGTAATCAAACTTGGCGTCTTAGGGAATACTCGAGTTTCATCATAACTTTGCCCTCGAATGAGAGGATCTATCAGTCTTGCCCACCTCTCTCTTTCTACCCCCTGCCTCTCGCACGATTCCTGGCGGCCCGGCTGGTAATCAAACTTGGCGCCTTAGGGAATACTCGAGTTTCATCATAACTTTGCCCTCAAATGAGAGGATCTATCAGTCTTGCCCACCTCTCTCTTTCTACCCCCTACCTCTCGCACGATTCCTGGCGGCCCGGCTGGTAATCAAACTTGGCGCCTTAGGGAATAGTCGAGTTTCATCATAACTTTGCCCTCGAATGAGAGGATCTATCAGTCTTGCACACCTCTCTCTTTCTACCCCCTGCCTCTCGCACGATTCCTGGCGGCCCGGCTGGTAATCAAACTTGGCGCCTTAGGGAATACTCGAGTTTTATCATAACTTTGCACTCGAATGAGAGGATCTATCAGTCTTCCCCACCTCTCTCTTTCTACCCCCTGCCTCTCGCACGATTCCTGGCGGCCCGGCTGGTAATCAAACTTTGCGCCTTAGGGAATACTTGAGTTTTATCATAACTTTGCCCTCGAATGAGAGGATCTATCAGTCTTGCCCACCTCTCTCTTTCTACCCCCTGCCTCTCGCACGATTCCTGGCGGCCCGGCTGGTAATCAAACTTGGCGCCTTAGGGAATACTCAAGTTTCATCATAACTTTGCCTTCGAATGAGAGGATCTATCAGTCTTGCACACCTCTCTCTTTCTACCCCCTGCCTCTCGCACGATTCCTGGCGGCCCGGCTGGTAATCAAACTTGGCGCCTTAGGGAATACTCGAGTTTCATCATAACTTTGCCCTCGAATGAGAGGATCTATCAGTCTTCGTCACCTCTCTCTTTCTACCCCCTGCCTCTCGCACGATTCCTGGCGGCCCGGCTGGTAATCAAACTTGGCGCCTTAGGGAATACTCGAGTTTCATCATAGCTTTGCCCTCGAATGAGAGGATCTATCAGTCTTCGTCACCTCTCTCTTTCTACCCCCTGCCTCTCGCACGATTCCTGGCGGCCCGGCTGGTAATCAAACTTGGCGCCTTAGGGAATACTCGAGTTTCATCATAACTTTGCCCTCGAATGAGAGGATCTATCAGTCTTCGTCACCTCTCTCTTTCTACCCCCTGCCTCTCGCACGATTCCTGGCGGCCCGGCTGGTAATCAAACTTGGCGCCTTAGGGAATACTCGAGTTTCATCATAACTTTGCCCTCGAATGAGAGGATCTATCAGTCTTCCTCACCTCTCTCTTTCTACCCCCTGCCTCTCGCACGATTCCTGGCGGCCCGGCTGGTAATCAAACTTGGCGCCTTAGGGAATACTCGAGTTTCATCATAACTTTGCCCTCGAATGAGAGGATCTATCAGTCTTGCACACCTCTCTCTTTCTACCTCCTGCCTCTCGCACAATTCCTGGCGGCCCGGCTGGTAATCAAACTTGGCGCCTTAGGGAATACTCGAGTTTCATCATAACTTTGCCCTCGAATGAGAGGATCTATCAGTCTTCGTCACCTCTCTCTTTCTACCCCCTGCCTCTCGCACGATTCCTGGCGGCCCGGCTGGTAATCAAACTTTGCGCCTTAGGGAATACTCGAGTTTCATCATAACTTTGCCTTCGAATGAGAGGATCTATCAGTCTTCCTCACCTCTCTCTTTCTACCCCCTGCCTCTCGCACGATTCCTGGCGGCCCGGCTGGTAATCAAACTTGGCGCCTTAGGGAATACTCGAGTTTCATCATAACTTTGCCCTCGAATGAGAGGATCTATCAGTCTTGCACACCTCTCTCTTTCTACCCCCTGCCTCTCGCACGATTCCTGGCGGCCCGGCTGGTAATCAAACTTTGCGCCTTAGGGAATACTCGACTTTCATCATAACTTTGCCCTCGAATGAGAGGATCTATCAGTCTTCCTCACCTCTCTCTTTCTACCCCCTGCCTCTCGCACGATTCCTGGCGGCCCGGCTGGTAATCAAACTTGGCGCCTTAGGGAATACTCGAGTTTCATCATAACTTTGCCCTCGAATGAGAGGATCTATCAGTCTTGCCCACCTCTCTCTTTCTACCCCCTGCCTCTCGCACGATTCCTGGCGGCCCGGCTGGTAATCAAACTTGGCGCCTTAGGGAATACTCGAGTTTCATCATAACTTTGCCCTCGAATGAGAGGATCTATCAGTCTTCGTCACCTCTCTCTTTCTACCCCCTGCCTCTCGCACGATTCCTGGCGGCCCGGCTGGTAATCAAACTTGGCGCCTTAGGGAATACTCGAGTTTCATCATAACTTTGCCCTCGAATAAGAGGATCTATCAGTCTTCGTCACCTCTCTCTTTCTACCCCCTGCCTCTCGCACGATTCCTGGCGGCCCGGCTGGTAATCAAACTTGGCGCCTTAGGGAATACTCGAGTTTCATCATAACTTTGCCCTCGAATAAGAGGATCTATCAGTCTTCGTCACCTCTCTCTTTCTACCCCCTGCCTCTCGCACGATTCCTGGCGGCCCGGCTGGTAATCAAACTTGGCGCCTTAGGGAATACTCGAGTTTCATCATAACTTTGCCCTCGAATGAGAGGATCTATCAGTCTTGCCCACCTCTCTCTTTCTACCCCCTGCCTCTCGCACGATTCCTGGCGGCCCGGCTGGTAATCAAACTTGGCGCCTTAGGGAATACTCGAGTTTCATCATAACTTTGCCCTCGAATGAGAGGATCTATCAGTCTTGCCCACCTCTCTCTTTCTACCCCCTGCCTCTCGCACGATTCCTGGCGGCCCGGCTGGTAATCAAACTTGGCGCCTTAGGGAATACTCGAGCTTCATCATAACTTTGCCCTCGAATGAGAGGATCTATCAGTTTGTTTCTCTTCAATCTCTCTCTCTCTCTCTCTCTCACCCTCTTTCTCTCTTCCTCTCTCTTCCTTTCTTTCATACAGCTTCAAGTCTTCAACTCTTTTCAAGATTCATCCAGACGTCATCAATTTCAATATCAGAAACTAAACAAATATGAGAAGATACTGTAGATGTTGTGTGTTGCGTTCAGTGTTAGATTTGGTATTATATTTTATAAATCCCTAGTTCAGTTTTAGGTTAGGACTTTAGTAGATGCTGTGTTGTAATGTTGCTGTGTTTTGCTTTTTTCCCTTGAGGGTCTTCTGTGTACGTATATGCAGGTAACGGAGAGGAGGGAGAAGAGAGATGGCACTGTAAAATATGAGGTTGAAATGGGAAAGGGCACTGTAGAACGTTGCTGTGTTTTGTGACGACTGGAAGAAGAGAATAATACTAGAGAAGGGAGAGGGTATTGTAGAATCTGCAAGTATGTGTATGCGTACGACGGGATAGTGGGAAGAGAGGAGGGAGAAGGGAGAGGGTACTTTAGAATACGCGGGTATGTGTATGTAGTGAAGACTGGATAGTGGATAGTGGAAGAAGAGTGACGATGGGATATTGGAAGAAGAAGAGGGATAAAGGAGAGGTTACTGTAGAATATGAATAGTGAATGGCAGGCGGGGTGTTTTGGGTGCACAGCCGGCGTCACGTTTTTTTGTGTGCGAGAGGCGTGAAGATACATTTGATTCGAATTTGCAGGTCAATTCCTTACTTGATTACTTAAGCGACCCGATTCGCTCAAGGTAGCGCGGATCCCATCTTCCTCCCGGTAGTTCGGTCTCGCGCGGACGTTGCCCATGCCGGTGCCGTTGCCCACATTGAACTGTCTCGAAAAGGTACGGATATAATCTATTCTGCGGGTAGGTGGTCTCCCGATTCTCCGTTTGACGTGGCGTGGGGCACCACTCAGTGACCGCACCATCGTCCTTCCTGATGATGTGCCTGGTCCATCGATGTTTGCCCGGCGCATGTACCGCAGCGGATCCTCCAGCTTTGACCGTCTCCTCATCTCCTCGCTGCTAATGCCCTCGTCCCTTTGTCTTCGCAGCGTATAGCCCATCAGCTGCCTCTCCATAGCTCGATGTGCTGTGCGAATCCGTCCGAGACTTTTCTCCGTGTACGCCCAGGTCTCGGTGCCGTAGCAGAGAGCAGACAGAACCGAGGCATTGAAGAGGTTAGCCTAGAAGAGCCTTCAAGTCCTGTTCTTTCAAAGTAGCGAGCGGTCAATACTCAATGCAAAAGTGAGAACCAAATGTTTTTCTTCTCTCAATTAAGCTATTGATTGAAGCTCAACTTTGCTAATAATTTGGTCATATGGCTTATTTTCTGAATCATACTCGATTTCTGATTTTCAGTTTTTCAATAAATTTGTGTGTTTCTATTCGTCGGTCACTCACGATTCGCCACTCTATAGTATTTGCGAAATCAATAGTTTCACCGAATAAAATTACCCTCATATCTACTGATTTTTTTCCGCAAAGTTTCGCTACATTTTTGTACAAATGTCGTTTGCACCGTGAGGCTACACACAACATCTCGTTTTCGATTATTCTTCTCGATTTTTTTCTATTCACTCAGAAATGTCGTTTTAGTATTATTAAAATGAAACTATGCCAATTATTCGATCGCACTCTTCTAATCACCCCCGACCCACGCTCACACCATACAGCCATTCTCACTTCTTTCCAACCACTTCCCGTTTTCGGCCATTGTCAACTATGATTTCTATTTACTCGCGGAGATGTCGTTTTAGTGATAATAAAATTAAACTATGCGCTCGCACTCTTCTAATAACAAACTTTGTAGGATGAGCGCGTCGCCCCTAATTTGTTTTGATCTTTGGCGCGCCACCCCCAAGCCACACACCACTTCCTCTACCCAATACGATATTCTCCATAATATGTTGTTGTTGTTGTTGTTTTTTTTTTTTTTGAAAGAATATCATTTGACAACATCGCGTATACTTATACATTACATTGTAATTCCCACCATCTATCTTCCACCATCTACTCCCATTCTCACCATCTATCATCTATCACTGCATTAGAAATTACGGTAAGGATACGGAAAAATACAGTAATACTACGCCTAATGCGACTATCAATATCGGGATTCGGTAGAAATTATGAGGGAAAAGAAAATAAAGCAATAGATAACAAAGAGAAGCGAGAACGAAACGATTGAATTCTCTGTTTTTAGGCAGAATTTTTGGTTTAAAAAACTCTTGCTAAAACTCAATTCATATGGGTTTAGCATCTTCGTCGTGCATTGGTCCCGTCTTGTCTACGCAGTCAAGCTGAATATCTACCGTTCGTTTGATCTACTCGATGACCAGCGATTCAAGACAGTAAATCAGTGGTCTGGCTCTCTGGCAGCTACCTCGTTCTTGGGTTCAACAAGAACCTCTGATCTATACACTTCACCAAGCACTACAATATCACTCGGATTCCACGCTAGATCAACGTCGTCGTGATGCTCTTCAAGGTGATTCGTGGTTGTGTGCGCTTTTGTAAATCTTCCTTTATTGTTTCGCTTTCTGTATCATAGTCTTACTTCAACAACCGTTCCCTGGGGATGGCTTCTCTTGCTGCTTTCATGGTGGCTCCCCATTTGAGTGTATTTTGTTGTATCATCGTTTCTTTTTTTGTCTAGTTTGAAACCGTAAAATTATATTACATGAAGACGGAAACTGAAATCTAATCCGAAAAAAAAAACTGTGCCACCTGATACGCCGTACAAGTAGTGCAAATGTGAGGAAGATTTAGAACCACTGAATGCATGTGTGAGAATAAAGTAATGGCGACAAAACAAGTCATCACATAATTCACTAAATGATCCATTCTTCCTGGGCAAACAAATTTCGAGTACTTCGCACTGACGAAAAAAACTTGTTTTCACGAAACAGGATTTTGGTTAAACCTTTTGTACATTGTATTTCTGAGTTAATCAAAAACATCGTAACTAAATATCGAATTATCGAAATCAAGGATTATGGAGATAATTATAATTTTGTAGTACATGTACATAATGCCAATCAAATGTTGAAGGTATGCGCCATTACGAAAATTATTTTCGCGCCAAATTTTCTAGTTAATATTGATTTTTTTTGTTTATTTTAAAGCTGTGCTCGCATTCTATTTAGTAAAAAATGAATCTTGACTTTGCAATCAATTAAACCACGATCACACATACAGATATTCTGGATGTATTCTTGATATTTCAGCTTCTTTTCCTAATTGTCTTCGATGTTTATAGTTTTCCACGGATCGACTTGCGTCGTGAGTACATGTAGTGGGAGATTCTACACTGCTGATTGATAGAGTCTCTCTCTCACTCTCTCTCTCTCTCCCTCTGTGGGCTTTGTTTATAGACGAGCTCGCCTGCTGCGAGAGGAAAACTGCCTTCAGTCATTTTCCTCTATTCTCTTTTCACTCCGTTGTTGTTTCTATACTACTTGTTTGACGTGTACATACATTTATAAAACGTTCGCAATAATAACTAAGTGTAGTTGACACGTAAAGGTGAGATTTTTGGGAGTGCAGCGTAACAACTGTTGTGAAGAGAGTGAATGGCAGGCCCGCCGCTCACTCTCTCAGTCAATTCACCTCACTCACTCTCGAGCACTGCTTTTTCTTTCTTCTCGTCCGCCCGTCGTGGGCCGTCTTGCTGAAGTGGGAGTGAATTATTCGGCGTGTCGTCGGCTGGGGCGGGCCTCGCAATGTCCTCCACCCAGCGTCAGCCTCGCAATCAGATGAGTGCTTTGATATGGGGTCGACAGCCAGAGGCTGTTGGTGTAATGCGCGTCGCGTCGTTGTGGAGGATGGATATATGCGAGTAGTGGTTGCTCTATTCATCGATTCGCTACGTTTTTTGTGGTCGGATCGTTGCCGATCGGGCATTGCGTATGAAGTGCTTTTCAGTGGCGGTTTTTTTCTTTATTCACACGCGCTCATCACGTTTTATGACTCATTATGTAGAGTTCTTCCCCCATTTCATTCCCACAATATCTACACAAGCACCAGCGACTATGCTTGCACACTTCTTTACCTATCAACTTTTTTGCACACTAGGTATTGTGTAATCCCTTTAGATGAAAACAGCGTTTCCAGCAACAAATTACCGTATAACCGACGCACTTTGTGCATTCGATGTTGCGTGTTTCGAGTGTTCGAAACAATTCCCTTATTTTTATGAGCTGCTTGCCTGGAATGTATATGTATCAGCTTGTGTTATCAGTATATTTTGCATCCTCACATATCGGCTGGGGAGAGTTTATGAGACGCGGGCGGCGTCTGTCATGTCCCCTAGCCAAAAATTTGTGATTAGCCTGATCACACCTATGCGATCTCTGTCTTCCAGGACGCGTGACTCTACTATCTCAAACTCCTTTTATGTGTTCCTGACCCGAATATTCACTGTTTCTACATATTGGGTATTTCATACAGGTCGCGTTTGAACGTCCCCATTTTGAAATTAGCGCTTTTACCGCATCCGCAAACGTTGGGTTTGTATCTCAACCCTTCTTTCTTTTCTCGCTCGGGCTCGTTTCTCTTCCATTGTTCATGTGTTTTCAATTGCGCTGCACTCTGAATCACTGGTGCACCAATACCAATACCAATGTATCCATCCCCTTCTCCTTGCCCCTCCTATCTTCCCGCGAGCGTGAAGATTCGAAATGTTTCGGAATTCTGTGTTGATATTCTCGTAGAAAGCTCTCGATATTTCCATTGGATATTGTATGCGGGTATGCGCTTCTCGCCTTGCCGCCTGTAATGTATTCGCGATGTAATGTTGAGATATTGTGACCGTTCGCATCGCTCGTCCGCGTCTCCCTGTCTGTAGCGTAGCGCGACCTGTGCTCTCGCAGTTGTTGTTAGTGGTATCGAGGAGGTGTTGTGTTGCAGGGGTGGGCGCGCCGAGTGAGTTGCTCGACCGGCCCGGCTGATCAAACAGGGCCTACATCTATCCACCATTCGCAGCGAGGCAGTGCGCCTCTGTTGCAGCTCACACCACCATGAGCCACCACTCTTCGTCGGCACAGTGAGTCACTCCCCTCTGCCATTTTGGCTTTTCCATCTATTGCAGTTTGCAATCAAACCAGAGCAACTTCAATTTGTTTCATGCTAAAAGGGGGTATTTGAATGATGACATGTTCTAGCCGGGATGCGCGTTTCGGCGTTTTCCTACGACGTACCATCGAAGTGAGTGTTGTTGGATTGCGCGGGTACGAATTGCCTGTAGGGCACGCGCGTGGGGACACACGTTTGCATTTCCTGAGCGAGGAAGAGGCGAGTTAGGCAGAGAGAGTGAGCAGCTGGCCCTCCGGTGTCTGCGCCCTCTCGTGCGAGAAAGCGCAGGGATCGATGGGGGCCGCGGCTCTCTCTCCCCCTCTCTGCGTCTCTCGCCTCCCTCTCTCTCTCTCTCTCTCTCGCCGTGTCCCTATCGCCAGAGCACCGCATAGTGTCCCACGTTGCGAGCACAGCCCTCTCTATTCGATTGGCGTTCTATATCTGACCGGCTAGAACATGTCGGATGAGCCGTCGTCGTCCTCTGCGGGAGGCCCCAAGGCTGCTGGGGAGAGCGCGCGCAGTGGGGAGCTGTGGATGGGCGTTGGCCTGCACCTCAACGATCAAGCCGATTCCAGACGCCGTCGCATGAGCACCAAGCATCGAGAGAGCATCGAACTCGCCTCTCTAGGTACGTATATCTTGTTTTTGTTCGTTCTTGTTTATGCTCGCTCATTCATCTCTAGAGTTTCCTTATTGTTTAAGAATATATTTTCTAAATACGGTACCTATATATGATCATTCAACATTCATACGTAGATAGAGATGTCTAACACCGACTGTGAGGCTTTGTTGGTGTGCGATATGCCTCGGGCCGTGTGGGGCTTTTCTCGGAGTGCGCAGCAGGGAGGTCTTTTTCTCTTTCCTCCCCTCTTCGTTTCTCTCTTCTCTCCTCCTTCTCTCGCTGTCTAGATTGAATTTCGTGGTCGTAGAAACGACGAGAGTGGCGAATTGCCAACTTTTCGTTGTCGCAGATGCCTTCTCTTCGCTCTGACATGACCACCTCTCTGACCCAACCAAAACCAAGCTTTCAAGTGTGTGGCTTGCCACACACTTGAAAATCTCTCTGCTCGTATTGCTTCACTTTGTGAATGCACTAAAAGAATTGAGCACGGGAGATTCTGAAACCCGTGATTTGTATGTGGTAGACTTCGTTAAGAGTGAGATGGTACAGAAGAAAAATTAGGGCGGGAATGGGGATAGATCGCATTTGGTTTTTGAACAGTCGTCTATTCTCGCATGGGCATGTTGCCAGTTGCCAGGACAACACTGTGTGTAGGCTACTGTCCTAACCATGTCACCACGCAATTGCGGGCACGGCAAAGCGTGTGTCGTGGCGATGAATTGAGTGGCAAGCGGTATTCGCAGCTTGCATCGGTAACTCGTATTGACACTACGCGTTTGCTGCCACCCAATACACGCGCCTTCTATATGCGCGGCCGCAGGGCAGAGGCAGGAAGGGACTGCTTTGTTCTGGTGTTACGCAGATTGCCCTCGAGACGAGCTGCGAGCGACCAGCTGCCAGATTAGGGCTCTGTCGTGGGCTACTGTTGTGATAAGCTAGAAGGGGAGAGGTGGTGGAGGCTGAGAGACGGAGTTGAACGGGCAACGGGGACGGGGCGGCGGGTGTGGCCGTCGAGTGGGTGTGATGTGTGGTGCTCGAATGTCGAGATCACTGCAAACAGCCCGCTCTGTCTCCATTTGAACTTATAGTATCATTGCACGAATCAGCACATGTGAGATGTCTGCATGTTATCGTTGCTGCTAATCACAGATTGGCAGACAGCGATGTTGCTTGGTGGGAATGAGAGCGCAGACGAGAGGGTGAATGCGGATGATTGCCGGGGCTGTTTGCGTGAGTGCGTGAGATGAGTTGAGATGAGCGGGAGGGTAAACGCGCTGCCCGCTGCGCATCGCCCGTCCCACTCCCATCTCTTCTCAAAACAAAGAAGAATGATGGAGATGGCGGGTACGGGTTAGCGGAGACTGAATAGAATTATAGAATAGGGTAGGGATAGACAACCATGTCGCTCGTCTTTCTCTCTCGCCGCAGCGGCCAACGCGGCGCACCCTGTAAACAACAACACAAATAACAAACCCGAAAACAAGAAGACTACAACAAAGTGGAATCGGAGAATACAAGTAAGAGCGCGAGTTGGAATAATGGGGTGGATTGTATTACAAGTAATCGGATCGGGTGAAGTGGAAGTGGTGAAGCTGAAGAGTAGAGAAGGCACGAGTAGAATGGATTGAATGATCGTGATCCGCGATGAATATATGCATTGAAAAAGTGATCGCTGATTTTTACTCAGACGGTATTGTGCTCTCTCAAACAACTCTTCGAAACTATCAAGTGCAACGCCGGATCTCTGATGAGAGCCAAGGGACTTGCGAAGAAGGCAAGAAGGGATAAATGGCTTGAAATAAGTAACCATCATGATCACATGAGTTAAAAACATGTAGTTTTTTTTTAGCTTGTCTTATTAGTTATTCATTCCCAATTAAATCAAATTTTACGTACACGTTATCCTACCGCTCTCCTACGGTTTCATGTCTTCTTAAATGTGTATGTGAAACACTGTGTTTCAGCTCCGGGCACGCGTGTGATGTTTCTTCTGAAGGAGAAGGATGACACTCCGGCGCTGTTCACCGAGATGGGCGAGCTGGGCCCGTCCGAGTGGCGCGAGACCGCCCGATGGGTCAAGTTCGAGGAGGACGTCGAACAGGGTAGCGCGCCGTCGCATCTGTTCCAGTGCATTGGCTCTTTCAGGTGGCAACCGCTGGTCGAAGCCGCACGTGGCGACGCTGTCGCTGCACTCGCTCTTCCAGCTGCGCAGCTGCCTCTCCAACGGCCTCTTCTCCAACACCATCGAACACACCGATATGCCTTCCATCATTGGTCAGTCTCTCATCATTACAAACAATCAATGCCTTTTCGGATTGGTAAGTAAGTGTTGCTATACGAGTTTGATAGTACGTGTCCTTATCACTGTTTTCTCTACGGATCATTTGTGAGAGGTGAGAGAGGAAGACGCACTTCTCTCTGAGTTGATTCGCGATTGCGATCCATCTCGCTTGATTGTTTGATTTTTCATAGTCTGCTCAGCGAAGTGGCGGAGGGGCGGCTGAGATTGTGTATTTTATCACTTTGCGCGAGTTTAGATTAGAGCTTATTGATATTAAGTAGGGAGTAAGTGCGGGACGAAAAGAAGGGGCGGGGGAGTTTGCAATTGGATTGAATCTGTGCGAGACGCTGTAATGAGGAGGGGATATATAGGGAGAGGTTGGACCGGGTATGTCTTCTCGTGTTGAATAGATTGAGTGACGCATATGTGTGTTTCTTTCACAGCCACAGCCCCACAGCCATCGGCCGGCAGGGCTAGCATGCATATATATTATTCACCGCCACCAATCTGGCATCCCTCGTCTCTTGTCTCTGACACACACAGGGCTCTCCTCTCCTCTGACTTGTACCATAATGAATAATTGGCATATAGGGCTGTGTGCGTGTCCCTTCGTTTGTTGACAGTAGGAGCGAGGGAGGGGTAAACAGTGTGGTAGCTTCTAGGCAATCGGCACTGTTGATTGGATTTTGAGGGACACTGGCCTAGGTTGTGAATGTGCCCTCAATGTGATATAGGTGGAGTGGCTGGTGGAGAATGGGAGCAGCAAAGGCAACATGATATCCACTTTTGTGTGTATGCATTGGGCATGAGGCAAGAGGGCAGGTGGGACGATGGCCCTTTCTCTCTCTCTCTCTCTCTCTCTCTCTCTCTCTCTCTCTCTCTGTGACATGAATGGACGAGGCTGGAGCTGGTAACCATGCAATTGAACACTTGTTGACGGTTACTCCCACAACACCGAACCCGGTTTTCCAATGAGAACTTTACATGGCCGTTTCGTAGTTTACGCGTTTTCCGAAAGAGAACTCGACGTGTACAGGTTGTAAAATCCATGCTGGTGTTACCGGATCTCCAGCGGTATAGTGGTGGTAGTGGAGATAAGACACACTTTGGGTAGTGAGCAAGTGTCGTAACGTGGTCAGTAGAGACCGAAATGCTAGCAATTTTTGAGACGAGATAGTGAGGAAGTGTGGGTTGGGAAAGATAGGGGATCCCGCGTGGGGTGAGAAAGCTGGCAGAAAGACAGAGCACAGAAGCTAGTGCATGGGAGACGGATGCAGCGCGCAGGTGATAAAGAGGGGTGATAAGCGGGTGCGGACATGATTGATAGTCTGGTAGGGCATGCCGGCGCCATCCCCCCGCCAACCAAGAGCATATGGGGTGGAACGAGACAATGGACTGGAAGAAAAAAGGAATAGGCTTGGGAACGATGGGGGGTCGATTGGAAGAATGACTACGTGGTTATTGCAGATGAGCTGATCGACGAGCTGAATTCGACGGGCGACCTGGATCCGGAGTACAATGATGAGATGCGCGAGATCCTCAACAGGAAACACGTGCATCAATACGAACAGGTGAGAGAGGGGATATAATGATGACTCACAGCACAATTGGGTCAATACACACTTTGAACCCTTCTTGTTTTGATTGCGGAATGTGGAGAGGCGAAACTTGTTGTCTGCTGTGATAGATGATGTTTCTTTTCCGTCTCATCGCTCTCTTTTCAAATAGAATCCATTGTGCGAGGGTTGTTGTTTCATTTCGTTGCAATAGCGTCATGGAAAATACTGGGGATTGGGGATGTATGAGCATGAAACTCCCGGACACTCGGACGTATTGATCATATCAGTGTTTTGTGTTTATGTATGTGTTCTAGGCGAAGAAGAACTCTCAAGGCGGCGACAAGGGCGGTTTCCTCTCGACTGTCCGCTCCATATCGGATATCGGAAAGAGCTTCTCGCATGGAAAGAACCTCTCCAAGGCCGACAACTCCGGCCCCCAGCTCACCCTGCCCAAGGTAGGCATCCAATATCATGTGCCACAATGGTGTGTTTTGTTATAGCAGCACAGAAATGTCTGATGGAGTGATGTCAAGTGATCAGGGTTTTAGGTGGAGAGTGTCCCGAAGGAGATGACCAAGGACGCGTCGTCGTCGGACATCAAGGGCAACACGCACTTCCTGAAGAAGCTGCCGGCCGGCGTCGAGGCGAGCAACGTGCTCATCGGAGAGGTCGACTTCCTCCAGAGACACATCTGCGCCTTCATCCGCCTCAAGACCGCCTCCGTGCTGGGAGACCTCACTGAGGTTAGTCAACCCGAGCTAGCTGCAATGCTGATGGTTGTGAGTTGTGAGTGTGCGTGTTGCAGGTGCCTGTGCCGACTCGCTTCATCTTCGTGCTTCTCGGCCCGACCGGCAACGGAGCGCAGTACAGGGAGATCGGGCGAGCCATGGCGACGCTCATGTCGGATGAGATTTTCCACGACGTGGCGTACAAGGCGCGCGACAAGACGGACCTCCAGGACGGAATCGACGAGTTCCTCGATCAGGTGAGGGCAGTCGGCATACTCGTATTTTATCATTTGCTTCACTATTGCAAGAGAGAATGTTTAGGTTACTGTGCTGCCTCCCGGTGAGTGGGATCCGAACATTCGCATCGAGCCGCCCAACAGCATCCCTTCGCAGGAGAAGAGGAAGCAGGTGCGTATCACTCGTCTAGTCTTTCCTATACGACTCACTTTCCTCCTATCCTTCCTCAATCTGATCTAACCCCGTCTCTGATTGCAGCAGTCGATGTTGCTACAGGAGGTGAGATTCGCTAACACTCCTAACCCTGTCATGTGTTCGGCGTGTTTGAAGCATTTCGAATGCGCTTCAAAGGCGCTGAACACACTTTTAGTCTACTCGCTCGATTAGCGTGATAATGTTGCACGAGTTGTGTGTTGTGTGCGTCCACCTGGCTTTCGATCGAGAACACTGCTTGAGTATAAATGAAGTGTTGTCGTGGTGTGTCGAGACGTTCACATGTCCCGTGTTTCAGGCGGGCAAGGAGATTCTGGTGGAGGACATGCAGCAGTTCCAGAAGGAGGAGCCGGACGAGCCGGAGGGACACGGCAACGACCCGGCCCTCAAGAGGACCGGCAGGCTCTGCGGAGGACTCATCGCGGACATCAAGAGGAAGGTGCGTGCACTAGAGACGCACATGGATTGCTCTTTTTGAAACTATGAATTGACTGGTGGAGATTATGAAATATCTGTGTGAATGTATTGATTGATTTTCAGGCGCCGCACTACCTGTCCGACTACACGGACGCGCTGAACCTGCAGTGCGTGGCCACCTTCTGCTTCATGTACTTCGCCCTGCTCGCCCCGATTGTGACGTTCGGAGGTCTGCTGGAGGAGGCCACCCACCAGAACATGGCCGCCATGGAGAACCTGTTCGGAGGAGCCATCTGCGGAGTCGTCTACCACATGTTCTCCGGCCAGCCACTCACCATCATCGGATCCACCGGACCCGTGCTCGTCTTCGAGACGATTGTCTTCGACTTCTGCAAGCGGCTCGGCATTTCCTATATGACCTTCCGGTGAGTATACTTTGCGCCAGAGTGATAGTTTTCGATCTACCTCGCTTGCAGTTCGAAATACGGTGCCATAACCGTCTGCCTCTCTTGTTTTGCGCGCTATTGCCGAGAGCTGACTCTCCGTCTTCCTCTGATCCACCCCATCGCGCCCAACTTATTGCGAGCATAGAACTATAGAGGGGTCAGAGAAACAGAGATTTATCCGTGATTTTTAGAGAAGTAATGCAACTATCGCATTGTGATGTGAGAGTGCTGAGTGCATATGTGATGCTGTACTGTTTTCAGTCTGTGGGTACACATCTGGACGGCGGCCATCATTTTCATTATGTGCGTGACGGATGCGTCGGCCCTCGTGTCGTACATCACCCGCTTCACCGAGGAGTCGTTCGCCACCCTCATCGCCGTCATCTTCATCTACGAGGCCATCATGAAGCTGTGGAAGATCAAGGCCAGTTTCTTCATAGATACTGACAATGTGGAATCTGAGAATCTTTTGCACAATGTGAGTGAGTGAAGTGTGTTGTTTCAGGGTCAGCTGGACGTGATTGACTACTCTCGCGACGCAGTGGACGGCTCGTGTTTCTGCCAGCCGTCTGCCAACACCAACCCGCACGTGATCGAGAAGGCTCTCGAGCTGATCGGAAAGAACGACTGGGCCGTCAAGCACAACACCACACACATTGACTACTCCACCGTACGTACTTTGCAATACTTGTTTGGACATTTTGATGTATTGGTTGTTGATGTATTGGTCGCAATGAGTATGTTGTTGCAGGCTTCTCTGGAGCAGTGTCGCTCGCTGGGCGGTTCGTTCGGCGGCGAGACGTGCTTCGTTCTGTACGACAAGCTGCTCATGTCGATCGTGCTCGCTCTCGGAACATTCTTCCTCGCCACCATGTTCAAGGTGTGTGTCAAGCGATTGTTTTGCATATTATGTTTTGATGGCATGTGTTACAACAGGATCTGAAACGTATTCAAACGTTTTCGTTGCCAAATTGTGTTCGTTCAGAACATGCGCAACAGCTGCTACTTCCCGTCGCGCGTGCGCCAGGTGTTCTCGGACTTCGCAGTGATGATTGCCATCGTGCTGATGACATGCATCGACCTATTCGTCGGCATCAACACTCCCAAGCTCAACGTGCCCAGCTCGTTCCGCGTACGTCTCTCCCCCCCCCCCCCCCCCCCCTCTCTCCATCTCTCTCTCTCTCTCTCTCTCTCTCTCTCTCTCTCTCTCTCTCTCTCTTCATCCCCTCGTTTCAGCCGACGTCTGACCACCGTGGCTGGCTGATCCCGATCTTCCACGACATGAACCCCCTGTGGACTGTGCCCCTGGCGTTTGTGCCCGCCCTCCTCGCCTGCATTCTC
Organism: Rhabditoides inermis; assembly: GCA_963966185.1. Classification (NCBI taxonomy): domain Eukaryota; kingdom Metazoa; phylum Nematoda; class Chromadorea; order Rhabditida; family Rhabditidae; genus Rhabditoides; species Rhabditoides inermis. The sequence continues at coordinate 34,691 of CAWZYM010000026.1, read as the reverse complement.
ATCTTCATGGACCAGCAGATCACCACAGTCATCGTGAACCGGAAGGAGAACAAGCTGAAGAAGTCGTGCGGCTACCACCTCGACCTGCTCGTGCTGTCCATTCTGATTGTGATTGTGGGCTTCCTGGGCCTGCCCATCTATGTCGCCGCCACTGTCCTCTCCATCAACCACATCAACTCGCTCAAGGTCCGTTTCGATGAGCCGTTTCTCGAAAACAGTTTTAGAGTTAGCAAACATGGTTTTGGATATGAATATGTAGTCGTCAATATAAACTGTGTGTTCCAGATGGAGTCTGAGAGCAAGGCGCCGGGCGAGGTGGCGCAGTTCACGGGAGTGCGCGAGCAGCGAGTCACCGGCATCGTCACCTTCCTCTTCATCGGACTCTCCGTCCTCATGACCGGCGTGCTCGGGAAGATCCCCATGCCAGTGCTGTACGGAGTGTTCCTCTACATGGGCATCGCCGCACTCGGAGGCATCCAGCTATTCGACCGCATACTCCTGCTCTTCATGCCCATGAAGTGAGTGGAGAGAGAGAGGGGGAAGAGAGCAGAGTGTATTATGTGTATGCAGGTACCAGCCGGACACCATCTACATCCGCCACGTACCCATCAAGAAGATCCACCTGTTCACTGCCTTCCAGGTTGGTGGGGAGGAGAGAGAGAGAGAGAGAGAGAGAGAGAGAGAGAGAGAGAGAGAGAGGAGAGAGGAGAGGGAGAGAGAAGGTGGGAGGGGATGATGTGTTGATTGCAGGTCGGCTGTCTGGCTGTGCTGTGGGTGGTCAAGTCCATCAAGAGTACCTCCATTCTCTTCCCCATTATGGTCAGTTAGTGATTTCGTTGGTATCGAAATCTGATGTTTCGCTCATTGATATCATGTTTTTCAGCTGGTGGTGATGGTGGCGATCCGCAAGCTGATGGAGAAGTTCTTCACCAAGAACGACCTCAAGTACCTGGACGACCCGATGCCCGACTTCCACCTGCGCAAGAAGGAGGACATGAAGAGGAAGCAGAGCGGAGTCAGTCACATCTTCTCTCACGATATGTCTTGGAAATTGTAGAGTAGTGGACACAAAGAACTCTATATCTTCAACTCTTCATTATATATGGACCTTGTTGTCTCATATGGCCGTGTGTCATGCCCTCTGTTGCAGGGCGACGGCATCGACATCGCAGTGGACGACGGGGGCGAGCACCAGGCGACGATCCACGCTGTCAAGACAGAGGCACACCTACACATCCCCATGGCCAGCGGAAACGTCATCAAGATCCCCCTGGCTGCCATACAGGAGCCTTCCCACGACATCAACATCTCCAAGGAGGTGCGTCCAGTGGATCATGATAGAAAGACTGACTGTGTGCCTTTCAGGTTGACCGCAGTGGCATGTGGAAGCACATTAGCAGCACGGATTCGAAGACGTCGCTGGAGAAGAGCAGTCCGCGGGAGGCTAACCACAAGGAGGAGGAGGAGCCGCAGCTGGCGGCGGCAGAGGAGGAGGACGAGGACGCCATCATGATCAAGGTGGAGAGGGAAGGGGGAGACGAGATGAGAGTGTCCGTTTAGGTGATCCGCCCTTCGCCCCACCCCTCCACTCAGAACCTGGCCGGTACGACCGGCGAGAACCAACCGCTCCTCCACAAGGACGACTCGAAGGCTTGAACCCCGCCCTCTTTCACCCCGCCCCTCACCCCCCTCCCCTCATCTCTCCTCTCACCAAGGGTCACTGATCGGAGTATAGCAGTAACACACATTCTCTCACACTAACATCCCCCCACTTGTGTGCGTGTTCACTGAATGTTGCTGCATTGATTGTGTATTGTCTTTTATTGTCTCTCTTATTTTTTCTTTCTTTTCTCGTTTAGGTACTGTATCCGTTTTGCATGATGAGAGTGTGTTTTGATTGTCTCGCAGATGTTCTATTTCATGTTATGAGATTGTCCCTTGTCGTTTATGTTCTGTCACACCAGCTTTAGCCCCTTCTTGGAGCTCACAAAGTAGAGGAAAGAGAGTGCAATATAGTACAAGCGTAGTCCCCTATTCACATTCATCACACATTGTTTATTTTGAATTTTATGGAGTATTGCATATGCTGATTACTTACATTCAATAAAATTGTTCAATAAGTTTTGTCTATGTGATTGGTTATGGATGTTGAACACCCAGTTATATTGCGTTCAATTGTAGAGGGGATAATTGGGATGAATGCAGCATGCGTAATAAGGATTGACCTGTGACCGGGGAGAAGAGGGATGGACAGCTGCCCGCTTGAAGAACAGAGGGTGTGATGAGATGTGTGTGTTCGGGACAACTCTCATAACTCGCTTCTCTCTTCTCTCGCGCCACACTGCCCGTCACAATTGCAACTACATTCTCTCTATCCAAGGTCATGCCAGCCAGCTGTCTATTCAACCCCTCTATCTCCCTTCCTTCCGCCTCCTTCTCACCCTTCGAATTGAGCTCTCTCGGTCCGATTTATTTGTCGCTTATGTGGCATCATTACGCCACGGGGGAACGGAGGCTCTCAATTTTCGGGCAGGAGAGCGCATCCAATTTGCGTTTAGTGTGAGAGAGTCGTAGGGAACATATGAATGCGAGAGGGTGCAGAGCGAAGCGCGCGGATGAAAACGTATTGGTTGTGCGTTCATTGGGGCACATTGGGCCACCAATGGTGGCACATATGTGCGCACAAATTTCGCATTCATTCACGAAGGGGCGGGGAGATGGCAACATGTGTGAAGGGGGGAGGGGGAATGGGAGATGAGAACGGCTGCTGGTGTGCCGGCCGGCTGTGTGCTGATTGCGGCCCGCTATGGACTCACCCCTTCTCTCACTCACTCCCAACTCCTCCCCCTCCTTGCCCCCTTTCCACATTGATCGCCATAGGAGCATCGACCACTCGCGTTCCTTCTTCCTTGCCACTTTCCCCCACTCTCTCTCCCGCTAGCTCATAATCGAATTACAACGATTGCGGTGTGTGTATCGTCTTTTGCCAGCCACTGTTCACATTTACTGCTCCGCCACTGTCCGTTGCGAGACGAATATTCGCGCGCGAAACCAACTTCCGTGGGTGGTCATTATCGATTGTGAATGTTATCATGATGTTTTGTTGATTGTATAGAGGAGAGTTTGCAGGCAGTCGCCTCTCATTCACGCTCGCAAACTCACTTACATCACTCGAGTCTAACAGCGGGGCGACGGCACGAATGAATCGCATGCACTGCTGAACATTCAAGGTGAGGTGAGGTGTGTACATTGGTGTTTTTTTTTGGTTTTTGGTGTAGTATCATTGTATCGACGTAGTCGAGGTGAGCGCATTTGTAGATGGCTCGTCTCAAACATGACGTATTATGGGGGTTGTGGCTGCTGTCTACACTCAGCCTGGCCGGAGCACAGCAGACCGTCACCAAGCAGCGGCTGCAAACCGATGGACACGGGGCGGCAGGTGCGTAGGTTTGAATGATTAGCTGTAGATTGTACGTAGATTGTACGTACACTGTTGATATTGATTGATTCATATCAGTGTGTCCGTCCGGCCTGTTCTCGTGTGACTCGGCCTCTGCCGACCCGAAGTGCCTGCCCCTCAAGTGGAAGTGCGATGGACAGGTCGACTGCGACGACCGCTCCGACGAGCCGCTATCGTGTCGTGAGTTGAGCTCTATCCAGTTGTGTTATCTACTGTGTTGATGTATCTTGTATGGTGAACGTGGTGTGTTGAGCTTCGTCCGAGTGTCGTGCCGGCCAGTTCCGCTGCTCTCTGACGGAGCGCTGTCTGCCTCGCGGGTTTGTGTGCGACCGCGAGCCCGACTGCGGGGAGACCATCGACGGCACACAGGACACCAGCGACGAGGACGAGGCCACTTGTCAGTCGATTGATCCTGCAAGCTTTGTGAATACTTGTTTTCCAGGCCACCTTCCATTCCGCTGTCCCGCCAACTCTCGTCCTTGCGAGACCGGTCAGCATTGCGTCCCGCTCAGCAAGTTCTGCGATCAGGTGAGCAGTTCAATTTCGATATTTGATAGCTTTCTGTCATTGTACTTGCTGTGTTGCACAGGTGCGGGACTGTGCGGACGGTTCGGACGAGCACGGGGCGTGTGCGCGGGCGGACAAGTGGGCGTGTAGCTACGGAGGGGTGTGGGCGAGTGGGGACGAGTTCGCGTGCTACTGTCCAGTGGGGCAGGTGCCGGCCGAGACAGACAAGGCACGCTGCGTAGACGAGGACGAGTGCAACACGCGCGAGAGGGGTACGTACATGTGATACTGTGGGATGACAATGGGGATTGGCTGATACCGTCTCTAGGTATGCCTCCCGCGTGCTCGCATCGCTGCAACAATCTCGTCAACAACGGATCGATGGTGGGTGTGGTGCATTGTGTGTATGATATTCCTACTTTCATCCTATCACTTCAGTCGCCTGGCTTCGAGTGCTCGTGCGAGCGTGGATACACCAAGAGCGGAGACGATCCCAGACGATGCTCGCCCGATTACGGTAAGCGTAAGCCTGGTGTTTTGTCACTTTCTACGTTCAATCGTGTTGTCTTTCCATCACCATTACAATGATTGTAGTCTTACCGGTGAACTATGAATGGATGTTTTGTATGGTTACTGGTTACTGTATTGTAGATGAGAACGCGTGTCTGTTGCTGCTCTCGGAGGCTGCGATTTGGACAAAGAGCGCGGGGAAGCTGGACGGGGAGAGGTGAGGGGAAGAGAGGGGAGAGGGGAGGATGGACGTGTTCTCCAGACTGTCCCGTCCTCTGCTGCTCCGCGCCCCAGCTGCCGGAGTGAACGTCGCCGACCGAGTCGTCTGCTACATTCAAGTCGTCAGTATCTTTTTTTTCCTTTTTGTCACAATTACCATTGCATCCCTTCAGAATGGTTCGCGTGAGTGGATGGAGTGTCGTCGCCTGGAGAAGGGCAGTATTGGAGACGTGGTCGGCAAGCAGCGCACTGCCATGTATCCCCTCAAAGGTACGGTAACAAGGTGTTGCTGTTCGGTTGTAATTACTGTTAGTGTCTTCGAGACTGTATCTTTTCATAATTGTGTTTATGAAATTCCATTGCAGGAGTGTCCGTTATGCGGTACGATTGGATCGCTCGCAACTGGTACTTTCTGGATACCATCAACAACATCATCTTTGTGTGCAAGGTAGGGATAGCGAAGAATACACGCTTATACATTTCAATGTTGGTTGAATGTTTACAGTAAGAACTAAACGTTAACTACGTTTCCTATTCACTCAATTTCATCAATCTATTATCGATAGTATTACATATTGGTTTACAGGAAGAACCGACTGAACTGAGCCACTGTCGCACTCTCGTGTACAGTGACATAGAGAAGCCGATCGACATGGTCATAGATCCAGTGGCAGGGTGGGTGAAGGAGGGACAGAGAGAGAGAGGAGAGAGAGAGAGAGAGAGAGAGAGAGAGAGAGAAAAGACCTGTCCGTGTTCAGCTACCTGTTCTTCTCCGACACGGGCACCAAGCAGGCGGGTATCTGGCGGATGCGCCTCGATGCCAGCAACCGCACCCTCTTCGCAGACGCGGCCGTCGTCATGCCCAAGGGTTAGTGGATTGGATTATTGATTGATTTATCGATCGATTGTATTCCTTGCTATTGTGTAATCGTAATGAGTGATTTATAATCTGATTGTAGCTCTCGCCGTGGACGTGGCGAGTCGCACCCTGTACTACATGGATCTCTACCTCAACTTTATCCGCGCGGCCGACTACGACAATGCGCACATCCGGACGGTGGCCAGTGGGCATACGGTAAGAGAGAGAGAGAGAGAGGGGGAGAGAGGGGAAGTGGGTGGTTGCAGATCAAGTGGTTCTCTTCGATGGCAGTCCTGGGAGACCGAGTGCTGACTGTGGGACGACACAAGATTGCCGAGTGGGACGCGAGGGGGCATGCAGCCGCCAAGCCCATCGTGAATCTCTCTCTCTCTCTCTCTCTCTCTCTCTCTCTCTCTCTCTCGCTCTTCACTCCATCTCTCTTCACTCTATCTCTCCCATCCCCCTCTTCAGGTATTCGACAACTACGACGCCGAGCATGAAACGGAGAGGATCCTCATCGCCCATTCGGTCGCCCAGCCTAAGAGTGAGTGTACTCTTCATTCTTAGATCCATTTTGAAAGACCATTTTGGGTGTAAAACGCTATATGGCAAAGTTTCTCTCCATGTGCGTTCTCTCTAGGAGACCGCCCGTGTCGCTCGTCGAATGGCGGCTGTGCCCACCTGTGTGTGTCGGGCTACTCGAATGGCTCCGCGGTGCCCGTGTGCGCGTGCGAGGAGGGGTTCATGAGGGACGGCAAGACATGCTCCCTCGCCTCTCCCACCGACAGACTGCTCCTCTTTGGCCGCAAGAGCCCCGGCAGTGTCGCCGGTATCCCCCTACCCGACAAGACTCCTTTGCTACCTGAAAAGGTGTGTGGTAAATGATAGTTTGTAATTGACCCTGGATTGAAGGTGTCGCAGCACATGCGTCCTATCCTGAGCCTGGTGCGTCCTACGGCCTTGTCGATAGATGTGAAGGGAGCGAGGGTATTCCTCTCGGATGCCCGCAATTTCTCCATTCTCACACGGAACATTTTCGGGGACGATCTCAGGGTTCTGCTCGATGCGGGTATGTGGTTTCATGATACATGGTTTCGCATGTCAGATTTGTCGATAGTCTCCTGGTTGTTTTTTTATACTGATGTAACGTGTTGTATTTTCATATATTCGATTTGTTTACTGCTCACTCGTCATGTTTAGGTGTGAGCAACGTCGAGGGTGTGGCATACGAGTGGAGCGGCGACAACCTGTACTACACGGATCAGGGTGCGTATCTCTCTCTCTCTCTCCCTTTCTATCTCTCTCTCTACTCATGTTCCCTCATTGCAGGCCTGCGCACCATATCCATGCTTCGCGTGTCGAAACCCGAGTTCCGTCGAGTCATCGCCAGGGGCAACCTCACCAACCCGAGAGCTATCGCAGTACATCCCAAGAAGGGGTAACTTTTCGATACATTTTCAATGCATGTAAGTTTTGTAAAATAACAGTTCTGTTCAGCTACGTGTTCTGGGCGGACTGGTCGGACAAGGCGACTGCGAGCGGGGGCGGGTGGACGGGGGGCGGGGCGAAGATAGAGAGGGCGCGGCTGGACGGAAGCGACAGGAAGGTGCTCGTATGGCGGGACATCAAGTGAGTACGACGAGATTAAATACGTGAATAGATGATCACGAGTCTTCAGATGGGTGAATGGACTGGCGATCGATGACGATTGGGTGTACTGGTGTGATGCGTTCAACGACAAGATACAGCGAGTGCGACTCAATGGAGCAGATAGAATGGTGCGCCTTCTCTCTCTCTCTCTCTCTCTCTCTCTATTTCATGTTTGCAGGACGTGGTGTCTTCTGACTGGATGTCGCAGCCGTTCGGCCTGGCTGTCTCGCCTCCCTTCATCTTCTGGTCAGAGATGCGCGGGGCGCGTATTCTCAGAGCAAAGATGAGGGACGACAGCAATGCTACTGGTAGGAATCAGAAGGGAGAAGGGGAGAGGTGATATACTGTTCAGATGTGCAACTGGTCTACTCGGAGCAGTCATCCATCTACGAGATCCAAGTCTACGACAAAACCAGGCAGAATGGTGAGCGAGTGTGGGATGCTGACGAGTATGTGTATGTGCAGAGTCGTCGCCGTGCCTCGTCGACAATGGCGGGTGCGCGCATCTGTGTGTGCCGGCGCAGTGCAAGGGCCTCGTCGGATGCCGGCCCTCCAGGTGCTTCTGCTCCGACGGATGGAAGGTCGACGACAAGGATGAGAAGGCGTGTGTCGGTGGGTCGAATCTATGTATTGTTGTACCACACTACATTTCAGTGGATCCTTCGTTCGATGACGGCACTTCTTGTCACGCCGAGCAGGAGTTTGCGTGCAAGCGCCACCGCAAGTGTATCCCACTGGCCGAGACGTGCGATGGAGACGACGATTGTGATGATGGGAGCGACGAGGACACTGGTCAGTTCTGGAGTATCAGGGTTATTCTTTGTTGATTGTTTCACGTTGACTTTGCAGAGGGCGTGTGCAAGGCGTTTTCGTGTCGTCCGGGAGAATTCCGGTGTGACGGCAACTACTGCATCGACGAGAAGTGGGTGTGCGACGGACGGGCAGACTGCAAGGATCGGAGCGACGAGGACGGCCCACAGTGCAAGAGAGGTGGCAACGGATATTTTTTCTCATACCAAACCTAGAATTCTAAAAGAATTTCAGACGGCGCTCGGTCGTGTCCGACGCGCCATCTGCAGTGCGCGATCTCGAAGAGATGCATTCCTCTCGCATGGAAGTGTGATGGAAAAGCAGACTGCGGCAGTGGAGACAACAGCGACGAGAAAGATTGTGGTGAGGATTCCTCTTTTCTCTCTCTATCTCCCCCCCTCTCTCTCTCCTTTCTTCTATCTCTCCTCTCTACTCTCCCTTCCAGCCGCCCCTTCCACGTGTCGCTCGACCGAGTTCCAGTGTCTCAACGGCCGCTGCATCCCGTTCACTTATGTATGCGATGGTAGCAACGACTGCAGGGATGGAGGCGACGAGTTGAATTGTCACGCGGTGAGTGGGGGAGAGAGAAGCTCGTTCACATTGTTCTCATTCTGAAACATTCCGATCGTTAATTGTATTCGTGTACAGGGTTGTATGGCGGGTCGGGAGTTCCGGTGTGCCTCTGGTGGCGCGTGCCTCTCCTCCATCTTCCGATGCGACGGACATGAAGACTGCATCGATGGCAGCGACGAGGACAACACCACCTGTCGTCAGTTGATAGATCTCCCTGTCCCTGTCCCTCTCCCTGTCCCTCTCCCTCTCCCTCTCCCTCTCCCTCTCCCTCTCCCTCTCCCTCTCCCTCTCCCTCTCCCTCTCCCTCTCCCTCTCCCTCTCCCTCTCCCTCTCCCTCTCCCTCTCCCTCTCCCTCTCCCTCTCTCTCTCTCTCTCTCTCTCTCTCTCTCTCTCTCTCTCTCTCTCCCTCTTCATCTTCCATCCCGTTCTAGCAGCCCACCGCACTGTCTCGTCTTGTGGCTCGCCGAATCAGTTTCTCTGTGGCTCTGGCGACTGCGTTCGAAAGGCATTCCGATGCGATGGTCAATACGATTGCTATGATCGGAGTGACGAGAAGGGATGCAGTGAGTGAAAGATGATAGTAGGGGAGGGGAGGAGAGAGTGGCTTTGCAGGCAAGAACAGGTGTTCGCCCCTGTCTGACTTCTCGTGTGCCTCCTCTGACCAGTGTGTTCCTCGCGAGTTTGAATGCGACGGCCACGTCGACTGCTGGGACGGCAGCGACGAACAACACTGCAGTCAGTCACAACACACTGCTTACAACATCTCCTCAATGTTTTATTAATTCATATTCAGTTCACATTGTTCGCAACACTGCAGTCAGTTGACAAACTTTGGTTCCAACATCATTGGTTAGTCCAAATGCATGTCGCCTTGTTTCAGAGGGCAAGGTGCGGCCGACGGCGTATCGCTGCGCGTCTCCGTCGTTCCTGTGCAACGACACGGCGCACACGTGTCTGCCAGCGGCCGAGGTGTGCGACGGAACACCCGACTGCCCCAACGGAGACGACGAGGGGGGCATGTGCAAGCAGAAGTGAGTGAGGGGAACGACTATGAGTTGTTGATGGTTATGGATAGGATATATGAAATCCTTGTCAGGGAGTGTCTGCGCGCCTCGTGTGCCCATCTGTGCTTTGATCGTCCCGATGGCTATGTGTGTGCGTGCCGTGATGGCTACGGTCTTATGGAAAACGGGAGGGACTGCGATAGTGAGTTGCGAATAGTGTGCTAGTACCTGTTAATGTGTCTCATGATTGTATACTTCAGAGGCTCGTCTGTGTTCGTTCGGCGCGTGCTCACAGATCTGTCACCCACACAACTCGTCCAAGGTGTGCCGGTGCGAGGCCGGATACGAACTCGAGGCAGACGGGTGAGGCAGGCACTCACTTTCACTCTCACTCTCACTCTCACTCTCACTCTCACTCTCACTCACTATCGCCCCTTTCAGTGTATCGTGTAAGAGCGCGGATCCAGTGAAGCCATTCATCCTCTACACGAATCGCCACGAGATCAGGCAACTGAGGGAGAAGAGCGCTTCCATTCCACTCGCTAGTCAGGTGAGGGAGAGAGAGAGAGAGAGATGAGTAGTCGTTCGTTTCAGATGCGGAACACGATCGCGGTGGACTTTCTGTACGGCGAGGAGTGCACGGAGGTATTCTGGACGGACATCGCAGCCGACGCCATCTACAGGGCGCAGCTGAGGGACGGAAGTGAGTAGAACGGAAATGAGTTTTCATGTTCACCATTTCAATCGTTTACGATTTGTACTGTTCTATATATTTATTCCAGTCCTCACCAACACGACTGCCATCGTGTCGTATGGTATCTGGACGGCGGAGGGTCTGGCAGTCGACTGGATCGGAAGGAACATCTACTGGGTCGACAGCCATCTAGATCAGATCGAGGTGCGCTGACCACACAAATATGCTATACAGATTTTCATGAAATCGTGGAGGGATGGATTGTTCAGGTGTGTTCTCTGGACGGCAGGAAGCGGGCGACCGTGTTGAGTGGGGACATGTCGAATCTGCGCGCTCTGGCCCTTGACCCGAATGAGGGTCTGATGTTCTGGACAGACTGGGAAGAGAGCCGACCACGCATCGAACGAGCCACCATGGCCGGCAAGGACAGGCGGGTGCTCTTCGAGGTATCCAGCGTCGTCAACGGAGGATGGCCCAACGGACTCGCGTGCGACTTCGGACCCAAGCGGGTCTACTGGATAGATGCCAAGTGAGTTGTGAGGGGGTGTTGATGGGAGGGGATGTTGTGTTCAGGTCGGACAGCATCCACACTATCGCGTACGACGGCAGGGGCCACGTGGAGGTGTTGCGGGACGGATCCCACCTCGCACACCCATTCGCCATCTCCATACTCGACGGATACGTCTACTGGACAGACTGGAGGATAACCGCCATTGTCAGGGTGAGTGGGCGTGGCGTGCGTGGGCGGAGCTTACGGGATGGCGTTGCAGGCGAACAAGTGGAACGGCACTGGTGTGGAGGTGGTCGAGTCGACTTCCACTCAGCCGTTCGATCTGAAGATTGTGCATTCGAGTCGCCAGCCCAAGTCAGTGCATGCTTTTCTTTCTTTTTTTGTTTTTCTTTTTCCCTTGAGCAAGGCGCGGTAGTAGCTCGAGAATTGAACTTGATTTGCTTGTAGTTGCATTGTGTTGCAGGCGTCTCCGCCACGCGTGTCAGCATAGCGGCTGCTCGGACCTGTGTCTGCTGGATGGCGCCAAAGGCCACCAGTGCGCCTGCTCTCATCTCAGTAGACTTGACGACTCCAGATGTTTCGGTACGTTGTCTTCTTTTGATGCACATGTGTCGTGTTTCTTGCAGGCGTCGCTACCACCGTCTTCCTCGCCTCGCCGACGTCTGTGCAGGCGGTCGACTGGAAGCCGCCCCATCGCCTCCTCTTCCCACTCATTGCTGGCAGGGGAGTCGAGGCCGTCAAGGGAATCGCCGTCGGACGCGATGCTGTCGTCGTGGCAGATTCCAAGGTGTGACGTCAGCAAGATAAGCTTGGTGATGTTTGTGGTTTCAGAAGAAGCACCTTCTGAAGATTGATCTGCGTGTGGGGAACGAGACTGTGTTGGCGGCAGGGGATATGGATGGACTGGCGGCTGTGGCGGCGGATGCGGACAGGAATGTGTACTACTTCTCCACATTCACATCGAATAGGGCGAGGATATGGGCAGTGGACGGGAAGGGAAGATACAGGGCAGCCCTCGTCGACTCGGTCAAAGAGAACAGACTGCAGAAACCCGTCAAGCTGGCAGTCGATTCCAAGCAGGGGTGAGTGACGATTAATGGCTTTTGTAAAGATGATTACTGTACTGTTACAGAACGTTGTTCTGGCTAGATGATGGGCCATCGCCTCCCGCTATCTTTTGTCTTCGGAAGGAACAAGTGTACAGAGTGGATGTTCTAGAGAAGGTACACCCTGTCATGTCACTCTATCCTATGTGCCTATCCTTACAGGGTCTTCTGCCTACTGACGCGCTCACCAATGTGACTTCGTTTCACTTTGATCCCATCTGGAAACGAGTGGTGTGGACGAACAATCAGTCACAGGTGTACCTCCTCAATCCTGGAAAGAGTTTCAAGGTAAGGAGAGGGGGAGGGGGAGGGAGAGACTGCCTCGTTTCAGTCGCTTGCCTACCCGGGTGGTTCAGTGCTCGGCCACCGTTCCGGCTACTGGTTCGAGGCGGACCGCCGCCGAGTGGTGGAGAGGAAGTACGAGAGGGTGGAGGAGGGCGCCGAACCCATCCTCCTACCACAAACCAACACTCTGTTCAACACCACAGAGCCCATACTACACATTGATGTCCTGCACTATACTTACTCTAGTGAGTATGTGTTGGAATTGAATTGAATTGCTATCCCTGTCGATATGTGTTTGATGGGTAGGTTAAAGTGCTAGTTGTTTAGACCGTATTGACTGTTCTCTGTGCGAGCAGCTGTGTCTCTCGGGCGATGGCAGTGTGGGAATGGAGAGGGCAGAGTGCGCCTGCTCCTCCGGATACGAGAAGAGGGGAAGCAGGTGCAAAGGTGCGTGCACTAGCCAACACTTTCTGTCTACTTGACTCCACTCCAGCCGTGTACCCTGTGGTGATGTACGTGGATGAGTTGGGCGGAGTCCGCGGTGTGAGCGAGTCGGCACCAGACGCCTTCGTACCCCATCCCGCACTCGCATCTAGAAGGGCTAGTCAGGTGAGTGCTGGGCTGCTGGGTTTCCAAGGCATCTTTGTTCATCGAACCCATTCAGATCGCGGTGGACGCGAGGAGAAACAAGGTGTACGTGTTGTATGCGGAGAGGAACGAGATCTGGATGGTGGATAGGAACAATGGAACGGCGGAGAAGATGGACATTGCCACGCAGAGGTTCGAGAGCATCGCCGTCGATGAGGAGAGCGGTGAGTGGGGGAAAGGGAAAGGGAGGGAGAGAGAGAGAGAGAGAGAGAGTGGTGGAAGGAGAGAGGCCACTTGCAGGTCTGCTCTTCTACTCTGCGCGCGCCTTCATGTGGTTCGGGGGTGTGATTCGAGTGGTGGACCCTATGAACACTGCGTGGGATGTACAGGTGTACGGAGAGGACGGCGACAACACGGACACATCACACGTGTCGCCATTCAGCCTGCAGGTCGACGGAAAGGCCGGGTCAGTCGCACACTCTGGCATTCTATCAATAAGGAACACAGCATAATAGTTTTTTTCTGAATATCTTATTGTAGATATATGCAATGTACTTTCAGCATTCTCGTGTGGGGCATGACGGGTCGTATCGTGAGTGCTGGAATGGATGGGAGTGGGCTGTCGACTCTGGCAGAGGTGGCAGCTGTGTCGATCAGTCTGGACAGGGAGAGGAGGCGGGTGTGCTGGATGGACAGGGGAAAGAAGGATGTCTCCTGTGTCGGATACGACGGAGAGAACATCAAGGTGAGAGCACTTGGTTTTTTCTCTCTTCTCAATTTATCCTCGTTCCAGCACGGTGTGGTCACCTTCAACGAACAGGGTATGGACACCGCCGCTTTCTCGATTGCTGGAAGCAGGATGTACGTATTTGACAAGTGAGTGCCGTGTTTGTTCTGTTTATTTTATGTTGTTTATACAATGTAATTATTCTCTTAAGGTTCAACTCTACGGGCTCTATCCTCGAGTTCGAGGCGTCTTCTTCGGATTGGAAGTCGTCTCCGGGTCGTCTGCAGAAGCGTCCGGGTCGTCTGCGGGTGGTGCACATGAGTGCGGCGACTGGGTGGACGAGGAGCCGGCCGCCGTCCGCGTGCGACTCGCGCGGCTGCGGCCAGCTGTGTCTTCGGAGGGGGGAGAGCGACGCTGTGTGCAAGTGCGCCCTGGGGGAGCTGGCAGACGACGGAAGGAGGTGCAGGGACCAGCTGGCTTTCGCCGTCTACTCGCAAGGATACTCCATCAACTACGCCCCACTCGACCTCAACAAGCCTGATCCATTCTCCACGCTCAAGGTGAATCTCGTGAACACACAATGACACTCGCAGCGCACTTGCATATTTTATGTTCGATTATGGTTGTTTAGAACGCGAGTGTGGTGCGCAACGCGGCAGCGATTGCGGTCGACGATGAAAGAGCGATGATCTACTACTCGGATGTACAACTGAGAAGGATAATGGCTATGACATACGACCACGAGGATATCTATGTGGTGGTCCACGGTGGGTGGGAGAGAGAGGGGGAGAAAGAGAGTGAGTAAGTAAGTAAGTAAATAAGTGAGTGAGTGAGTGAGTGAGTGAGTGAGTGAGTGAGTGAGTGAGTGAGTGAGTGAGTGAGTGAGTGAGTGAGTGAGTGAGTGAGTGAGTGAGTGAGTGAGAGAGAGAGAGAAAAGAGAGAGAATTGTTGCAGACATTGCTGGGGTGGAAGGTCTCTCCGTTGACCCGATCCGGAGAGACCTCTACTTCACCGCTCTCCATCCGCCAGCCATCTACAGAGTGTCCATTGCGCCAGGAGTGGTGAGTCTCTCTCATCTCACCCCCCCCCCCCCCCCCCTCACTCTCATACTCACTATATCTTGTAGATGTTCCCCACTCGTCCGGAACTCGTTCTCCTTCTCGATGTCCGCGACAAACCCCGAGGAATCGCCGTGCATCCGTGTAGAATGCTTCTGTTCTTCACCAACTGGCAGACTGCCCGCCCGGCTGTCGAGCGCGTCTATCTGTCTGGATACGAGAGGGTGGGTGGGAGAGCCGTGTGGGTCGTCTCATCGCAACGCATTCAGAAGGCGATTGTCGTCGAGGACGTGTTTGCTCCCGGCACGATTGCCCTGGACATCGAGACGGACAAGATATACTTCACGGATATCAAGTCGGAGAAGGTGATCCGGGTCGACCTAGACGGAAGTCATAGAGAGGTGGGTGGAGGGGAAGAGAGAGAGAGAGAGAGAGAGAGAGAGACAGAGAGTGAGAGAGAGCGAGAGAAAGAGCGAGAGAAGAGAGAGGGAGAGAGAGAGAGAGAGAGAGAGAGAGAGATTCAGGCGGTAGTGTCTTCGAATGTGTCGAGCACTGGAGGCGACATGCTCTATCTGTTCGGTTTGGATGTGTTCGGCGACCGACTCTACTACACGGACTGGATGGAGAGGTGAGGATACAATGGGTACTGTAGCTAATGTGCGTGGTGCAGGTCTATCGTGTCGGTGGACAAGGCTACGGGCGGGGACGCGCGCCGTCTGCGCACCCGGCTGCCCGCCCAGCCGATGGCCCTGGCGATCGCAGCCAACAGGGAGGAGGCGTGCGCCGCCTCCCCCTGCGAGACACGAGACCTCGGCTGCTCGGACCTGTGTCGACTGTCCGCCAACGGACAGCCACACTGCGCGTGCAACGGAGAGAGACTCCTCCTGCACGACAACAAGACATGTACGGGAGGTGAGTGACGGCGGAGTGATGAGGGTCGGAATCAGACTAGAATAATAATAATAATAATAAGTTTATTACCGTGTACATTTGGAGAAACAGTTCAATTCAGCAAAATGAGCAATGGCATACGGTATGAGAAAAAAAGTGTAAAATGATACAGAAAGCATCGAATGTTGACTACAGTCTACGAATCTTCGAAACTGGCAACAAATGGGGATTACTTTCTAGGAAGGATATTACAGTTTCATGTTTTGCAGACATTACTATGGAAGGGGGGAGTGAGTTCCAAAGCCTATAAATCCTGTTGAAAAATGCACTGCTCTTAAGGGCTGTATCAAAACACGGAACCACGCGCCACCCATGAGAAGTGCGAGAACGAGTTGGTACAAAGTTGAAAAGACCATGATAGTCAAGGTATGTAGAGTTTGTGGTCACTTTATGCATGTATGCCACATCATTCAGAATGCGCCGTTGCTCTAATGTTTGTAAGCCGAGAAGTTGTAATCGTTGGGGATAGGTGAGTGAGAACAAACCAGCGCGGCGACATATTCGGCGCGTATAGTATCGCTGCACAGATTCTATCGCATTCACCGATCCCACATCCTGAGGGTTCCACAACTCAGTGCAGTACTCCAATTTACATCGGAAATAAGTGGTGTAGGCAACAACCAAGAAAGAGAATCAAGTAGCACATTATGGTTAATACGGTAGGAATACGGTAAGAATACAGATGTCATGTAATTCGTTGGCAGACTGGCTGCCTTCGCGGTGCGCTGCCAACGAGTGGGCGTGTGTGGCGAGCGAGCGATGCGTGCCCTACGAGTCCGTCTGCGACTCATTTCGAGACTGTCCCAGTGGAGAGGACGAGGTCAAGGATATGTGCGGTGAGTAGCCCTCACCAATATGTTTTTTTTTCTCCATATTGATGTGATTATTGGTATGAGTGATGGTGTTCAGAGTCGAAGCAGTGTCGTCCCGGGTTCTTCTCGTGTGGCGGTGGGATGTGCGTGGCCGAGTCGAAAGCATGCGATGGAGCGAACGACTGTGGAAACATGGCGGACGAGATAGGATGCGAGTGCAAAGAAGAACAGTTCAGGTATGAAAGATACATTAGAGCACTTGGAATGTACTCCATTTGAGATGCTCGGACGGGTCGTGTATCGCTGCCGAGCAGCGCTGCGACTTCCAGCAGAACTGCGCGGACGCGAGCGACGAGATGGGCTGCGCCACTCAGAACTGCTCCTCCCTCGCCGTCCTCGGACTGCACCGCATGCGGCCCTGTGCCAACACTACACAGTGCATCAAGGTGAGTGTCGCCCATCCTCCTCTGCCATCTGCCACTTGTAGGAGGAGTGGTTCTGCGACGGCGCGACGGACTGCTGGGACGACAGCGACGAGAACGACTGCGGCGGCATCATCCACACCAGACCCGCCCCGAAGCCGGGCGACTGCCCCGATGGACAGTTCAAGTGCCTGCTCACTGGCAGTTGCATGCCGCGTGCGTGGGTGTGCGATGGCACCAAGGACTGCGCCGATGGAAGCGACGAGAAGGCGTGCGGTGAGTGGGAAGGGACACATGGATGAGGCTCTTTTCTTCAGAGTCTACCTGCGACGTGCGATATGAGATGAAGTGTGGCTCGTCGTCTGTGTGCGTGGAGAACGAGAAGAAGTGCAACGGAAAGCGCGACTGTCCGGATGGAGAGGACGAGGATGAATGCGATGAGTGAGTGGAGCAGGCAGACAGAGTGGAATTGATTTCAACTGCAGGGAGTGTTCTTCGAACTCGACGTTCCGCTGCACGAACCACCGCTGTATCCCGTCGAGCTGGCGTTGCGATGGCACGGACGACTGTCTGGACGGAGGCGACGGCATCGGCAGCGACGAGAAGGACTGCGGTGAGGGAGAGCGAGAGTCTTCGAGAGTATGCTTGTCGTTCAGACGCGTTCCGCCCTATCCGCATCCGCCTGTGTAAGGAGACAGAGTTCCGCTGTCGCTCGTTTGTCGATCCACTCACCAGTTGTGTACCTATGAGGTAACAACACTTTTCCTGGTTCTTTGCTTCTTTAAGTTGCCCTGTTCAGGTACCAATGCGACGGTGACACGGACTGTTCGGATGGGTCGGACGAGGAAGGCTGTGAGGCGAGGGAGTGCCGGCCGTGGGAGATGACATGCGACAGTGGACAGTGTGTGCCCAGGAACTGGACCTGTAATGGCATAGCCGACTGCAATGATGGCAGTGATGAGAAGAGGTAGGGATCATCAAGCATTCTAAAACTTAACGTTTTCTGTTATAGTACCCTGTGCGGTGACGACTCGGGTTCGTCGTGTGGGGAGAAGATGTTCGAGTGTGGGAATGGAGTGTGCGTGGAGGGTGGACTGGCGTGCGATGGCCACGACGACTGCGGGGACGGGTCGGACGAGGCGGGCTGCTCCCGCAAGGGCGAGCTGGCATGCTCGCAGTGCCACCACCACTGCGCCCTCTCGCACCAAGGACACAGGTGCTACTGCGACGACGGATACCAGCTCAGTCCTCACGATAGGAGCAGCTGTCTGTGTGAGTGGGGGAGAGGAGGGGCAGAGAACATTAGTGTGGATAGTGAATATATATCCTTGTGTTTGAGTGGTGGACGCTTGCTGGGCAGCCAACTGCTCGCACTCTTGTCTGCCCCGCGTGTCAGCCCCACAGGGCTTCGAGTGCCAATGCAAGCAGGGCTACACTCTGGGAGACGATGGAAGATCGTGCCGCCACGCTGACTCGGGTATCCATATGTCGGGCGGCCATTTGACCAGCGTACCTCGTTGCAGTGGAGCCCCAACTCCTTCTGATGACTCGTCACCGTCTAAAGCTGTACGGAATGACTGGAAAGCCGCACGCCACTCTCCTGTCCAACCTCACCAATGGAGTCAGTCATCTCTTCATAACATTCTCCATGGCTCCATGCTATTCTTTTCAGGTGGGTGCGGACTTCGACGCCGTCTCTCAACTCGCCTACTTCACCGACGTGGCTGTGGCTGCTGGTGCCAAGTTCGGCTACATAGGCCTGGATGGCCGGAACGGCAGCTGGAAGTCGCTGTCGGGTGTGACAGCGCGCAGCCCCGACGGGATCGCGGTGGACTGGCTGGGACGGAACGTGTACTGGTGTGACAAGGACGACGACTCGATCTGTGTGTGTGACGTGCGCGGCAGGTACAAGCGGGTGTTGCTCAAGGGAGAGCCCCTGCACGAGCCGCGCGCCATCGTCGTCGATCCCGTCGAGGGGTGGGTGATAGGACTACCAATCAAATCAAATCATTTATCCGGACTCGCATCAAAGTGTTTAGCTTTCAAGGTGATAGCGCCGGGAGGAAATCGCTGATGAAACCACTTGGATTGGAATGAATGTGTGCTTTCAGTGTTCTGTTCTGGACTGACTGGGGTGTGTCTGCGCACATTGGTCGCATGTCGATGGACGGCCAGGACCCGCAGCTCATCGTGTCTTCGTCTCTCAAGTGGCCCAATGCACTCGCCGTCGACTCGCCTGCCAAGCGCATATACTGGGGAGACGGGCATCTCGACTATATCGGTGAGTGAGTGGTTGCCAAACACGCCTCACGTATGTTAACAGGCTCGTGCGCGTACGATGGTTCTCGTCGGCGAGTGGTGATGAGCAAGGCTGTGCGACACATCTTTGCGCTCACGGTCTTCGAGGATTGGTGCGTCTCTCTAATCTCTCTCATCTTCGATTTTCTACCCTATGGAATGGACCTTCTCTCACTCCGATGTTGCAGGTTGTACTGGTCTGACTGGACGAACCGCACAGTGGAGCGCGCGAGCAAGTGGGACGGACACGACAGACGGATACTCGTGCACTCACTCGCATACAGACCCATGGGCATCAAGGCGGGTCACGCAGTGTGCATGCCGGCCTGACTGACTCCTTTCAGGTGGTCCACCCTCTGGTGCAGCAGCTGGGAGCCGGGCCGGCCGAGTCGCACCCCTGCCGCCGCCATCCCTCGCCCTGCGACAACATGTGCCTCGTGGCGGGACCCGGAAAGCACACGTGCGCATGCGCCGACGGATTCAAGTCCAATGGGGGACAGTGTATGTCGCAGTGCAAGGCGTGAGTGGGAGGAGTCTTGTGGATGGGGATAGAGATCATCTGGATTGAATGAGATTTTATTCCATTGCAGTACGGACTTTGTGTGTCGTAACACGTACAAGTGTCTCCCGTTCTGGTGGCAGTGTGATGGACAGGACGACTGTGGCGACGGCGAGGACGAGGGCTGGTTCCGAGAGGGCGCCTGTCCCCCATTCCACTGCGAGGCCGGACAGATGCAGTGCGCCGGAAATGGAACACAGCCCAAGTGCCTCTACGCGAGCGAGATCTGCGATGGAGTCGTCAACTGTCCCCGGGGAGACGACGAGAAGAAGGCGCTGTGTGGTGGGTGTAGGGAGGGATAGGGTGGCAAGACACGGATACAATAATAATAATAATAATAATAATAATAATAATAATAATAATAATAATAATAATAATAATAATAATAATAATAATAATAATAATAATAATAATAATAATAAGTTTATCGCATGTATGTTTAATAGAGTATGCAAGAAATTGTGGATCACATATCACAACAGTTTTGTTGTGTCATTGTCGCGGGGGATCAGAGTTGACCAAGACTGAATGAAGGGTGTGTGTTGCAGCGACGTACGAGTGTCACGAGCACCAGTTCAAGTGTCCGAATGGCACGCGGTGTCTGCCGGTCACTGCCGTCTGCGATGGATTCAACGACTGCGGGGATGGAAGTGACGAGAGAGAATGCGGTGAGAAAGAACAACAACTTGGACTGCATTTTATCAGGGTTACGATAACTGACTAATGACATGTTCTAGGAGCTTCGCTGCGCGATTGTGGCGCGGAGAACTTTGCGTGTGTGAATGGGAAGAGCGGTGTGATCGAGCGGTGTGTGAGCAAGAGTTGGCTGTGCGACGGCGAAAGAGACTGTCCTAGTGGACAGGACGAACCCGCCACTTGCGGTCAGTGGCCACTCGCTCGCAATGCGGACAATCTTGTCATGTTTACAATTTCAGACAACCGCAAGTGTTCGTCGGAGGAGTTCCGTTGTCAGAGTGGCAAGTGCATTGCTGCTTCGTGGAGATGCGACGGTCAGAACGACTGTCTGGATGGGAGTGACGAGGAGGGCTGCGGATCCGCCACATGCACTCCCGGACAATTCCGATGCGATACAAAATGCATTCCCAAAAGGTGCGTGCAAGCGTTCTTTTTTAAATACTATTTATGTTTTAGTTGGACATGTGACGGTGAGACGGACTGTTCGGACGGATCGGACGAGTCTGGCTGCGATTCGGAGACGGGCGCGCTTCATCCGGACTGCGACCTCGGAGCGTTCAAGTGTGCCGATGGACAGCGGTGTCTGCCTGCCAAGAAGCACTGCGACGGAAGGAAGGACTGCGCGGATGGAAGCGACGAGAAGGGGTGTCAGAGTGAGTAGGCAAATGTTTGCCAGTGTTTATGTGGAATGTGTTGCAGCGTGTTCGAACTCTACTCTTGCGTGTGGCTGGCCGTCTTCCAAGTGTGTTCCTCTGGAGAAGGTGTGCGACGGCGTCGCCGACTGCCCGGATGACCTGGACGAACTGCACTGCTGTCAGTTAGATTATCTTCTCGCATATCATGACTTTTCATTCGTGTTGTTGCAATGGCTCGTTCCAGCCTGCCTCAACTCGTTTGCCGGTCGTTCCGAGATCAAGTCGTCGTTCCGCTGCTTCGATAGCACCAAGAGGTAGTGGTGTCGTTGATGTGATGATGTCATCCGTCATATTCAGTCCCACTGCTCTCAGCTGGTGTGTGCATTCTGACGAAGTGTGCGACGGGGTGCCCAACTGCCCCAATGCACGCGATGAAGACCCGAGGATATGCGGTAAGTATGCCGTTCTGTTTGCTGATCAGTTATCACTGTTTGCATATCGACTTCGTTTTCACCATACGATACTACAGAGTCTCGCGAGTGTCCGCGGTCGCACCTGAAGTGTGCGAAGGGCGGGCACTGCTATCCACAGGACGGTCTGTGCGATGGAGTGGTGGACTGCCCGGATGGAAGCGACGAGGCGAGTGGAGTGTGCGACTCGCACTGCCGCGACAAGTACAGGTGCCACTCTGGCCGCTGCGTGCCCAAGTGGCACAGGTGCAACGGCCGCGACGACTGCGGAGACGGCAGCGACGAACAGATGTGTGGTGAGTGGTAGAAGGGAGGGAGAGTAAGACATTGCTATCGCAGAAGCACACGTGTGCGATCGGTTCGGCACGTGTTCGCAGCAGTGCTCACCGGGGAAGAACAAGGACAGTGAGTTCAAGTGCAGCTGCGCGCCCGGATTCGAGAAGGGAGCGAATGGGAGATGCAAGGCGAATGGTGAGGGAACACATGGAGATTGATAAGGGAGATTGCCCTACAGGTCCCGCCGCCGAGGTTATTCTGCTCGATGGTTCTAGCGTGTCTCGCTGGCCGATGGAGGCTGACGGACCCATCCAGATGTACTCGACAGAGAGTCCCCTCGTAGACTGGGACGCGTTCTACCGACCCAGCGACGTCAACGCCACCTATGCGTGGGTCGAGCCGGTGAGTGCCGATGACGTCATGGATCGGTTGATGACGTCATTGCAGACGCGCATGGAAGTGCACGTGGGATCGTTCGAGCAGATGCTGTCGTTCGAACAAACTATTGCGGGTGGAGCGAGGAAGGCGCGATGGGCACCGCAGAGAGGACGCGATGAGGTGAGGGAGAAGGGCGAGAGGGAGAGAGAGGGAGAGAGAGAGAGAGAGAGAGAGAGAGAGAGAGAGAGAGAGAGAGACGTTGTTTCAGTTCTACACGGAGCCGCCGCACGTGTCTGTCGACTGGCAGAACGAGAATGTCTACATTGCGCACGGCTCCTACTCTGTGGGGTGAGTGTCCACCTAGATGGATCCAGTCTCAATGTTGTTTCCAGCCGCAGCGCATCCGCAGTGAGTGTCTCCCCGCTGGCGCACCCCAATCGACTCGTCCAAATCGCCGCTGGAAACATGGCCACCCTCACTGGCATCGTTGCCGTGCCGGAGATTGGGTAAGCATTATTGTACTTTGGAAATATATACAGTGTTTGAGCGGGATACTGTACTTTAGATGATTATTCCCTTTCAGCCGCGTGTTCTGGTCGGTGCTTCGTCCGCACGCGTTGATCGAGAGTGCTGGCCTGGATGGGTCTGATAGGAAGGCGATCGCCACCAACCACATGTACCACCCACACTCGATTGTAGCCGATGTGCCCAATGGGTAAGAAAGACCTCTTCCATGGTCGTATTTGTATATCTCTCAAAAATGGGATTAGAAAGTAGATCCGATGATAGGAGCAAGCATTATGTAACAATGTAACATATTTTGTGTATGCATCTCTAGACGGCTTTACTGGACGGACCTTCATCGTCGCTCGATCGAGTCGTGTCGGATGGACGGGGGAGACAGGAAGACAGTGCACAAGTTCCACTGGGGTAGGTGCACCTCCATCTCTCACTGTCACCCCCGTGTTCTCCTGTAGGCGAGGAGTACCCATCTGCGTTGTCCGTCTTCGGAGACGAGCTCATGGCAGTGACAAAGCCGAGCGGAGAAGTCTGGAGGATACACAAGTTCACGGCACATATTACCAAGGTATGGGATATCTATGGTCTGGAAAACGCCATTTTCTAGGTGGCTGCGCGCGCCCCTGGTGGTTTGACTGTGAAGGTGAAGGTGGTGCATCCGGCCCTCCAGAATGGACATCTTTCTCCCGCGTGTCCCTCTCCCGCATGCGCCGACATGCCATGCATACCAAGGAAGACTGGCGCTGGCACCTGGACTGCACAGTGTCTGTGTGGAAAGGGAGGTGAGTAGATAAATATGAGATAGAGAATATGGTATTCCGTTGCAGCTCATCTTGACGGTGACAAGTGCGTGGAGATTGCCCGGAAGGAGGGCGAGTCTGTGCCGTGTGGTGCGTCCAAGTCGTGTCTCAATGGCGGGGAGTGTCTCTCCCCCCAGTTTTCCATCTGCCTCTGCCCGCCCGGAATGGACGGAGCGAGTTGTGAGGTGAGTTTGTATCTATAGTCATATAGGTTACCAATCGTGTGTAGATCGATCCGTGTGAGAATCGCTGTCTCAACGGCGGCGTGTGCCGCATCCAAGTCACGGACAGTCATACGAGGGACTATTCCGTTGAGTGCAGGTGAGTCTACCTCCTTCCATTCCTTCTCCATGCCACTGCTTTCAGATGTGCCTTCGAGTTCAGCGGCGATCGGTGTGAGCGGTACAAGTGCACTGGGGTGTGCGGGGCGCGCGGCGAGTGTCGCGTGTCGAATGAGACTGGCCTGCCCGAGTGTCGCTGCGAGCCCGGGTGGAGCGGCGAGCGGTGCGACAAGAGAGACGAGGCGTGCCGCGCCGGATTCTGTCACAACGGAGGCGCGTGTCGTGTAGACTCGAGCGGCGACCCGTTCTGTGACTGCCAGGAGGCGTACGAGGGACGGCGCTGCGAACACTGTGTCACCCCCGCCGGCCGGCTGCTCGTCTGCAACAATGGAGGCCGGTGTGACGCGACCCGATCGGCCTGCCACTGCCCCGCCGGATTCGGAGGACCCAACTGCGATATCGATCTGTGCATTGGTGAGTGGTGGAGACGGGGAGAGTTTCTGGTTGACTGTTGACTGTTCAGGCCATTGTGCGTGGGGCGAGCGGTGTGTGCGGAGTGAGGGCCTCCCCCTGGGAGTGGGCTGCGAGTGTAGGGGAGGAGGGGGAGCCGTCATCGACTGCCGCCCCACATGCCAACACAGAGGACCCGACTGGTGCGCCAACCAAGGTATCACTGAGCATACTTGTTCTCAAATGGCGTGTGTTTTGCAGGAGAGTGCGTCGACCTTCTCTCTCAGCCGGGCACTTGCATGTGTGCGCCTCGCTGGAAGGGCGAGCGTTGTTCGGAGAGGCGAGAGTGCGCAGAGTACTGCGAGAATCAAGCCACCTGTACCGCATCCAACTCGACCCACTACCACTGCGCGTACGTTCCCTGACTAGTTCACAAATTGTGATTGTTGTGTTTTCCAGGTGTCGTCCTGGTTTCACTGGACCGAGTTGCTCCGAGCGAGAGGGATGTGTGCCAGAGTGCAACAACGGAGGAGTGTGCGTCATCTCAGATGGAGGCGCCCCATCCTGCAAGTGTCCAAAGGGACTGGGAGGACCGGGGTGAGTGGAGTGGAAGGGGGAGAGAGAGAGATTCGGATGGTTACAGTTGCTCTCTTGTGACGGCGACAGCGTGCGGAGGGTTGGAGTGCGCGAATGGAGGAATCTGCTACAGCAGCAGCAACAGGCCGACTTGCATCTGTCCGTTCAGGTATGATACTCACTGCTTGCAGTTATATGCGTATATTTATATATTTATCTCTCCTAATGAATCCTTATTTCCAGCTGGTCGGGTCTGGTGTGTCGCACTCCCGTGTGCAGCCAGCTCTGTCTCAACGGGGGACGGTGTGTGGAACGCGAGGGACGCAGTGCCTGCAAGTCGGTCGTCTCTCTCCCCCTCTCCCCCTCTCCCTCTTTGCTTCCTTCTTTTCTTGATTCAAACTCTCACTACGCTATTCAGGTGTTCTGGCGGGTTCTATGGCGCGCGCTGTCAGTTTGTGGGAGAGTACAGTCCGAGGGTCGCCGGATCGAGAGGTGAGTGATGAGCACACGTCATGGGGCTGACTAGTGTTTCAGTGCCGTGGAAGCTGATCTTCATGTTGCTGTTCTCGATACTCGCAGTGTCTCTCGTACTCACGTATGTCGTCTTTGGAAAGGACAGGTGAATTATCTCTTTCATGGATTTCATGTTGGAAAATCGTTGGGCTATGGTGTAGTGCCATAGACCTCCTTCGACCCCCTCCGCAGAGTGAATCTCTTGAATCGGGGGGATACCTTTACCTTTACCTTTATGGATTTCATGAAAGTGGCGTTGATTTGAGGTGATCGTTTCCAGGCGCTCTCTGCTGCGACAGTTTGGCCACAACCGCATGGAAGATGAGGTGGTGTTGGAGTCGATGGAAGAGATGGTCAACCCGGCGTTCGAACCCTGCGACGACGGAGGAGCAGAAGGAGGAGGAGGGGGAGAGATGGAGCAGGTGAGTGGAAGAGGTGGACAATGAGAAAAAACTATTATCTTTTCAGCTCGGCAATTTTTCGAATCCGGTGTTTGAGGGAGTGTACAATGACACAGTCACTGTCGCACCGTCTTCTTCTTCCGATGACACTCGAGCACTCCTGCATCCGCTCTCCACCTAGGTGCCCTAGATAGGAATAGGATTATTGTTATTTACTCTTTTATCTTTGTATTTTGGAATCTCACATGAAACCCCAAACTCACATCCCACTACCATAATCCCATCTTGCCAATTTTGCACAATTTTGTATCTTTGTTTGTTTGTGAGTATTCGATTGCTAGTTGTTTTCAATATTTGTATTTGGTGAGTACACCCTCGTTCATAACCGGTATTTTCCTCACGAGCTGTTTTGTATCATTCATCGAATCTGTATTATTCGTCGATCTGTCTCCGTGAGATACTGGGTACCCGAGAATGCTGAGGTGCTTTTATCTGTATAAACGTATTTGATTTTATCGATGAACATCAGTGATAGTTGTTGCGGTTGCTCCTTATCGTATCAACTAGTAATTTCTTATCATACCAATTAGTATCTATTTGCTACGAATGAGAATTCAAATGGTGTAGTTATATTGCACCACACAACACCATGTCTCCATCAACGCACCCGCCCGTCGCGATCACAAAGTTGCTTTGCAAACGCCTCTCCTTATCTGTCCTTGAATTCATACCAACTAGTATCGATTCGCTACGCGAATGTGAAAAGTGTTTACGATTCCCTACGAATAGTGTTTTCGATGGCGGATGAATTGAAATGTTGCAGTGATACTCTACCACACAACACCATGTCACCCGTCGCGATCGTTACCGGTAAAATTTTGTTGTTGTTTATTGGGAAGTTTGTATTTGGAATGATGAGTGTATGCTAGGCGCTAGCTCTGGAATCGGCCGCGCGACTGCCCTGTTGCTCGCGAAGAACAGCTACCGTCTGTGTCTCACCGGACGCGACGAGGCTGCCCTCTCCGCCGTCGCCGCAGAATGCGGACTCACCAACGACAATGTAACTATTGTGGTTTTTCCACTAGTTTCACACTT
This sequence comes from Rhabditoides inermis, assembly GCA_963966185.1. Lineage (NCBI taxonomy): Eukaryota > Metazoa > Nematoda > Chromadorea > Rhabditida > Rhabditidae > Rhabditoides > Rhabditoides inermis. Next base: position 7,998 of record CAWZYM010000026.1, on the reverse strand, counting down.
TTTTCTCCAGGTGTTGATTTCCACGGGCGACCTGAGCAAGCCGGATACGGCTAAGAAGATCGTCGCCAACACACTTGACAAGTTCTCCCAGATCAACACACTCGTGAGTTTTTGTGTGATGTAATGTGTGTATGTTATAATGAGGTTTATAGATCAACAGCGCGGGTATCTTGGTGGGTGGTTCTGTGCTGGACACGGAACTCGATGTGTACGATAGGGTCATGGACGTCAACGTCAAGAGGTACAATTTTCATTTGACTTGTTAGTTAGTTTGCGTGGTTATAGTCATAGCCTTGGTGTATACTGCTTGTTGTACAGTCTGGTGCGTCTGACCCGCGAGGCACTGCCGCACATCATCAAGACCAAGGGCACCATTGTCAACGTGAGCAGCATCAACGGACCCTGCCCCGTGAGTCGTGTATCGGTGCCCATTCCGTTCAGTAATCGTACTTGCAGTTCCCCAACGTGACGTACTACTGCATGTCGAAGACTGCTGTGGACCAGTTCACCAAGTGTCTTGCCCTTGAGATGGCCCCGCACGGAGTGCGCGTCAACGCTGTCTGGTCGGTTGCTTATGCGCATCATATGACATTCTGCTTGTTCTATACGAGTACTGGTTGATATATTGTTGACCGTGTTCAGCCCGGGTGTGACGGTGACGAACCTGCACAAGCGCGCCGGCCAGGACGACGCCACCTACAAGGCGGTCAGTGAATGGTCCTTCTAGAAAGAATTCTGTTTGCCGACTGTATCTTGATGGATTGGTTGCAGTTCCTGGAGCGTTCGGCGACGACGCACGCCCTCGGACGACCCGGGGAGGCGGACGAGGTGAGAGCGAGAGGGGAAGACTCGTAGAGTGGAGTACACTACAAGAGTTGCAGGTGGCTCGCGCGATCCACTTCCTGGCATCGGAGCAGTCTTCGTTCACCACAGGCGACCTCCTGAGGGTGGACGGAGGCAGGGGTATCATGCATCCGCGCTAATCACAGGATGGTCATGGATCCTCTCCATCCCATGTTTCACAGTATTCGTATCCAATGGGCTCTGTTACCTTGATTGTATACCTCTAATATCTAGTCCATTGTACAATGTGTATCTATCATTTAGATTGTGTATAAATGTATATTATTCGGTACTACTGCAAAGTGTGTTTTCATTATTGTTCACAGTTTCGTTGACTGTTTGATATCTAGTTTTCTTTTCCTTTTTATGCAATTTTGATTACCGGTATTTTAGGAAGTTACAGCATGCCTGTTGTCATCATCACGGGTATGTTTTGTTTGTCTCTGATTTGAATGATTATCCGATTATTCTCAGGTATCGTATTTCTCCATATGACAAAGGACAGAGTAAATTATCTCACACCTTGGTTTTGCTTTGATCGACCCTGTGTCCTGTATGATCTATCTGTTGTTGTCCTCTTTTTCCACCTTTCACTCATGAGTGCAACACTGGCACATAATGAACATGAACTGTTTAAATAGAAAATATGCCATTCAGGTGCGTCATCGGGAATAGGTCGCGGAGTGGCCGAGCTATTCTCCAAGCAGGGATTCAAGCTGGTGCTCGCTGGAAGGCAGGAGGCCGCCCTCAAGGAAGCATCTGCTTCCTGTGAACTCAACGGCGCCGAGGTGCACCATCTCTCTCTCTCTCACTCACTCACTCTCTCTCTCTCTCTCTCTCTCTCTCTCTCTCTCTCTCTCTCTCTCTCTCTCTCGGATAATGTGATTGAAATGAGTCATGGAACTGTTCCAGGTTCGCATTTGCGTGGGAGACCTGGTGGAGATTTCGGCTGCGGAGGCGCTCATTGCGACTGCCATCAACGAGTTCGGACAGATCGATGTGCTTGTGAGTGTGGATGGGGAAAGGAGGAGAGAGAGAGAGAGAGAGAGGGAGAGAGAGAGAGAGAGAGAGAGAGAGAGAGAGAGAGAGAGAGAGAGCGGCTGTTGATATTTATGAATTGTGTGTTGTAGGTGAACTCTGCTGGAAAGCTGGTGAATGGTACTGTGGAGGATGCGGGCATTGAGAAGTACGACGACCAAATGATGGTCAATGTGAGAAGGTGCGTTCCAGTTACTGACATAGTGCTGTCACCCATGTATCTTCAGCGTCGTTCAGCTGACTCGCCTCGCTATCCCGCATCTCAAGAAGACGAACGGAAACGTTGTCAACGTCTCTTCCATTACCGGACCCTGTCCCGTCAGTTAGCCTCTCCCTCTCTCCCTCTCTCTCCCTCTCTCCCTCTCTCCCTCTCTCCTTCTCCTTTTCTCCTTCTCTCCCTCTCTCCTTCTCTCCTTCTCCCTTTCTCCCTCTTTCCCTCTCGCCCTGTCTCCTTGTCTCCCTCTGTCCTCCGCCTCTCGCTCTCATGATACGTGTTCCAGTTCCCCGGAGTCACCTACTACTGTATGTCGAAGGCTGCCCTCGACCAGTTCACCAAGTGCCTCGCTCTCGAGCTCGCACCGACTGTCCGCGTCAATGCTGTCTGGTCAGTCTCCATCCCTACCTCTCCATTCACTCTCCAAATCCCCCTTTCCAGCCCTGGCGTAATAGTGACCAACGTGCACAAGAGGGCCGGCATGGATGATACTGCCTACGCGGCGGTATGCGCTATCTAGTATTCGACTTGTAGCTTTTGTCGACTCAATTGTTTCAGTTCCTGGAGAAGTGCAAGACGACGCACGCGTTGGGCAGAGCTGGGGACGTGAACGAGGTCGCTGAGGCGATCTATTACCTGGCTGTCAAGGCCTCGTTCACCACTGGAGAGCTGCTCCGTGTCGACGGCGGACGCGGCATCATGCACCCCCGCTAGAACACTTCCTAGGCACTTTTTTGGGTTATGTCACTGTTTGTTAATGTTTTAAAGATAAATTGTTATATCAATTTCTCGAGCGGAAAAGAATTTGCATTATCATAACTTCGACCTATGGTGTTTATCTAGTTCGCGCCCATATGTATTTGTCAACAGAAGCGTACTATTTTATTCTTATGTTTACGAATTTGTTTGTTTTGTTTCTCTTTGTTTGTTTGTTTGTCTGTATAGTAAGTTAATATAGGTATAATAAAGTGTATCTTACTTCACATAATGTCAGTTATTCATTTTGGTGAAGTAAGACTAACACGCACCCAGTCACTTTTTTTCGAAATAATCAGTTGTGTATCAATTTTAAAATGAATGTTTTTTTATCAATGTTCGGATCAGTGTATGTTTATATCATATATGTATCACATACACGAATGAATATCGTTCAGGTAATCGGGATGGATGACATCGCTGATGAGGCAGCGATACTCGTCGGCGACGAATCTTCGAAAACTGCATCGATTTCGGTGATTTGATTGCATATTTCTACAAATTTGCAACACTGTGGTTTAGGAAGCGAACATCCAGTCTCTTCTCGCTCTAGCCAAGCCAGTAGATCAGATCTCTGATGCCGACGCTGATGCACTCCTTGCTCCACATGCAGATGAGAACGTATGTTTTTTTTCTTTTCTTTTTAAAATTGCAACTGTTTTTGATTAGCCTATTGACGCGGACATGCTGAACGAGGATGAGTTGTTGGGCGAGGCGGCAGTGGGGCAGGGAGAGGCGTCGACCCCTCGCCCCGCGCCGTCAGTCACCGGCGCGTCTCCCGATACTCCTCTCGAAGACGAGGAGCGCGCTGCTTCCAGTTGCTCCATCATGGTGATCGAAGACAGCCAGAAAGTGGTCAATGACTCTCCGGCCACTGCTTCCTCACAGTCCGAACTTGTCGGTGAGGTTGTTATTCCATTCATTATTTTTCTCTGAATGGAATACTGAACTAGAATTATAGAAGCAACTTCGACGTCGTCATCTTCTGTTCAAGCGAAGCGATTCAATACGATCTCTACTAGGAATATGTTGATGGTATATAGGTTTTTCTTGCTTTGCTCTTCCGGTTATCTTCCATGTCTATTTCAGCGTGTGAGCCATCGACTACAGCGCTCTTCCGATGCCGCTAAGGTTTCTGCTCTGTGCAAGAAGATGTCGGCCGAAACGAAGAAATTGGGGAATGCCGTACAGAAACAGGGCAATGAGCTCCGGAGTATGAATTCAACGTGTGTATTTACGTTATTTTCAATTATTTATTTGTATTTTTCAGATTACCGCATATGATCGCATCGGTTCAGGCTCAAATCATTGGAATCCAGACTCAGATTGATGGAGTTAGTTTTTATTTGTTCTTTGTACATATGTCATTGCATCACGTTGATTGAGTTTTTAGTTGAAGAGGAGTGCTGTGGCCGCACCCATACTGACGAGTCGCCCGCGAGCCAGCAACTCGCTTGGCAATTCCAGTGAAGTGGTAGGTTGTTCTTAGATATTCGGTTGTCCCAAACGTTCGAGGCGCCTCCCTTTTATCGCGCCTCGAATATTGACATTTCAATGTAAACACGATAGAGAAAGATGAGTGTTGTCTGTCAGATAGCTAAGAAGCCCTGTGACGTTTTATAAGTTTAGCTCGCCGCCCTACGCCGTCCTTCACCAAATCTGGGATCTACCTCTCCTGGGAAGGGAATCGTATGTTACCTTTTTTGTTTCTGTTGTAATTGTTTATTAATTAAGAAGCGCACCGCGTCGTCCAACGACAACAGCCTTCACAATACTCCAGTTGCGGTGAGTGTTTCGTCTTTGTTCAGTGATCTGGTAGCACACACGATCCTACAGGAGGAATTTGGGGCTTTGTCTAGTGCGAGACTGTGTTTCGGCTTTGTTCTGGCCAATCCCAAGTGCTTAGTGACATCTTTTAGAAGCGCGTTCCTCAAGGAAGCACGAGTGAGCGTTATGTGCGCCCGGCTCTGCCTTCGCAGCCGCAGCCAGCTCCTTTCCGTGCGCACGTGAGACACTCCCTTCCTGCTCCCTCGTCGTCGGCGGTGGACGTGATAGCTATCGACGACGACGAGCCGCCGATGCCGCAGTCGCTGCCTCGTGGTCGGCCTGCTGGGAGTGTACACACGGTGCACACCCAGAATGGAGTGATCGACGTTCGCATGAACAGGCCATCGCACCGCGGGCCGCGTGCCCTACACGCACATCCTGCCTCGCCCTCCAACAGGACACGTGAATGGGGTTCGTATCGTATAAGTGGTGGTAGAAGTGCGTTGTCAATTTGTGTGTGTTGCAGTTGCTGCGGCGACGGCGACGGGCGATCAGCAGCAGAGGCGCATGGCGCAGGAGCAGCACATGCTGATTGCTCAGAAGGCGGAGCCGCTGCAGGCCAACAAGCGGATCGAAGTGCGCGTGCCGTACTACCTCGGCAACCTCACCCAGTGGCCCGCCGCCTTCTCTCCCCACGTGCCCGAACTCCACTGCGGCAGCTCGATCGATCAGACGCTCGGCGTTGAACCCGTCACGCTCAGGAAGGGTGAGAAGAGTATGACTGACTTTTCTTCAAGATGAGCGCGTGTTCCAGACATGGTGAATCTGCGCGTGCTGCACGGCAAGGTCCACTACGGCAAGCACTTTGTGGGACAGAAAATTGAGCTGTGGTTTTGCATTGGTCGGCCCACCGATCTAGATAAGATCCGCAGACAGAAGCTGCCCAATGCCACGTCTCCCGTGAGTGCAGAATGTTTGAGAGCATTGAACATGTGCATGTTGTAGGATGTGATTGTGACGGCGAAACCGCAGGAGTTGGGCTATCAGCTCGCTGCTGCATTCATCGCATCCGACAAGCTCAAGACCAAGTTTGTCGTCAACTTCTCCAATGGTGTGTCTTGCTCTGTAGACGGCAATGCATGTGTTGATTTTGGTTGCAGAACTTCCCTCTCGTGTGCAAAAGTTCACGACGCAGGATGTGATCTATCTGTATGCTCGCGTGGCTCCTGACCACGGACCTAAGATATCTCTTGTCAGCAAGCTGCTCGTCTTGGAGGCAAAGGTGCGGTAGCATATTATGTTTTTTCCTATGTACTTGTTTCAGTTTGGTTCGTCCAACTTCCACTTCTCGGACAGGATTGTCCAGTTTGCGGATGACGGTTCGATGGATGATATGGGAGGAACTGCGGGGGCTGGTGGACCGGCGGCTGCCACGTCTTCTCCTAAGAAGGAGAACGCTCCGGTCGTGGCTGCTCCACCGCAGCCCAAGCAGCAGCAGCAGCACCCCAGTGGAGCGGGAACGCGACTTAGCTCGGACAACTTTGATCTCATACAACACTAGTGAGTGTGAGTCAAAGGAGCCATATGTACAGAAAGGTTAGTCTTAGTATACAAGTTCACTGTTTCGACGCGTGCTTGATGCATGTATATAGAAATTTCTCCTTTTTTTACTACCACGGTCTCACTTCACGATCTAAAAGCGTTTTGCGTTGTACAATATTTCCTATTGTTTTCCGGTCCGTTATCTCTCTCATAGCTGTATGATTTTATGCCCCGTGTGCTATTATTATGAATTATGATGTATCCCTTTGGAAGAATATTATTTGTAATAAATGAATGTATTTTGCTTTGTGTTGTTGTTTTTGTTCAAATGTAAGTGTTTGCAACACTGGGATATCTTGTATATGGATCTGCCATATTATTTATGGTTGTTTTGTGCAATATGTATTCTGATTGTTGCAGAATGGTTGAGTTGTATCCTCGTGCTGTGGCGAGTGACGATGAGCTGCCAAATGAGACATCGTCGGACGAGGAGGAAGACCAGGTGCGCACATATCCACTATTTTTTTCTTTTTTTTTGTATGTTCCTTTCCCTAATCATCGAAACCGATTGCAGGCCCTGTCTGTGAGAAAGAAGCGCAAGGTGGCGGGAGGGTCGAACATCTTTGCCGCCGATTTCCTCTTCGACGAAGGTAGCGCCACTGGAATAGATAAGGAGACGAGGGCCCTCCAGAAGTGAGTACACGTGTTTGGAACATGAATTTATCCCAATTCCAGGTACCTCAAGAAATCTGTAAAGTCTACGCTGGAAGAGAAGATTGCTGCTATGCGTCAGAAAAAGAACTCTGCTGAGGCGGTCAGTTAACATTGTATGCTAGGTCAATTGGGAAACTATGCGTTGCAGGTGGAAGTGGAGGATATGGAGACTGATGAGCAGCCTGCTCCCAAGAAGTCGAAGAAGAGTAGCGACGACGACGATGTTGAACAGCTGGGAGTCGATGCCAGCGGTGAGGGGAGAGAGGGAGAGAGAGACGGAGATGGATAGGGGAAGAATGCGTTCCAGATTCGCTCAAGGAGAAGAAGAAGCAGATGGGAAAGAAGAAGAGCGGCAAGGACGAAGAGGCCTTCTTCTCCGAGAACATCACGCACGACGACGGAGACGACGGACTCACGTTTGAGCAGATGAATCTCTCCCGCCCCATCCTCAAGGTATGTGAAATGTGATGGATGCTGATGTGTGATGCGGACATTCGCTGTGTGCGGAAATGCTTCCTCATCCCAACTGGTTCCCTCCTTCCCACATTCTTTTGCCGATCCGGCTCGTCCGGACTCGCCCGGCTGTTGCGAGGAATCGCGTCACGGCTATGAGTGTGATTGTTGAATGAATGATTGCGTGCGAGCGAATCACGGTGGGGTCGAGCGAAAGTGTTGTCATTACAAGGCGAAACGAGTTGTAGTTGAAGAGATGTGTGTACATCAATGGACGCGGCAAAGGACTAGTGAATAAATCAATAGTCTTTTCCTCCATACCGAAATAGCGTAGCACGAGAAAGTGGAATGTGATGATGTTGATGTTGATGATGTGTGTTTAGGCGATTGGCGCGACTGGCTACACGGAGCCGACGCCGATCCAGGCTTCGGACGATCCCTGTGGCGCTGGCCGGAAGGGACATCTGCGCGTGTGCCGCCACGGGAACGGGAAAGACGGCGGCGTTTGTGCTGCCGATCATCGAGCGTCTGCTGTACCGGCCCAAGCAGAGGAGTGTCACCCGAGTGCTCGTGCTCGTGCCCACTCGTGAGCTCGCCATCCAGGTCTTCCAGGTACGATGCAATCCCTTACAGCGCCATTCCATTTTTCAATTCAGGTTTTCAACAAGCTC